>CM055094.1:80419500-80546555 GCA_029204225.1 Diphasiastrum complanatum
TCTCACTCTCTCTCTCACACACACACACACACACACCACACACAAACATTAAGAACGTCATGGAGTGATCATTAAGATCCGTAGGTAGGTTTTCTTTCATTGTTCACCTCCCTTGAGAAGATCAACCTCTTGAGGAGAAGATCTAGAGGCAAGCATGCCTAGATAAGCACAAACAAACCAAACCAAGAAAAAGACCAAAAGAGAAAAAGCATAAAAAATGAACAACGCACAATCTAGGCTATTCCATGATTAGATCTTAAGCTAAGATTGACAACCTTAATGAGCCTAGACTCCTATTTCGTCATTTACCCTCTCCCCCATTAGATCGAAGCCTAATACTACACATGACTACTCATCCGGAATACATCCATAAAACCCCATCTTTGCCCTCTAGATCCATCTGATTAGGGAGGCACGGAAAGGGTCCAACATTTTTTTGACGTCGTTGTCGGGGAGACGGTGCTAAACAATCCTAGGAGTGGTGTATTTTTCTTCTTTTTGACAGGTTTATTACGCGCCCTACTGTGTTTTTCCACTTTTCTGTTAGTTTGATTTTTTGCCATTTTTTTCATAGAGTAGAGTAGAATCTAATGTATCACCTTGCCAGAGCATTCAGAAGTAGTGGAGCCTAGCGAGTAATTGCCAATTTTTGGCTAGCTAGTAATTGCCAATTTTTTGGAGCCTAGCGAGTAATTGCCAAGTTTTTTGCCCTATTACTCACCATTTTTATTTTCTCCATTTTTTTCGCCAACAAATTACTCGCTGCTACAGTGCATCAAGAGGCATCAGATTTTAGCCATTACTCACGCATTACTCGCCACTTCAAATTTTCATTTTTCCACCATTTTCTATTTTTCGCTAATTTGAATTTTCTCACCTTCCCGCCCATTTAATTACTCGTCATCCATATTGAGCATAGTACAGTGTACATGTTCTACTATCTAGTAGACCAACGAATAATTAGCTGATTTCTCACCTCATTTCTTATCGATTTCAATTTCTCATTATCCCATCAATATCATTACTCACCATCCGTACAATAGCAAGTAGAATATTTGATCTACTATCTAGCAGACCGACGAGTAAAGATTTGATTTCTCGCCTATTACTCACCGACCTCCATTACTCGCCATCAATCATTTTTGCCAACCATCCATTGTAATTACTCACCACTTCACCCACAGTCATTTCTCATTGCTTCGTACAACATATTTAATCGTCTCTATTACTCGCTGATTTGAATATCTTTTTTTCGCTTGTTATTTTTACTCACCACTCTCACATTAGGAAGTACATGGTGAGTTCTATCAGAGGACACATCGACGAGTAAAGTTGATTAGTTGCCTATTACTTGCCATTACTCACCCACTTCAAAAAGAAATGAAAAACTACTAGTGACTTGACCCACAAAATACTTGTTCAATCCTACATAATTCATATTGTTCAATGTTGGGTCCAGCGCAGTCCCCCAGACCCTGCATTGGGGTGTCACTCGGTTTGCCCTAGACCCCACCCATCGGGGCTTCAGCAGGGAGGTCCCGGACCCCACTCGCCCTGGCACCATAGTTGTCACTATTCTTTCACATCAGTTACCATCTACATCATCACAGTGTTCACTTTGCTACCATCTCCATTCCGTATAACCCTTCATCTTGTTCATCTTGGATCCATATGTTACTCCACTGTCTTTTTTCTTTTCTTTTTTAGTAACTTCTTCATCCATACTGATCAATTTTTTATTTTTTAAAAAAAATTGGAACACCACCATTGTATTGGCACTGAACAACCCAATACCCAGCTATCTCTGCTACATTCTATTGTCTAGCTATGGCGACTCCACTTGCACGGTTGTCTCAAGTACAAATGTTCTCTGATGAAACAATTCAACAGTACACCCATAGAATTTACAACATGGTGAAGAATTGTAATCCACCTCTATCTACGAAAACCATAATGGTGAACTATTTGTCAGACTACTCAATGAGGTCAGATTTGGCATGCCAGACTTGGCATCCTATACTTCATTTGTACAAATTTCTCAAGATGCCGCCCTTATGGAAACAAAGATCTCGATGGAGATGGTGGATCGTCCCTATTCTATTATTGCATCATCGAATGGGGCATCAGAAGAACCAGAAACAACAACGCTAGCCAATCGGACAAGAGAAAAAGACGTGGCCTCACAGTAGAGTCAAGATCAGAACCAAGTTGACCAAGACCATCAAGGAAGATGACCAACATGAGCCTAAGGCCTGCAGAATGAAAATTCTTCATTCGAACCCGTGTGGATATTGTTATGGAGATCATACAAGCATTGAATGTCCAGTACGAAACCCTCGATTGAAAAATCAAGGGCATAATGCAGACCATAAGATTGGAGGTCAAAATCAAGAAAGATCAAACTTGATGAAGAGCCAACAAAAGAATCATTCAACGAATGTCAATAGTTTTGTCCCAAGCACATCAGGATAGTCCTCGACCGAAAAAAGATGGAGTGGAAGTCTTGGTGATATCGTCAAGCATGTCCCCGAATTCAGCTGAAGACCATAATAGCTCGCCACTCTACTATGTGGAGAGTGAGAAGGGACATTTGTTACCTATGTATGCTTATCACCTCCGAGGGGATGGTATTTTGCGTATGGTAAGATGTTTCGGATTTGGTGGAAGACATCATCGATCAGAATGCCCACATCGAGGTGATCCAACATGCTTTTTACCTTGGTGTTTACAATGCGGTGTCAACCATCCATGTCTAGACTGTCCATTGAGGCAATTACGAAAAGCTAAACTAGTCGAATAAGTTCAACTTAAGTGATTTCAATTGTTTATGGTCCATTGGGGGTTTGTCCCATGGTACCAATTTAATTATGTTAATCCTATGTGGTCTATTTGTCCCATAATGTTTTTTTGTAAGTGACCACCACTCCAAGTATATATAGGAGTGGAAGAGTCCATTTTCGAGAAGAACCTCATTTGCAATACATGCCTATCTTTCTCTCTGAGTGTTCTCCCTTGTGTGGTTTCATGTACTGTGTTACTTCACATTATATTGTATATTATTCATCTGGCAATAAGTTAAGTTAATCTAGGCCCTCCATTCTCTAGTAAAGTAAGCCTTAGAGGAGGAGATTTTAGGTTAAGCCGTCATTGAATTAGGTTAAGCCGTCATTTGAGTCAGTTCCTAAGTAGAGAAACGAGAGAAGAGCGGATCTTACCCATCAGAATATTCACCCTATGCTCATAATGCTCTTCCCATCCTCTTGCTCAAGCTAGTTGAAGAAGCCATAGCGTAGACTAGTTGGGAGATTGCCATAGTCATGCTAGATGGACGGAGGATGCTGGATAGCTAACATTAGCACCATTGCCGCTCTTTTTCTCAATTTCTCTACGTACTAGCTACGATTTTTGCTTGTTCTTATTTTTGTTTATTCTACACTTCTAACTGATCTTATCGTTCTTGCTTTGTTTTAATATCCATATTATTTTCTTTTATCATCACCCTTGCTTTTAGCACCTTTCTTTTTTTCATTCCTTCTTGCTAGGGTTTAGGGCCATCCTTCTACTACTTTTCTTTTCTTGCTTGTTGTTGTCTCTCTTTTGCTTAGTGCTTTTGCTTTTTGTTTTCTATTTTTCTTCCAAGCATTCTCCTTGAAGAGGTCTCATAAGGGGTTTAAGTTCATAGAGGGTCTAGGGATTTATGCACACTTCAGCATAGAGGGCAGCCGCTTTCCGCTTTTGAAGGTTATGAAAGCAAGGAGATCAGCCATTTTGCCTCGCCATCAGCCACGCCATCCTTCCAGCAAAGAGCACGCCATCAACGCGTTTTTGAAGCACTTTGAGGCACACGGTTTGTGTTTTGAGCAGGCTTTGAGCAACCACCAGCGAGTTTTGAGCAGCCATCCTTCCTTGCACGCCCATCAGCCCTCATCAAGCACGCCATCGTTGCAGCCCTCAAGCGCCCAACAGGAGTGATCTGTAAGAAAAGGAGGAGTGATCTCCACGTCAGCGATTTTGCAGCCCTCAAAAGCCCTCAGCATGCCACCGTTATAGCCCTCAAGCGCCCAGCGGGAGTGATCTATTCGAAAAGGAGGAGTGATCTGCATGTCAGCGCTTTTCAGTTCATTCATCCATCTGTAGCTCGTTTTTATCTGGAGCTCGTTTTTATCTGTAGCTCGTTTTCAGTCATCTAGCAAGGGTGAGCAGGGTAAAAGCGTCGTCTGTAGCTCGTTTTCATCTGTAGCTTGGATACTTGGACATCAGCGCATTTTGAGTAGTTTGAAGTGTGCGTTTTAGAAGCAGTTTGCCTGCAGCTTACCAGAGCCACACGGATTTTAAAGAGCGTTGAGCAGCTCATTTTTTCAAGTATTTTCAGATCAGGTGACGCCACAACTCGTTTTGAGCGTTTTGATCTTTCCAACATCGTTTTGAGCAGGGATTCACGAGCTTTGGGAGCGCGCATCGTTTCAAACAAAGTTTTGAGCAGGTTTCCACGCATCATAGAGCGCATGTTTTTGAATGGCTTCTTGTTTTCCCAGGTGATTTCAGGTGTTCCTTCTTGTGTTTTCAATTGTTTCTCCCCTGTCCACGAGTTCTAGCCATAGCCATCTCGGTTATTTTCAGAACAGCAGTTGGCGTATCTATCCACAAGTTTCTGGCCCATCAGATCTGTCCACGGATTTCTATCCACGTTTTTTGGCTTCTTTGTTGTCCACCAGCTAAAATGGCCCAACACTAAATATTTCTCAATTGTTTTTTAGAGCAGGAGTAGTAGCCTTGTGCGATTAAGAGGTCCTATAAGCCATTCGTCAGACATTGCTTCTTTTTCACATGTACTTCTGCTATTTTCCAGCGTTTTCAGATATATTCCTGACATTTTTTTAAACATTTTCAATTGTTTTTGGCTGTTTTCTTTTGACTTTAGAGGGTTTCCTACTGTCACTTCAGACATTCGAGATCTTTCTCATCAGTGTTTCAGCCATTTTCAGACATTTTCAGTGTTTTGTCATAGGCTTTTCAGCTGGGTCAGCTCGTTTTTGCATGTAGTCATTTTCAGATTGGTTTCAGGAGATTTCAGCTTGTTTTCGACACACCATCTTTTCTTTTTCAGCCCGTTCTGTTCTCGTTTATAGGTGTTTACTCTGCTTGTTTCAACTCCTTCCGTGAAAGTTTCTCAAAGTCGTCTCATCAGCATGTTTCAGCCCTTGACAGATTTTCTTTATCAGTGTTTTATAGCACACAACATTTATTCCTCAACGTTTTTTTTTTTTTTTAACGTTTGTATTGTTTGAGAAGTGCGGTTTGTTGGAGACTAGGCTACCTCAAATCTGTGGTTATATCAGTGCAAAAAATTAACCTCTAGCTGGAAGATTAAAAGCTTGAAAACAAGCAATAAATATGGCTTACTTGCTAATACTAAGAATGCATTTGCTTTGCTTGAGAGACTGAAGGGTATACTCCTTGCAAGTGCTTGATCGGAGCACATATCTTTCCACGTTGTACGAGTCATTTTTCACCCCGAGTCATGTGCGAGCACTTCTTGTGTGATTCATGCCCACGGGTTCTAGCTCCAAAGGTCATTAGAGGATATTAGAACTTAAAATGGACCCTTTGTCAAGATGTTGTTTTTGACTTCGCATGCTTTCAACGCTTATATCCTTGAGCCAGGGTGGGTCTTTTCTTCTGCCCCTTGGCCTAGGAGGAGGTGGTAGTGGACGAGGTGGTGGTTGTGGACTTCTCTACCCCGCTCCTGAGATTGGTATTCCACCAAGGTGGCCTCGTGCAGTTTGCTTGGTCCGTGCCATTACTGACCAATATCGGATCAGCGCGCGAAGAAGGTGAACCCAGGATGAGAAGTAGGGTAGAGCGCGTCGAACCGATACCTGAGCTCTAGAATACCGTTAGCTGATAGCGGATGGGCGCGCGAGAGTAATTGAGGTTCGTAAGAAGTTTGTCTCGAGCGCGTTGTATCGCTATCGCATGTATGTAGAAAATTGTAATAACTTTAAGCAAAAAAAATTCAGCGTCGTCTATCAGTATATATAGAGAACTTTTGAAATGATTGAAAACGTCGTGGGTTGGATGTCCGAGGTTTGAATTACGATGATGATTTCTTTGAGGGGTCAATCAAATCAAACTAAATATCCGTCTATCATCAAAATGATTAGTCGATATCAAATAAAATAGAATTAATTTCGTCTAAAGTATGGCCACATCTACATTTAAAGCTACAAAAGTATGGTCACATCTAAAATTTATTGCTGAAATTGACAATGTTAAGCTATAAATATCTGACCTTTTTTATATCCAATCATTATAATTTCGTAATATTCCAACTGCCATTACTTCACCCAATAGTAAATCGATGCGCATATACTGCATGTGAAAACCAGAGATTCTATTCTCGCGCGCTGATCCGATATTGGAAAATACTATGAATGATCAAAGCTTGATTCGATATATGCTCCTTAGCTTTGGACAGAAAGAAGAGTCTATCGAATCAAGCTTTGGTCATGCAAAATACACTCCAATAATTTCGAAAATTGTCGAAAAACTTTGTTTCCTACCATAGCGATTCGACGCACGTTGTCCAAGTGAAAAATCATTGTCATCTCTAAAAGCGCGTTGATCCGATATCCAGTATTTCATCCGATAGCTAATCGACGCGCATATATAGCATTTGAAAACCAGAGGTGCTTTTCTCGCACGTTGAACCAATATTGGACGAAACATGAATAATCAAAGCTTGACTCGATAAATTCTGCGTAATCTTGGACAGTATGAAGAGTTTACCAAATCCTTTGAGTATGCATAATAGGGTCCAACAGTTTTCAAAATTTCAAAAAAAAAAATTGCTCCTGCAATAGCGATTCGACGCGCGCAGTCCAAATGGAAAATAAGCATTTTCCGCCAGGCGCGTTGATCCAATATCTCATACGCAGAAGAATTATATTGGAGCTCCTTATGAATGACTAATGAAAATGTTCTGAATGAACATTATCTCAAAAGAAAAAATCTCGTCTTTACTCTGCTTAAATAGATCGAGAGATTGTAATAATTCTCCTTGTACACATTTTTCAATGATATCCATTTATCATTTGTTTATTATTTGTTTAATAATTATTCGAGGAGGCTACTAATCGAATATTTAATGTATTCTGGTGCAGGTATTGATTCTAGGGTCAAGCCTAATGATGATTCGTTGAATCTAGTTATAGACTAGTTAATGTATTCCAGCGTAGGTACAAATTTGTCTCACTCTGATTGGTGGATAAATATAGGCTGTGTTTCACAATTCGTTACTTGACAAATGTATGGCTGTGATCAACAGGAATTGGCTATAAATATGAGCACCACTTGCCATATTTCGATTTCGTGATCTTTTATTCTGAACTTACAAGTCTTTTTGTTTTCTTTCTATCTCTTGATATCGAATCGACGCGCCAGTTCCCAAACATTGCATGGTCGGATTCATTCATGCGCGCTGAATCGATATCACCCACTTCTGATGTGTTCTCGCGGAAAATTTCAATCTCGTCCTAGCGATATCGGATCAACGCAACGAGCTTTCCGACCTCTGAGCTCAGGTTGATTGCAAAGGTATCTGAGACTTTCATGGTCTGTCAGGACCTCAAAGTTGGCACCATACAAATAATGCCTCCAAGTCTTAAGGGCATGGACTATAGAAAAGAGTTCCTTTTCATAGGCATTGTACCTAGTCTGAGCTGGCTCGAGTTTTTTACTCTTGAACGCAACTGGTCGTCCACCCTGAGTTAGCATAGCACCTACTGCAAAGTCGCTATCATCTGTTTTGACCACAAATGGCTGATTGGGGTCGACGACTTTTAAAACTGGTGCTGTAGCTAAGGCTGTTTTGAAAGCATCAAAGCTCTCCTGCTGTGCGGACTCCCAAATGAACTCCTTTCCGTTCCCCTTAAGAAGATTTGTCATGGGAACTGCTATCTGAGCATATTCCTTGACAAATCGTCTGTAATATCCCGCCAAACCAAGAAAGATATGAAGTTCCAAAATATTCTGATGTCTCAGCCAACCGAGTATGGCTTTAACCTTATTCAGGTCCATCTTAATCCCATTTGACGAGATAATGTGACCCAAATATGCTACTTCTTCAACGAAGAATTCACACTTGGATAGTTTAGCATATAGCCTATGCTTTCTAAGCAGTCGAAACACCTTTCTGATGTGTTTTAGATGCTCCTTCCTCGTTTTGCTGTGGACGAGGATGTCATCTAAAAATACGACTACAAACTTACCCAAGTATGGTCTGAGGACACTGTTCATCAAGGTCATAAAAGTAGCTGGAGCATTTGTGGGCCCAAATGGCATCACCTTAAACTCATAATCACCGCGACGAGTCCTAAAAGCTGTTTTCGAGACATCTTCCGACTTTATACGGACTTGATGATATCCCGATCTGAGGTCTATTTTACTGAAAGTTTAGCCCCGTCGAGTTGATCAAACAACTCGTCTGCCCGAGGCATAGGGTACTTATTCTTTATTGTGACTTTATTGAGGGCTCTGTAATCTATGCAAAGACGCATAGACCCCTCTTTCTTTTTTACCAATAGGACTGGTGAGGCCCATGGTGAACTACTGGTCTGAATTTGGCCTTTCCCAAGATAATCTGTTTACTGTCTAGTTATTTCTTCATCCTCTGTTCGGCTAACCCGATACAGAGGTTTAGAAACAGGTGTTGTACTTGGTACTAGGTTTATTACATGATCTACCTCTCTGCTAGGTGGCAAACCATGTGGCAAATATTCAGGAAAAACATCTTTAAATTTAGACAATAAAGTTTCTAACTTACTGATTTTCTGCTATATAGTACTAGAAATAGAAACTTCAGGAATAAACTGAAAGTCACATAAGAATACCTGATGGTCATCGTCTCCGATTAGCTGACAGAGCTCTGAATTGCAGACCATAGGGCTGTTGGGAACATCATGCTTCCCATGCAACTGGATCTCTCGTCCTTTATGCTAAAGCTAAGGGTGTTCTCCTGATAATTTCTGTGGAGGGAAGGTCCTAAACTGCAGAGCCAATCTCTCCCGAGAACAATGTCTGTGCGATCCAGGTGCATTATTTGAAAGTTTATTTCATCTTGGTACCCCTGAATACCAAGATTCAAGTTACTTACCATAAATTCCCAGATTTTCTTTTCTTTACCCTTAGCTAGTGAAACTATGTACCTATGCTGACTAGGTTCTTCTGGCAGGGTGTAGTTGATGAAATCATGGGTTGCCCCATCATCAACCATAACTCTTACTGACTGATTACCAACTTGCCCATGCATACGTACTAGGTCATGTGGCCCAAAGCTGAAGGGTCTCGCTAGCATTGCAGAGGTCAGCTGGCAACAGTGTTCATGATCTTCATGATACACTTTGATCTCGGAAGCTGCCGAGTCACTGGGAAAACTTACAGTCTAAACAAGATGAACTTGTTTCTTATCTTTTTTATCTTTTTTAGTGAAAGGCCCCTTGGGACACTGTCTGACTATGTGTCCCTTGCCCATACACACAAAGCACAAACGTTCTTGTTTGGCTTTCTCAAAATCTTCTGGTTTTAAGGGCTATATGAGTGAAGGGCGTTTCTGAGGAGGTTCACCTTTAAATTTATCTTCTTTGTTTCTTTTTAAAAATTTCTTTTTAAATTGAAAGTCTTTCTGAGGAGGCTGCTCAGAAAGGGGCTGTTGTCTCGCCCTCTTCCTACCCACTGAATCATCATAGATTTGACCATATCTGAGAGCTTGCTCAAGGGTAGTAGGCGAGTTTCTCTGGACCTCTACTTTATATTCATCTTTGAGGCCTCGGACAAACCCTCTGATTTTTTGATAATCATCCATATTTTTGAATTTTTAAAATTGCTTCTCGGTACTGCGAGGTATATAGGATTAGGGACTTGTCCATTATTGTTCTTTCCCAGGGTTCCCAGGCTCTATCAAGTTCATTTTCTGGTAGGAATTCTCTTAGGAAAGCTTCTTCAAAAGCTTTCCATGACCGGGGAGTCTGCCCAGTCTCCTGGAGATTTAACCACCACTTATAGGCCATGGGCCCTAAGGAAAGACTGGCCTCTATTGCTTGCAAATGGTCAGGGGTCTGTTTAAGAGCATGAATGTTCTTCCATTTGCTGAGGAAGGTTTGTAGAATATCTACGTTTCTATCCTTCTCTTCCCCAATAAAAGTAGGAGGCTTTAAATCTTTAAAGACATTGGGGTGAGACCGCAAAGTCTCACCCAAAACTGATGGATACCAGTGTAATTTTGGTGACAGTCTGCTCGCTGATCTGTAGCAAGAGAATCTGATGCCCAAATATCCGGAAAATCTCTGAAAAGAAGGGCAAAACTTCACCCTCCCTCTTCACTATCCAGCGCTGGCCCTACTGCTCGAATTCAGCTCAGAAGTCGCTCTATTTTACTGAAAATTTCCTACGAAATTCAGATTTGAGGGCCACTGCTCCAGCGATGGATCTACTTGCTGATCTCTGCTCTAAATCCGCTCAAAATTCAGGGAATAGATCTCCAAAAACAGAGGTAAGCAGCTGCCTTTCCAGCGATTTGTCTACCCAAGGAATTCTGCTTCCTATTATCATGAATTCTCAGCAAGATTCAAGGACTTTTAAGCTGTTGCTCCTACAGCGAGTCTCCTCTTCTATGCTTTTATGAAAATCTCTGAGATTTTTCCTATCTTCTGATAGTTTTCTCTACTGTTGCTACTAAGCTTCCAAAGATGGAGATGGCTCTGATACCAGTGTAATAGAATCCTAACACCACAACAGGGCAAGATAGTGTGAGTAGTGTGCCCCAGCACGGTCCATAGCCATGCGGGCCTAACATAATCTAAGGACCCTGTCAGTAGGACAGGGCCCCTAGTTGGGTCCCGACGTGCAGTCGGCCACGTTAGTGCCACGTGGCTGACACTTGGTAGTATGCATGCTACTAGTCCTCACACTGGGCTAGGAGGGGCTTACTCTATATCAGGGAGTAGGCAAGGTTGGGTGGATCAGTTAGTGTTTGCCTTACTGTGGTGTTAGGATCTATTACACTGGCGCGTAACTCAAAATCAAGCCTTTGAGTTCAGCGAACGAGGCGTCCACACTGGACTTGAAATTGGCTAATGTCAACTTCAGTTCATCCACCTCGGTTACCAAGTGGAGAAACTGCTCCTTGGTAACCAGTTCTTCGGCGAACTGTTCCTGTTCTTCCATTTTCATGGGTTCTTTCCCTTTACTGTAAGCCAAGGCTTCTGTTTCAAGCTCATCGATGGCCGCTCTCCAGGGGTTGATCAGGTCCCTGAGGAGTGGTCATTTTCAGAACCGAAAGAGAGGTACCTTAACTTCTGGAAAAAAAAAGTCAGAAAGACTAATTTACAACTGTACAAAGTAAGGAAAGAAAACTTAGCTCTTTCTGAGAACTATACTTCTACAGAGAGAATCAAGAAAAGCCCTCTCAGCTCTTCCTCAGCTGCTTTCAGACTTGTGGCTGTGAGAATTTTGAATAGAAGGTGGAAAAAATGCAAAAAGATATGAAATCTTTTGCTATCCCCCCTCGCTGGTCTGACAGCTTCTGTGTTGGTTATGAAAAACCAGATTTGAAGCCCAAATCCACTTGCAAATTCTAAAATTTTGGTGGCAGTCTGCTCGCTGATCTGTAGCAAGAGAATCTGATGCCCAAATATCCGGAAAATCTCTGAAAAGAAGGGCAAAACTTCACCCTCCTTCTTCACTGTCCAGCGCTGGCCCTACTGCTCGAATTCGGCTCAGAAGTCGCTCTATTCTACTGAAAATTTCCTACGAAATTCAGATTTGAGGCCCACTGCTCCAGCGATGGATCTGCTCGCTGATCTCTGCTCTAAATCCGCTCAAAATTCAAGGAATAGATCTCCAATAACAAAGGTAAACGACTCCCTTTCCAGCGATTTGTCTACCCAAGTACTTCCTATTATCATGAATTCTCAGCAAGATTCAAGGACTTTTAAGCTGCTCCTACAACAAGTCTCCTCTTCTATGCTTTTCTGAAAATCTCTGAGATTTTTCCTATCTTCTGATAGTTTTCTCTACTGCTGCTACTAAGCTCCCAAAGATGGAGATGGCTCTGATACCAGTGTAATAGATCCTAACACCACAGTAGGGCAAACACTAACTGATCCACCCAACCTTGCCTACTCCTTGATATAGAGGAAGCCCCTCCTAGCCCAGTGTGAGGATTGGTAGCATGCATACTGCCAAGTGTCAGACACGTGGCACTAACGTGGCCGACTACACGTCGGGACCCAACTGGGGGCCCTGTCCTGCTGACAGGGTCCCTAGACTGTGTTAGGCCCGCCATGGCTATGGACCGTGCTGGAGCACACTACTCACACTGTCTTGCCCTGTTGGTCGTGTATGCTGGACACGACCCTGACTGTGGTATCTGACCTATATGTGTTCTCTAGGGTTCGGCACTGGTCACGAGCTCGTAACAAGGTGGATGGAGAGTGTGTGCACGGATGAGTGCTAGCTTGAGGCGGGCGATGGCTGAGAGCCTAGGCAGTGGTATGGGACACTGTCTAGGATGGAAGTCGGATCTTGCTTGATATGCTCACAGGCCAGGGCGGGTGGAACGTGAATCGTTTGATCTCTTGTGGTTAACCGGCACCTGGAGGTTTGCAGTAAGTGAGAGTCTAACACTCTTCCTTATATACGCATAACAATGTGGCACCAAATTTTATTAGAAACCCTTCGCTTTGCATCAAATTGTCACAAGACACACTTGCAGCCCGTTCACTATTAGTTCTAATGGAAGGATTTTTATTGTCCAAGGCCGACGTCTGAATCGCCTCGCCGTGCGGTCCATGAATTCTAAATGAGACCTACCAGGTGTAGCACATAGAAAATGGGTCGAAGGACCCCCACAAGCTCCACTGCCCGTGTCCAGAATTCATCTCCAAACATAGTGGCCTGAAAATGTGTTGCATCTACACTAACACCTCTAAAGTTTAGGAAGGCCTTTCTAGAAACCATTCGTCGCAATGGGTCCTTTATTGCCAACAGTCGTTCTAGAACCAAGAAGGCAAAGCGGGTGGGTGCTGGCTTCTTCAGGTCTAGGTGCGGAATAGGTCCAACACGTGCTTCTTCATGGTGATGAAACCAACCACGTGCATGGCTTGAGAAGTGATCTCCAACACAGACATTCAGTAGAAAGTTTAAATAACCGCTAAGATGGGTTTAGCAGAATAGAACAAGCGTCAAGGAAGATAGTAAAGCAAATGGAAAAACTTATACCTGTCTGATCCATGGAAGTGCACAAAGGTCGTGGATGAGGTCTACGTAGTGTGCAACACATGGTGTCCACGCAATGGTGGGGACCGGAGTGCTCCCTCATCAAAATCTCTCCCATTTGCTTACAATTCATGGCGTTGTCTATGACGATCTGAACCACGTGCTCCACCCCAATGTCAGCAATCACATCTCTCACAGCCTCCCATATGAAGTCGGTTGTGATGGCTGGACAACCTCGAGTGGCATCCATGCCACGCAGGAAGACTGTGCCAAGCGGGCAAGAAACCAAGATATTGATGACGGATCGCCGACGAATGTCGGTCCATCCACCACTCAATATCGTGCATTCATACTTGTCACGAAACACCCATTAGCCACATGCAAAAAGTGCGCTACTGGCAAAATGGAACACATGCAAAGAGTTTCAGGAGACAAATTACTTACGTCTGCCACGCTGAGCGAATGGAACTCAGCTCCTGCGTGATGGTCTCCTCCTCCTAACGAAGCATCCTTGTTAGGGACCCAACTCCCTTGGATCCCAAACCCAGACTTGAGACTGGATGATGAATGGGCCTATAGACTTGACCGGTGATGCGTGAACCTGCATGGTTGCCACGTGTCATGATCTAGGTGTGCGCATGGCTTGGAGTGTCTCTCCTTGGAAGTATACAAGGGGAGGAAGGCTCAGTTGCCATCCATTCTATCTACCTAGGAGAAGGTGGATGGAGAGCGTGTGCACGGCCAGGATGTTTGCTAGCGTGAGGCAGGAGATGGCTGAGAGCCTAGGTGGTGGGATGGGACGCCGTCTAGGATGGAGGTCGGAGTCGCTTGATACGGTCATAGGCCAGGGCATGGTGGGTGGACCCGGATTAGGTCCTACGGCGGGGTGGAACGTGAATCTTTCGGTCTCTTGTGGTTAACCGGCACCTGGAGGTTTACAGTAAGTAGGGATTCTAACATTTGGTATCAGAGCCACTGCATGTTGAAAGTAGGTGCGTTGATCCGTAGTGGTTTTCTTGTAATTTACGTTGCTTTTGACGAATTTCAAAACGGATTTGAAATGCATTTTTTATGCACTTTTCAGGGTTTTTCCTTCAGCTATTTTTTTTTTACAATTTTGAAGTAATAAAGTTAAAAAAAAAAAGTAGTAAGGGGCCCTCATTGCATTGCCATGTGGCACTGTCTAAGTTGGGACAGGTGGCAGGGTATGATAGATACCAGATTTGTAGACCCCCATCGCTTTAGTATATCTAGTTGTGTGTGTGTGTGTGTGTGTGTGTGTGTGTGTGTGTGTGTGTGTGTGTGTGTGTGTGTGTGTGTGTGTGTGTATTGTGTGTATGTGTGTGTGGGTGCGTGTGTATATATGTATGTGTATGTGATTGTGTTGTGCGTGCATGTGGTGTCTGCACATGTGTATGTGTATGTGCATGTGTTGTGTGTGTATGTGTGTGCATGTGCTTACGAAGTGTGTGTGTGTGTGTTAAGGTTTAGGTATTAGGTGCATGTGTGTGTGTGTGTGTGTGTGTGTGTTAGGCTTTAGACACTAATCATTAGGGTTAGGCTTTAGGCATGTGTTTATGTGTGTGTTAGGCACATGTCTGTGGTAATTGATCAGCCGAATATTTGTGGTAAGTGATCAACCGAATGTCTGTGGTAAGTGATCAACCGGATATTTGTGGTAAGTGATCAGCCGAATGTTTGAGGTAAGTGATCAGCCGAATGTCTATGGTAAGTGGTGATTTGTCGGATGTAGCTTTAGTTACAGTGTCGGATCTAGATTCAATAAATCGTGGATGTAACTCGTCGGATGTGATTCAATAACTCGTCGGATGTAACTCTATTGTTCTTATGTGATGCCAAATTTGTGACTAATTTTAAACACCTAAGACAGCTTTGAGATGCATGGATGCTCCTTTTGTGTTTGACTATTATGACTATTAGAGAATTAAATGGCGTATTGAAATGGTACCACAACCTTTATAGGCACGGAAAAAGTAAATCATTCAACATTTGCAGGAAAATTGCCCGAGCATTAGGCTTAAGAGTTGTATTGGGCATACCTATTCAGGAAGTCAGTTTTAGGAACATCCTCAGTCCGAATCTAGATCTGATAATACTATGTCCTGACAATTATCTTTATGAAGTATTTTGCTTCAGTGAGATGATCTATTAGGTCATTCATTTTGGGTAAGGCATGTTTTAAGGTCAAATTATTTTTTTATAGACCTTTGTAATCCACCCACGTGCATTATCTCTTCATGGAGTGATTAGTAGACCTAATGTGTCCTATTCTTAGGTATTCCTCTATTAATCAGACTACCTTGTCTTCATTGTAACTTTGTTGAAAAATGAGATGATTGCTAGATACCAAGTCAATCTTATGATCTACTGCCCTTTGTTGAGTCCATCCATGACAGAGTTCCACTTGAAATATGTCTTCAAACCTACTAGTTACAATCTGTATCATCTTATACTTCACTTCCTTTTGATGAATTCTAAAATAAGATTTCCAAACCTAAATTACTGAAATTATTAATATAAACCATAATTGGCATCTCTGACAGTATCCAAATGTAAAATATCATGAAGCACATCATACCAGAAAAATTTGAGAGACATTAGTTTCCAAATGAAAAATACATGCTCCGGCTCGCATATCCTTCTCCTCTATCCAAATGTAACTGAAAACAACAGAAGCACATCATACTCGCAAAATTTGAGGCACATCAGTTTTCAAATGAGAAATACATGTTATGGGTTTTCTCCTCTAGAATGCCCATGTTCCTCGCAATATCATCAACAATTGACAAGTTGCATGTATGCATATTATAGTCCATGACTAACACGTTAATATATATTTCTTGACTAACGAGTTGGACTCGTGATGAAACTAGTTATCACTTGTACATCATTCCTATTCTGATTTATTAACAAAATCTATTGGCTTGATGTAATCCTACAGCTTAAGCTAAAGCTTGGGAATGTTGTAGTCCCAAAATTCATATTTGTCCCTATCATGAATCTCACCAAGTACTTGTGATTATTGGCCGGTGTGGGAACCAATATGAGCATTTTGAAAGTTACTTGTGGAGCAATCATCAAATAGTACATGCACTGTCTTCCCTAGGATTTTGCTAGTAGTCTAGGATAAATCACTAGGAATGAAACAACTGCTAGGAGGTAATGACACGGACATTCATTACCTCGTAACAGAGAGATATCAACTAGATTCTAGTACTTAATTGTAACTTGTTAAAGCTGCAGTTGCTAATTTCTTCTTTTGAATGGACACTCTGGGCGACGTGTGCTGGAAAGTGCACACAATCATGCAGATCATCCTCAACCCCCTGGCATTCTGTCCTAGTTTCAAACTACAACAAATGCTGATTACATATAATAATTGCGGGTCAATCATCCGGTATCAATTATTGGTAACATTCTTTGAAAGTATTATTACAAACTAAGTAGCTCTTATTTGAGATTGTTACTACTTAAGGATTTTGTATAAAATCCACAAATTTTATAGGAGTAATCAGCGGTAGAATGCTTAAAATAAACTAAGTGATCTTGTATCACATGAAAAGGAAGTCATGGTAGCTAATGTGACTACGCCCATGAAAAAGCTAGCTAAGTCCTGTAATAACTCTACAGGGTCCAAATCAAAGTAATGTGCTAGATCAACCCAAGTTTGTACAGTTGTTTCTGAGCATTACCACACTCAAATCAGTTTATAAGCCATGATGAAACATGGCTTAAACACGAAGAAATATTGAGAAGGCTGGAAATACATCAAATAACAAAAAGCAAAATGAGATGCAATGACAGAAATTTCATATTAGCTAACTAAGATGAACTATTCTAAGCCATCTGCAAGTGACAATACGCCTCAATCCATCGATGCTACCACAACTCTTCAACCCTTCAATATTGCTCCTATTGAGGTCAAGCCTTGCCATCACCACTGACTCAAGTTTTAATTCTGTCGTGTCTGTAGTTTAGAAAGCTACTCATGTTGATCAACCTCAAGTAAAAGAGAGAGTTCTTGAGAAATTTGTTAAGCTTTAGGAGTCCTTCGGAGTTGAAGAGCCAAACAACATTTTGGCTTAGTTTTTGACCCCTTGACACCTTTTTGAGAGAAGTCTTCTTATGGAAGATCTTAGATTTATTTTTGTCCTTTTGGAAGGAGATGTCATACTTTGGTGACAAGTGCCCAAGGCCAATTAATATATGAAATAACTCTTAAGGTGGTAACGAGAATTCTATTTGCCTCGTGAATAGAAAAAGAAATTGTTGCTCAATTAGACATTTTCGTTGATCGGATAGAGAACTTGTTTGATTATACAATTTCATTATGAAGTTCTTTTTATTGTAAAGTTACAACAGAAACATTTTTCAAAGAGGAACAAACTTGGAAGTATATGAACAGATTCAGAGCACAATTGTACAATGCAATACATATCATCGTAAAGCAGTTGAACCTGCAACTACAACATGCTGTAAGATTGAGATTGAATGTGAGCGTTGTAGAACTATTGATATCCATTTACTCTAAAATGATTAAATGGGAGAATGTCTTTGCATTGCACTATGACTTTGACATTTAATTGTAAGCTCGGTGCATGTAGACAAGTAAAGATCAAATTTTTTGTGAATGCATTCATAGGTTTCTATTGCAAAAGAAATAAGTTTTTTTTTTTAGATGCTCGAGCGATCATGATATTGTATTTTTTTTCTCGAGCTTCATGTGATGTAGAAACTCCTTGAGTTGTGGATGTTCTACCAAGGACGTCATGTAGAGGGGGATTGACGATAACCACATCACTAAGATCACAAATTCTCTCATGTGAAAGAATAAGATCTACTCTACGATTTATTGAATTTGAACCATTGTCCTGTAATGAAATGTGTGTTTGTTTTCGTGCAACTAACGATACATTTGCACTTTTATTGATGCAAGATAAAACATCATGATAAAAATGCAGCAAAATAAACCCATTTGATCCTAGAAATGTGGAGAAAGCAACTACTTAAGATCCAAACAAGATCTAGAAGCTAGATTACTAATCAATGCATTGATTCCTAGCTTATTTTGGCTTGAACTCCATGAATTAGCTCCAAAACTCTTCACACGTGTAGAAGTATGGCTTGCCGCCACCTGTGTACTGTACCTGCAATTCTGAGCTCATTGAATCATCACAAAAAATCATATGCCAATAGCATTCATCAATCAAATCATAGACTAGTCAAGAAGGAAAATCTCGATTTTGCTCATTATTGGATGGAAATCCCAACACATATTTATACATGTAGAGCTCGGATCTGAGCATATTAGGGCTTCTATGCATTCATCATAACCTAACCCTAACATATAACCTAAATATCCACTTGATCCACTCTAATTAGGGGTTAAGATCTTGAGATCTCAAAACAATGAAAAACATGTTATTTTTAGCTCCTAGAATCTCTCTAGCCTATCAAAGCACTATTTGGACTCATTCCAAAGGTGCCACTCCTATGCTAGGATAGGAATGAGACTTACAAAGAGTATCCTATGCTATTTGGCATGTGTGACAAGCCACAACATGACCATAATACAGTTTACAAGCAATATGACCAAAATTGGTCAAGCTAGAATTGTGAAATTTTATTCAATATGGCTCCATTATAAGATTTTTACGTCAGCTTGCACCAATGCTCCACTTAAGAATTTGGGGTGGACCCTCCAGGTCAAAATCTCAATAAACCAAACAAAGAACCAGCATCTTGGCATTTCTCAAGAGCAAAGCCAGACTCAGGATTGGGCTTCTCACCTCCAAATAATTCTTAAGAACTTCTACTTCTTTGGCATCATCAAGACGTCTTTTAATTGTTGTAAAACAATAGCCTTATCAAAAATGAGCTCTGATAACATGGATAGTGTGTGGAATAGCAGCGGAAGTTTAGCAATGGATGGCTGCGGATCAGAAGTGTGTCAACAAATAATCAAGATGAATGAACAGTAGCAATGCGCAAATGAACAAAACAGTAGTGTAGACAAAAACTTGTATTCTGATTAGTTGAAAATGAGTACAAGAGTTTCAAGCATGAGTGCGAGACAGTGTAGCGCTTAAAATGGCTTTAGCTAAAATTGTTGCTTGTTGATGATAATGAGATCAGCTTGATTACTAAATGAAAGATATAGACTTTATTTACATGTCTTACAGTTCAGTGATCAGTGCTTTGGATCTACTTAATTAATCAAAGTTGTCTTTTAGTAGGTAGCCGTCTTTGTAAGTAGTAAATGGACTGTTAGTGTTGTTTTTGAAGTCGTCTGACAGTATATGGATCAACTTTTCCCTGATGAGTAAGTCGAGTTAGTTGAGGGTTGATGGAGTTACTGTTGAAGACAACATGCAGCGGCAATTGGCGTGGGACCGTCAATCTTTTGACGGAGGGGATAATGTAGGCTGATATACTAAGGAATATTCGAGTCATCTTGAAAGGTATACAGACTTAAGCCTAGAACTCGATTAGTCAAGTTTAGGCCTTTGTGCCATGTTGTAACGGCTTAAAGTTATTTAGTTCTAAGCCTAAGACTAGAAGATTGGAACTTAAACTAGTCTGAATAAGTTCAACTTAAGTGATTTCAATTGTTTATGGTCCATTGGGGGTTTGTCCCATGGTACCAATTTAATTAAGTTAAGCCTATGTGGTCTATTTGTCCCATAATGCTTTTTTGTAAGTGACCACCACTCCAAGTATATATAGGAGTGGAAGAGTCCATTTTCGAGAAGAACCTCATTTGCAATACAAGTCTATCTTTCTCTTTGAGTGTTCTCCCTTGTGTGGTTTCATGTACTGTGTCACTTCACATTGTATTGTATATTATTCCTCTGGCAACATGTTAAGTTAATCTAGGCCCTCCATTCTCTAGTAGGGTAAGCCTTAGAGGAGGAGATTTTAGGTTAAGCCGTCATTTGAGTCAGTTCCTAAGTAGAGAAACGAGAGAAGAGCAGATCTTACCCACCAGAACACTCACGCTATGCTCATAATGCTCTTCCCATCCTCTTGCTCAAGCTAGTTGGAGAAGCCATAGTGTAGACTAGTTGGGAGACTGCCATAGTCATGCTAAATGGAGCCATACCCGACGAAGGATGTTGGATAGCTAACAGAATGCACTACAAATAGAAAATTTTAGTGCCACCTAGTTTTGAGACAAGTGGATTACACGAAAATCCTCCCAAATCCAAGAAGTGCACAAAGTTACCTCAGACTCAAACGACTAAAGCATTACAAAAGACGGAGCTGGTAGAATCCATTTCAACAGCAGAAATTATGAGAATTCTACCAAGCCTTCTACAACAAACAGTGGATTGTACACTACAACAAGTGCCTATGACAAGTGGAACTCTTGGCAGAAAATCGTCACACAAGGCTTGCAAGCAAGCATGGTCACGCAGTCTTCAAGAACACAAGACAATGGGAAGGAAAAGGCTAAGGTTGACAATTGCCAATCAACTACAAAATCATCGATGAAAAATGTCCAACCAAGAATATGAAAACGTTGTTCAAATTTATGCTATCAGGGAGGAGCTACCATCTTTGGAAAATCTTCAAGGAGTTCTAATTACTGAAGAAAGCACACAAGAGAACAAGATGTTGAGAGTCAACATGAAGGATGGTGGAGATGACAAAGCACTCTTCACAAAGGACAAGTCAAGAGGCAAGGGCAAAGGATAGCAACAACACTCTAAGAAGGAAAAGGACAGAGGATCAATCCTCACAAGCTACAACATCCACCAGTGGCAAGAAGAAGATGCCAAGAATCAAATATTTTTTCTGTGGCAAGAAAGGCCACTATGCATCAAATTGTTTCAAGAAAAAGAATCAATTCAAACAAGATAACCTTACTAATGAGGAAGAGTGTGAGGGTAATGAGAGTGATAGGGAGGATTCTTTAATGATGTTAAATTTTTCATCTTTCCCATTCAAAAGTGAAGAAGTATGGTGGATAGATAGTGGGGTTAGTTCTTATATGTCTAGTTCTAGGAATTCTTTGACAACTCTCATGTCTTATGCAGGTACAAAAGATCAATCTGTACTACAAATGATGTTGAGTGTAGAATTGAAGGGATAGGTAGTATTTTGTTGAATGGATCATGATCCAAGACTTTGTGTTTGCATGATGTACTTTATGTGACTAACCTAACCAAGAACCTCATTAGTGTAGGACAATTGTTTGATAGCGGTTTAGATGTCAAATTTCATGTTAACAAATGTGTAATCTTGAGGGAGAATGAGGTGATAGCTAGAGGATCTAGATTTGGGAAGCTTTACAAGTTAGATCCTAGAGATAATGCTAACATATGTGATGTTGCTTATGAGACCAAGGTTCATCAAGAAGATCTATGGCATAAAAGGTTGGGCCACCCCAACTTTAAAGCCATGCAATCAATGGTCAAGGAAGGAAAAGCAATTGGATTACCAAAGTCATGGCAAAGGAGCTGCAACCTTGTGAAGCATGTATTTTGGCCAAAGCTCATACAAGACCTTTTCCAAGATCAAGCATCAAGACACATCAACCACTTGAACTCGTGCATTTAGATGTTCACTTCTCTTCTTCCAAGAGCAAAGGAGGAGGAGCAATATGTTTTGTGTCCTTCGAAGATGATTACACAAGATTTTCTTGGATTTATCTTCTATCTTCAAAAGCCATGGTTTTTTTATGTAAGATAGAACGTGATTTTTTATCACTATTGTTTTGTTCGAAATTGATAGGCGTAGTCATGCATGAAGAAAGAGGAAGATAGTTTATTCCACTACGCACGATAAGTTTTCTTTCTTGTCGTTCGAATTATTTTTATTCGAATCTTATTCGCAGAACTGGATAAACAAAGGATGAAGATTAAAACCAATTAGTTGATTGGTAAGAAGGAGAATAATCCAACACTCACCCTTAATCCAACACTCCCCCTTAATCTGAATCCTTGAATGCCTTGACCTTCAAACTTAGCTCTACACAGAATCTTCTGTGTGACTCCAAACTTAATGCTTTAGAAAAACATCTGTTGTCATATCTTGCGTTCAATAGTATTGCAATCTGACCTCTTCATTGAGAACTTTGCTTTTGACGAAATAAAACTTCAGTTCAATGTGCTTACTCCTGGAATGAAATCTAGGGTTGGCTGATAAAGCGATGGCACTTTGATTATCACAAAATAATGTCGTCGGAGCATATTGATTCAGACCGATATCTAAGAGTAAGTTTATCAACCAAATTGCTTCCTTTGTAGCTTGAGAGGCTGCGATATACGCTGATTCAGTGGAAGATAGAGCTATCGAAGATTGCTTGCGACTATTCCAAGAAACTGGACCATTGTATTGGAATCGTAATGGCCAAAAAAGCTGTGTGAATTAGATTTCAATGCTTACATTGGTTTTTTTTCGCATATTTGTTGCTTAAGATTCCATTTTGCAAAATCATTGGTATAAAGTCTATAAGCACGATGTTGTTCATTGAAAACTACGTTTTTTTTATGGACATTGCTCGTTTAGAAAGTTATACCCGTAATGATTTAACCGAATGTAAAAAAATTCAAAAATTTTTGGTTGTTTTATTTGCAAAAAAGATGGAATGAAATTCCAGTTAGGGGTGGCAAATGAACATTTGGCCGACATCACTCAATAGTGATGACCCCCTAAAAATATTTAACACATGGTTGAAATTTTTGGACCACAGTGTGTTGGAATTTCATCTTAGCAACAAATAGAAAAAACCAAATGCAAAATCTATTCAATAGTTAACCATTATGATTTACAGCTTGGGCTAATCATCAAAAAAAAATTCGATGATTAGAAGCTTCGAAGTTGTCGATGACTAGATAAACCGTTGGGCGAGCTTGTTAGCTTACACAACGTCCCAGAATAAAATAAGCGAATTTCTCGATTTTTTGCTTTGGGTAAGCCTCCTCGTGGGGGAGGATGCAACCCATAAAACTGTGATTGCGCTGAATTCCTGGAGGAATTCCGTAAAACTTTTTCACAGTTGACGAATTATATTCGCTTTACTAATGTGGGCAACCGAGAACAGGAGTTCTTGGATTTTTTGACCAAGGTGTCGGAATCGGACACGGCTAAAACCGACCCAGAAGCCTAAGTTGGAAAAACTGAAATGGAACAAAACGGTGGTTTTTTTTTTATGTGCTTGAAGTATGGGCATTCCAACAAAGTATTTTTTAAGAACAGAAAAAAGCCGAGTCATTCTTACCCATTTTTTATCACTCAAGGCATGTATACTTTGATCCTTTCAATGACCGTAAAGATTGTGAAAAGGGACAAACGAATGTCTGAAGTGGTAATTGTTTTATTGAGGTTGAAATTTGTAAATAATTCCCAAAAACTTCATATTCTTATATTATTTTTTTGACACTTTGATCAGGAAGTGGAGGGCCTTTGTGGAGGAAGAACCTGTGGTATGGGACGCAGACAATTCCAAAATGAAGATCTAAAACTAACTGGATCAGTTGACCATAGTATGGCCATAAGTCTTAGTGATGCCAAATACTATCGGTCATAAAACGGGTGTTTTGTTGAAAATTTCGAATATATTCCGACCAAAACAACCATTAGAGCTCCAGAGTTAGCGAGGTTGTTTGTAGATGAGTAATGAGTCCTAATTCCTTACTCATGATTTGTGACACCTAAACTCAATGAGGCCTGAAATTGACCACGATTTTTTGTGATTTCTTGGAAGGTAATTTTGATTACCCGTTTAACCTAACGATGCACTCTTATGGTAGGATATGGTCTTGGGAATCTAGAAACTTGAGATTGGCGAATCATAACTCAGATTCTAGGATATGCCTAAACCATAGAAGTGGATAGTGTTCTTACCCCGGTTAAATAAACAAGATAGTAGAGTCTTGGTAATGACTGGCCATCTTACCAAATCGACTATGTTTGTTTGGGTAAAAACCAAGTAATTAGTAGAGTGTTTGTCTAGGCTTTATGGATTACCAAAGTGACATTATGAACATTCGCATTTTGAAGTTCACTGATTACTTTTGGTCAGCCGTATTTGCTAAACTAGAGATGACTCTGAACTTAAATATTCTTCTAAACATTAGTGGTTACCTACTTTTATTGAGTATAGGACAAGAATCCGATGAATTATAATTGACGAATCATAGTTTAGATTCTAGTTATAATTGATCATTTGAAAGAAGGATTACTCGCATGATCAGAATATTAGTTAAGATATGTATTCATATTTTAACAATCTCCTCGGAGAGGATGTTATCCTTGATGGAGATTGAGTTATAGTAAGCATTCGGCCACCGGTGATAGCCCGTTTATACTTATGTACGGATTTGAGCCTAGGTCACCCATTGCAGTTGAGACTTGGACGATCAAATTTTAGAAAGTAGTGGATTTCGTACATGATATCCAGGAAATGCTACGGATTGCACGTGAAAATGTCTAGTGTACCCAAGATGGGGATCGACATTATGCAAACCTGAAAAGATCACCGAGAGACTTCCAGGTGGGGGGTTGGGTATTTTTTGAGAATCCCGATGGATTCAAGTGTAATGCATACCGGCTAGCATTACTAATCGTCCTCTAGATATAGAGGACCGTATAAGATCTTGAAAAAGATCGCATCCTTAGCTTACGACAACAGGCAAGGAGCTACGTGAATGGAGGGAGAAAAACGACAAGGCAGTAGTCTTGCTATCATCTTCCATCGAAGATAGTCTCACACTTGACCTGACTACACTCTCCAAAGCTAAGGAAATGTGGGATGCATTACTCACCAAATTTCAGACGAAATCAAGAAGCCAAATCATGATGTTGGAAGATCAGTTGCAGTGGGATGGAAAAGACCTCACTTCTTTTGTAAGAGAGATGAAGGATCTATTTCTGTCACTACATAACTCTAGAGCAGAGAACGTTGTGTCAGCTAAGAAGCAGCTCACATACCTGTTGAGAGCCTTACCCAGATCATTCCAGATGACAAGGGCCCTGCTCACGAAAGATCCCGCCATGAACCTCGAAAAGGCGATTGTCGAGATTCGAGAGGAAGTCGAGGCCAAAGAACATCTGGATCACAAAGATGGTTCTGACCAGGCCCTCTACGGCAACAAAGAACAATCAAAGAAGCAATTTAAGCCTAAGAGAGATTCCAATCAGAAGTAGGATTGTGACCAGCAAGCAGAGGGAACAAGCAAAGGCAACTGGAAGACCAAAGGGAGGTCGAAACAACAAGGTGCAGACAAGAAGACTTGTGTGAGATGCAGAAGAGACGGACATACAGTAGATACCTGCTGGCTCAATCCCAAGATTGAGTGTATCCATTGTCACAAGAAGGGTCACGCAGCCATGGATTGCCGCCAGAACTTGAGAAACAAGTTAGCACAGAATAGACAGGAGAACAACAATAGTTCATCCTATGTCGAGGAGCCCAAGAGCTTGAAAATGGGCGAAGAAAGAACGAACAAAAACTGTTCGACCGCCTATATCTGTGAAGACGTGTGTGTAGCATCAACATCTGACACACATGAGCTGATCCTAGATCCAAGAGCCACCTCACACTTCGTGACATCAAGACGAATCATGTCTAATTTTAGAAGTGCAGATCCCTCAAGATTCATAATTCTTAGAGATGGATCTAGACATCAAGTGAACGGTATTGGTTCACTATGGCTCAACATAAATGGTAGAGACAGACGACTTGAAGACGTTCTGTTTGTGCCTGCTCTACAACAAGACTTGCTCTCTGTAGCAAGAATAGCAGATGCAAAGATGCGTGTGACATTTTCTGACGAAGCATGCAACGTGATTGATGCCAGTACCAGTACTCTCATCGCTCAAGGCAGAAGAAAAGAGAACCTATATCATCTGAAGGTACGTTGACCTGCAGATTAGGTGCATCAGACTCATGACGACTCGCCAGACACTCTGTGGCACAGAAGACTCCACCACGTGAACTCAATGACACTTTATCAAGCAAGCAATCATGGAGAGATAACAAGGGTCAGCATCTCGAATGCAACCAGTTCGACCACCTGTGATGCATGTTTGAAGGGCAAGATGTCACGCACACCATTCATCAAAGACTCCTACAGAACGACAAAGATTCTGGAGCTAGTGCACTTTGACATCTGCAGACCATTCAACATGATCTCAGTAGGAGGTTCAAAGTATTACATATCCTTCATTGATGATTATAGCAAATTTGCTAGAGTGTATTTCATTCAGAATAAATTTGAAGCACTTGATAAATTCACAGAATATGTGAATTGGACTGAGAGATATACAGGCAATACACCGCAGCACAATGGTGTTGCTGAACGAAAGAACAGGACCCTAATTGAAGCAGCCAGATGCATGATGGCCTACTCGAAAGCTCCAAGGGCACTGTGGGCTGAAGTAGTAGCTACAATCGCATACATCCAGAATAGAATGGGCAAGTTTGGTGTTCCTCACACGACACCACATGAGCTGTGGTGGGATAGAAAGCCCAACCTGTCTCACGTCAGAATCTTTGGTTGTGCAACTTATGCACATATTCCTAATAAGCTTCGAAAGAAGCTTGATGAGAAAGCCAAGCATGGATTTTTGGTAGGTTATGACGGCAATTCTTCATACTACGACGATCATGTCAGCTACGAAGTTCTGGAGAGACAGTACTATGATCTGCCGCCAACGACAGAGGGAGGAGAGGATGAACACGAAAACAAAGATTTTTGAGTCGTCTCCATTCGAGCGACAAATTTGACGAAGAAAGATTCGAGAGGCAACCTACTGCCGCAGTTCCTGTAAACCAAGATGGTTCTAGACCGAGCAGAGCAGACAAGGGCAAAGGCATAGCTGTTCCAGGAGGATCTCCCATAAGGTCGACAAGACCATGAAGAGCGCTAGCAAGATATGTGCCAGGTAGCTCAGCTTCCACATCAGAAGAGTTCTGCGGGTTCAGTGGTGAACCACAGACTTTCGAGGAGACGATTGAAGGTCCAGAAAAGGACAAATGGATCCAAGCCATGAACGAAGAGATGGAGTCCATGAGGAAGAACTAGGTATGGACACTGGTGCCATTACCACATAAGCGCAAGACTTTCAAATGCAAATGGGTCTTCGAGCTCAAATACGAATCAAACATGAATGTAACAAAAGACAAGGCAAGACTGGTAGTGAAAGGTTTTTCTTAGAGATACGGTATTGACTACTCTGAAACATTCTCTCATGTCGTCAAACATTCGTCCCTATGTTTGTTATTTGCATATGCAGCAACTTATGACCTCAGGATCCACATTGTGGACGAGAAGACAGCCTTCTTGCATGGTGAATTAGACGAAGAGGTCTACATGGATCAACCCCCAGGATATGTCTTGAATTCACTTCCTGACTATGCATGCAAAATGCATAGAAGCATCTACGGTCTGAAACAATCAGTCCGACAATGGTACAAGAAGAAAGATTAGGCCCTGAAATCATTAGGATTCAAGTCTCTGTTGGCTGATTCCAATGTATATGTCAGAGTTACAGATGCGCAGATCATCATTGTGGCTATGTATGTGGACGACACTCTGATACTTTGCAGGAGTGAGTAGCTAATTGCTGAAGTAAAGGCAGACATCTCGAAACATTTCGAGATCATGGATCTGGGGGAAGCCAAGTGTTACCCAGGCTTGCAAATTGAAAGGGACTATGAGGGAGGTAAGTTATACCTTCACCAGTCCAGATACACCCAGAAGATCCTAGAGGACTTTGGGATGCTAAACCGCAAAGAGCGAACACTCCAATGCTCGTAGGGACGGTGCTGACAAATGATGACTGTCCAAAGATTGAGAAAGAGAGAGAACAGATGCAGCTCACACCTTACAGAAAGCTGATAGGATCACTGATGTACCTTGCTGACAATACACGTCCTGATATTGCTTATGCAGTATTTAGGATGAGCCAATTCTGCACGAATCCAAGCTCGACACATTGGAAGATTGCAAAAGACGATGCAAGAGTTTGATATGTCTATTAGATATAGACGAGGGAAATTCAATACAGTAGCAGATGCCCTTAGCAGAATGCCTATTTAAATTGTACGGTCTACCTTCCGGCATAGTCAGCGACCAGGACAGTAAGTTTAATGGAAATTTTTGGAGGGCAGTATTCCATCATCTCCATACTAAACTTAATAAGAGTACCATTGACCATCCACAGACGGACGGTCAAACAGAGAGGGTGAATCAGGTGCTGGAGGATATGCTTCATGCATACGTCAGCAAGAAGCAGACTAATTGGGAGGGGGGAGTTTGCTTACAACAGTACCAAACATTCAGCTACGGGATACAGCCCATTTATGCTGATGTACAGTTTTCAGCCACGCTCACCCACAGATGTAGGGTTAAAACAAGAAAAAGTTGAAGCAGCCAAAAACTTTTTAGAGGACCTAAACCAGATGATAGAACATGCTAAGCGTAGCATTAGGCAGTCCCAAGATCGAGCCAGGCATTATGCAGATCCACACAGACGGGATCTGTAGTTCTCCGCTGGTGAGAAAGTCTACTTGAGAGTCCCAGTTGACTCTAAAACCCTCAAATCAGGAGTGTGTGCTAAGTTGTCTCCTAGGTATTGTGGTCCCTCTACCATTAGTAGGAGACTAGGCAAGGTCACCTATGAACTAGAACTCCCACACAATATTAAGGTTTTTCCAATCTTTCATGTAAGTCAGTTACGAAGGGCCTTAGCCATATCAGAAAATCTGGTAGGGGATAGTGTTCTAGTTCTCCCATTGAATCCTCAGCAACCTCCACATGAACCAGAGGAGATTCTTGATTGGAGAGAGACGCAGACTCGTCATACTCTATACCGAGAATATCTGGTCAAGTGGAATGATCAGCCTGTTGAGAATGCCACTTGGGAAACGTGCAGTCGGCCACGTTAGTGCCATGTGGCTGACACTTGGCAGTATGCATGCTACCAGTCCTCACACTAATTGTTGGTTGGATAGTCAAGATCAAGTGTTAGGGATTATTTAGACATGTTCAACACAGATGTATGATTCAAGTGTCCTAATCACATAGCAGTAGTTCAGTCGCAGTTTGGTCAGCTAGAACTGGGCAAGTTCTAAAACAGAAACCAGACACATCTTTTGTGGGTTCAGCGCACTCATTCAAGTGGTGATTCGCTGTTTTTCTGTGCTGAATTCAGCAAAATCCCAGTGCAGATCCAGCGCACCTTGTTTTTGGTTTCACAGTAAGGAATCATAGGCAAGTAAGTAGAGTTTGGTGAGATTCCATGCTAGAATTGTAGCAATGGATCAGTAAGCACCATACATGAAGCTTTGGGCCAGGAAAGCTGTATTCTGAAGTCAATTTAGACAGCTTCAAGAGTGGGCAAGAAAAAGCTTGTCCCAGGTGAATGTATGGCTAGTTATGCTTTGCATTATGCACAACTTGCAGCACCATTCTTGAATCAAGGACAGTGCTCTTGGAAAGGGAGGTCCAGTGCATTTTCTACAAGCAGCAGTATTGGGCACATTTCAGCTTGCAGTCTAGTTCATTTTTTATTGTGCCTTCGTTATTCATTTTCAGATTCCGGAAACTTATGGATTCAGCACCTGTTTTCTGAAATGCCATCACTATTGACCACTTGTGAATGGATTTTTACGCTTACTAGTCAGTTTGTTTGGGCGCACTGATTTGCAGCACATTCCCTCAGTTCTGATCCAGCGCTATGAAGACAGATTTTCCAGTACTCATAGCACATCATCCCTTATGAATTTCAAACTTTTGAGACGATTTTTTCTGATTCTTCAGCAAGTTCAAATGTACTTCTGAGCCAATTTTCCAGTGTACTTTTGATTCATTTTCTCTAGTGAGAGGCATTGATGAATTAAAAGCCCAAGCCTTAATAGCTAAATGGATGTCGATGAGCAATATATAACTAAGAAACAGTATCTTTAAATAGTAACCAAAGTGGATGAGAAAGTAGCCCTAGTTAATATGTAATCAAATCAAGAACAATTATTTGTTGATTTGAAACATTGGCTTTTTGGTCTAGTTAAGGGCACCCTATTTAGTGCTTCTCAGTTGCCAGCACAAAGAAGTTCTTAGTTACCAGTTTTCAGCACCTAGCAAATCTTCCATAAATCCTTCAGATTTAGGAGAATATGTCATTAGGTCTATTTCCAATTCCAAAGACCTAAAACTGACTACATTTAACAACCCACAACGAAGGACAGAAATATCGACATCCTATAGACTAGTGGAAAAATGTTTAAGTAAATGGATATGAACCAGATTCCCTTGCAAAGTCAAGGGATTGGATTAGTTTTAAAGTAGTGAAAGAGAATAGTCTTTCTTTGCAAGATTTTAAGTAATGGATGTACCATGCATTCTTTCGATTTGCTCAAAGTTGAATGCAACCAGTTTCTTGCACGATAGTAATTTGCATGCTTCGTATGCTAGATTTGCAACTTGAGAAGATCAGATGACTTACTCAGGAGTAGTATCTCCGAGGTGAACCATTTTTTTCAGACATTAGACTGGTTTACTAGTTTAGTCATTTCTAGGTCGACAAATGTAATATTTTACCTAGATCCATAAGGATCAACAAGTAAAGTAAAGAGACATGGGATTATGGGTCAGTTACCTTTATAAGTTTCCCATGAGTAAGCCTTAATATGACTCAGAAGATATGGTGAGTTACAGTGAAAACTTTTGCTACGCTTCGGCAACTCAAATAAACCTCACGGCTGTGTCTAGGGTCGTATTTTAGCAATAAGCCAAATCTACAATAATTTGAGCTTATTGCTTAACATAAATGCAGTAGGATCCTCATTCCTCCACAGTCTGGAATACAGTCCAGAGCATAAATTTACAAATTTATAAGCCAGCTCGTCCAAGTATACGACAGCTTTCGTTGAGGATGAAGAGTCCAAGCATACGTCTGATGACGTTGAGGATTTGAAGTCTGTAAAATTACCCAAGTATACTTGACAAGGATTCAAATGGAAAAAGTTTTCCATCAGTATATACTCTACAAGAGTAGAGTATATGTCCCTGATTTAGAGGATTTCAAGCGCCAATCCTAGTGTGGGACACCCAAGTATTTAGATAAATTTCTTTTGGCCTAGTCTTAGAGAGGACGTCCACCGGTATGTAACTAGTTGCCAGAAATGTCAAGATAGTAAAGCAGAGCGTCTTATGGAAGACAGGGTTACTGCAACCCTTAGGAATTCCGGCTGGTAAAAGGGAGAGTGTCTCCATGGATTTCATAGTATGTCTGCCAAAGATCCAGAAAGATCAAGACGTTCTATGGGTTTCAATGATCGTTTGACCCTAATAGCCCGTTTCAGTCCGACCAAAGCAACCGTTACAACGCCAATTTTGGCATAGTTGTCTGTAGAGGGGCTATTAAAACTTTACGGTCTACCTTTCAGCATAGTCAGCCACGCTCACCCACAGTAGTAGGGTTTAAACAGGAAAAAGTTGAAGCAGCAAAAAACTTTTTAGAAGACCTAAACCAAATGGTAGAACGTGCTAAGCATAGCATTAGGCAAGCCCAGGATCGAGCTAAGCAATATGTCGATCCACACAAACGGGATGTACAGTTCTCCCCTGGCGAGTCATTCTTCGAGTCTCAAATGACTCTAAAACCCTCAAAACAAAAGTGTGTGCTAAGTTGTCTCCTAGGTATTGTGGTCCGTTTACCATTACTACGAGAATAGGCGAAGTTTCCTATGAGCTAGAACTCCCGACCAATACTAAAGTCCATCTAGTTTTCCATGTTAGTCGGTTATGAAGGGCTTTAACTAGATCATATAATCTAGTCAGGGACAGTGTTCTAGTTCCCCTCAAGGATTCTCAACAACTTCCACATGAGCTAGAAACTATTCTCGGTGTTAGGGAGACGCAGACTCGTCATACCCTATATCAAAAATATTTAATCAAGTGGAAGGATCAGCCAGTTGAGAATGCCACCTGGGAAAAGGGCAGTATACTTCGACAGTTATATCCAGATTTTGTCCTAGAGGACCAAGATAGCTCTCAAGGGAGAGGGAGTGTTATGAGACCGTAACAGTACCGACCCAACATCTGGGAACAGCTAACCACCAGAGGGCAGAGGACAGTGTGAGTCAAGCATGCATGCATACCGTGCAGTAGGTATGAGGGCTAGTAATGCCCATGCGAACACATGCATACGCATGCAGACGCATGACGGTCAGGGGCCACACAATCCATCAATGATGGACTGGGACCCCACATGCAACAGTAATCTAGTGCATGCAGCATGAACAGTGGGTGTTGGCAATAACTCCCACCTACCACTCCCATGCAAACTCACACTGGGCAAAGAGGGGAGAGTGCATTGGCTGGGTGGATCAGACTAGCTTTGCCTTCAACGTAGTTACGTTGTTCCTAACAACTACCCACTTTTCTAGGTTACAGAGATGGGATTCCGTGTACAGACCTGAGACTAGATCAGCTAGTGGTTGTGGATCTAGAGGGGTTGCCTGCTTATAGAAGGAGTCTCTTCACCCGAGCATCGAGTTCATCAGACATGACGAGCATGCCCGTTACATTTGGATTCGTATTGTGGGACAAGATATTGGTTTGGACAGGGACCTCTTTGTTGCAACATGTTACTTTCCTCCAGAGTCTTCATCCTTTGCCGAAGGTATTGGCTCACCCTACCGTGATCTCTCACTAGATATAGTCAGATTCACAAAGTAGGGGCATATTTTCCTCTTTTAATGTCGGTGGTGTCAAAGTTCTATGACACCACCGACCAGCTACGTGTTCATGCCCTTGATAGTGATGAGCTAGGAGTTACCAGGATCTCTAAGGACAGTTTAGGACCTATTACCACATATGTTGAGCACTTACTACATTTTGGCGAGGCCCATGTGTTAGCCATTTATAATGGCCTAACTTATATGCCGGATTCAGGCAGATATACTTGTCATCCTCACAGTGGTGAACACAGTGTCGTTGATTACCTCATGGGGTCACCATCCTCCATACCTCTCATCTCTGATTTTCATATCTCACACACCACCCTCTCTGATCATTCTTTCCTCTCCTTCGCTATCGGTCACATCACATGCCCCAGTCATCCTCCAACCCCATGATTACCCATACACCCAGATATACATTTAGCCCTCTATAATGCCAATCTACCAAGACTCTCTGGCCTCATTACTCCACTCTTTTCCTTATGACAGTACAATTGAAACACAGGCTGCTTTCCTTACCACCACTCTCCACACTGCCCCTTCTCTAGCTTTTCCCTCTAAGCCCCATAAAGGCAAATCCACACACTCTTCACCACCGCATCCTCTGCACCCCCCCTTGGTATGATGTCGAATGTCGCTCTCTTCATCATCTTGTTACCCATGCACATATCCATGCTCCTCACATCCTCCGCTCATCCCGACGTTCATACCATTGTACACTACGCCATAAAAAGCGTGCCTATGGTGATTCCGAAGGGAAACGTCTTGTCAACCTTCTCTTTAGTTCCTCTTCAGGTGCTTTTTTGAGTGAGTTTATCCCTCATGCCCCACCACCTCTCCTGGATGACCTCCGCATATGGGCTGACCAACCTTCTGAGTTCACCTTCTTCACCTATGACATGGCACTTGCGGCCATTAAGAGACTAAAGACCCATAAGGCGAGAGATATCGAGGACCTTGAATCCCGAACTCTTGACCCATGTTGCTGACCTACTTGCTCCCACACTAGCCACTCTCCTCAATTCCGCAGTTGTCTCTGGCTTTCCATCATCCTGGTGTACCAACATCATCCACCCTATTCATAAGAATGGTGCTCCATGGTTCCTAGTAATTACCTTGGACATGTTCTAGCAAAGCTATATGGCACCATACTTCAGTCTACTGTGAGCTCAAAGGCGGAATCCAAGAGATTACATGCTTTGAGATAGGCACGATTTCGAGCCCACTACTCTACCATTGACCACATTTTCACTCTTTTGGCTTTGATCGAGGAAGCCAAGCACAGGAAAGAGAAGGTTTATTGTTGTTTTGTTGACTTCAAAAAAGCATTTGATTCTGTCCCACGCTCCTTGCTCATTCAAAGACTCCGTGATCTTGGCTTCTATACTGAAATCATCCTGGCTGTGATTGCTCTTTATGAGAAAGTCTTGGGTTGTTTCTAACATGACAGTGGCATTTCTGAGCATATTTCGAGCACCACTGGGGTGAAGCAGGGTTGCTCTCTTTCAAAGATTCTTTTTGACTTATATATTGATGAGTTAGAGAGAGTCATCTCACAGTGCGGCAGATTTGGTTGCAAACTTGGCGATATTCTAATTGCCATTTTTCTTTATGTCAATGATGTGATACTAGTCTCCCCGGCTAGAGAGGGGTTACAAAGGTAGTTGGATTGCCTATAGGGATTTTGTACCCGATGGGGCTTGAGGGTGGACATTGCGAAGACCAAGGTTATGGTCTTCAACACTTCTAGAACTTTCATGCAACGTCAGGAGCTCACCCTCGATGGACATATCCTAAACGTATTCTCTTCATACACATACTTGGGGATACTTCTCTCTGGTCCTACATTCAGCATGCGACAAGCAGCTACCACTCGACTTGGGAAGGGACATGGCTCTGATGAACAACAATCCAATGAAACCTTACAATTCAATAGAGTCAAGCTATGGAAGAATATGGAAAACTCATCCAAGAAATCCAAAAGCACAACGAAGAACTGGATGCCGAGCTGCAAGAATCGCTTTTCAAGTAAATTGCCATGGGACTAGCAAGCAAATAGCAGCAGGGGAGTGTGAGGGCTAGAATACAAGGCCTAAGGGGCATTTCAATGGAGCTGGGAGAATTCGAGAAAGGAGCACCTTACAAGGAAGTAGCCTTTGTACATAATTACTTCTGTTTAATCAATGGCCCAAGCATGGCATCATGCGTGTGTCAATACATCTTGAAAAGCCCGATAGTAGTTAGTTATGTTAGGCCCCAGTTCCACATCCTGCGAGTATAAGTCCAACTTGTGGCGCCAATAGTTATTAGGGGCAAGAACACAACCTTGGCAAGTCTCAAGGTTTAAACTTTGGCCACTCATATAGCATCATTACCATCAATAGGCATTCTATTTTTGTTCTCGTCTTTCAGTTGCTACTTTGGCAAAAAAAAAATTGCAACTCCTTTTATACATGCATTTTAATGATATTGTCTTCTTTTTGCAACATAATTGATAGCTTATTTTTGCAACCTTCAAATCTTTATTTTGTCCACAACATTGCTTTCAATGTCTTCTCTTTGATGTTTTCAATAAGTCAACTATAATGTCAATGTCTTTTGAGTGAAACGTAGGCCAAATATCATGGACATGGACATCAACATGGACCAATCATCAATGACTTGAATTTTATACTTGTTAAAAATTTATTTGGAACATATAATTAGGCACTTGGGCATGTTATGTAGTAGTATTTGACATTTATCTAGTGTTGGTAGGCCTCCAACCTAGCCCTAATTTGGAACTTTGACAAAATAGAGAGAACTTGGAGCATCAAATACAATTGTTGATTACTGAAATTCTCAACTCTTAATGTGGTTAGTAGCAAGTTGCTTAGCTCAAAATCAATTGATTAGCTTTGTACAATCACCATATCCCATCTTAAAAACACTTGATGCTTGTGGAGATCATTTATCTCGTCGATATACTTGCATCCATCTTTATTTATGAGTTTTGCTCATAGTTATAGATCATTGAGAGCCACGTTTCCTAACCAAGCCAATTTGAGTTGGACAATTTGCAAATTTGAATTGATCCACTTGTCACTTAAACCAATTATTAATTATAGCACAACTTTGAATTGAAAAAACAAACTTAGGGTTTAGATAAATCATGTCAAATATACGTTATATCTCCTAGGTGATTGTAGATTGTAGTTTGTAACCAATAGCAAGTATTGAGTATACACATAGATGCACAGCATTTCAAAACGATGTGCTCCGATCATATTCCGGAACGAGTGTTCCAGCACGGTTCCAAACAATTTGGATCAAAATAATATGCTTTTTTCTTGTAACATTTTCTTGGGTCTTTTTGTTCATGCATGCTATCTGCACTCGAAATCTAACATTTGTCTCTTGATCTTGGGAAAGAAAGGGGCCATCACCTGCACAAAAACAAAGGACATTGTCAGATTCTAAAAAGCAGGAGTCAAAAAAGCACACAAAAAATGTTGATGAGTACACGTGTTGAAAACAAAATCGGTTAGATAGCCCTATTGACAATCCTAACCTGGATACATTCTACATGCATGCCCTCTAGCCATCCGCAAGCTCAGCATCTGTCCATATGGCTATAGTAGCCCACATAGGGTGAAGCAAATGAGCAGTTGCATGTATGGGCTTGTGGAAGAAATTCCACTTGTCAAGCCACTTCTCTTGGATAGTTGACATCCTACAGAAACCAAAAAATAATCATTTCTCTGCAAAAAAACAACTCAACAATGCTACATCACTTTTACAGAATAAATGCACAAACCATATTAGAAAAAAAAGAATACCTCCATTCATCAAAAAGGGGTCGCCAAAGGGTCTTCGCAATCCTGTCCATAAAAAAAACCTCAACCAATTGCTTGACTTGTCGCCAGAGATCATCTCCAAAAACAAACCTCTGGAACCTGAGTCTAGTCAGCTCACTACGATGATGCTACTATGGGAATTCAAGGCTAGTTGCCATCTGGCGCAATGAAGGTCAAATCCAAAGTGACCACTCCAACAAGACAAAGTGGTAGGCAAAGCTTGTGGGAGTTGGCTTTTTCAGATCCAATGGGTTGTATGTCCTGAACAAGGCAAGGGCCCTCGTCTTCCTGGTCACAAATGTGACCAAGAAGATAGCATGGATGTGAGGGTGGAAACCCAAGAGAGGCCTCCTATGGGATCCACACAATGGCGGGATAGTCTCTCCAAAAGCTCATCCATGGCCACACAATTGCTAGCATTGTTGATGACCACGTCCACTACATGCTATGCCCCCACCTTAATGAACAGCGTCAGCTAGGGAAGCACCCACACCCCTAACACATGCCCAACGAATATGAAACCAAGATGGTGATAATAGGCATGTGCCTAAAATCAGTCCACTCATCAGATCAAATAGAGCAACCACATGTGGCCCAGGCATGTTGTATGGGGCCAAGCTCTCTTGTGATGCATGCATGCTCCTCTCTCAAATGGTGAGTACGCAAAGCCTCACATTAGGAGGTCTCCAAGTAGCATCACAGGCTGCAACCCCCCTCATCATGTCGCAGAAGATGGTGTCAACCAAGGCAAATGCAAGGTAGCCATTATAAAAAAAGTTGGCATGTAAGCATAGTGGGTACCTCATGGTGTGTCCTCAAACACCCTACAAGCATTGTGCTATGTCGATATCTACTTGCATTGTCTTGTGTAAGTGCATGTGTTCGTGGCCTAACTCTAGGGCGTGCTTGTGCTCCACCCTGTGGTCTATCCCCAACACCTCCAAAAGCTACCCCAGGAGTTGCCGCCTTTGCTAAACCTAGGCCACTACACTTAATAGGCCCTCTCCCAACTGACTTCCCTGATGAAAATGCCTCTTTTGTAGATGATGGCGTTGCTATTGCTGCTAATGGAGGCCGTGATAGTCCTGTCTTTGCTGATGAAGTCTGTGATGGCCATGTTGCTAATGAACTAGGTCGTGATGGCCCTGCTGCTATTGATGAACTAGGTCACGACCTCGGCTAATGGTGAAATAGGCCATGATGAACCAACCCTAGTGCTAGAAGGAGCACCGCTACTACTAACCCTAATTTTGTGCCAATAAAACGTTGCCCACCAAATTGTAGCATGGGCCATTTGTTGTTGCTCCTCCATATGTGCTCAGTAGGCGCTCTCGCTCAGGTGCAAGAACTAACATACATAGGGCAATGCCCATGGGCTGCCCATCTAACTTGGTGAAACCAAGCAAATGTGAATTGATCCTCCTCAATATGTTGCAAAAGGTACTATCGCAATATAGACAACGCCATCTACGAGCACCCAAAACTACAAACTCCAAGAGGTCCACCTCGACACAAATGCCTTGTCCCACCACAACAATGGCTATAGAAACCCTGAAACCCTATGAGAAAGATCAAAAACTCAATGCAAAGTGGATATGTGAAAAAAAGGCCGCAAACACATCTCAAAAGCCACCTAGACCCTAAACTGTAATGCCAATGGATGCACCCTAAATTTACCCTACACCAAGAAAAAACTAACCTCATGCACATCAACCACATAAATGCTCATGGTGACCACCTATACCAAAAGAAGCTTGGAAATATGCATTTACTCTCTGCCTAGCCACCCTATAGTCAATCCTAGCAACAAGAGTCACTCAAAATTATGCATTGTAGCCTCCAAGCAAAGAAAAAAATGGTACAAAAGGGGGCTTTTTGCTTCCATCTTCGATCAACTGCAATTGCACCTTTCACACAACATGTCAAGAACTAATAAAAATACTTTCATGCCAGAACAAGTACTTGCCCTTATGGCTTACTTCTCCTTTAAAAAAATCCACTGAAGAGACGTCGGACTGAGAAATATATGATCAGCAATGATGAGCAGCTACCCTTCAACCAACGGATGGGGATGTTGGCAAGCCAAAAAATGCATATCGAAACACAAGCTCAGTAGCAAATCCTCAAGAGGAAGTTGTTAAACAATGTATCAAACTTAATAATAGATGAGAACTGGAAAAGTAAAAATATCCTATTGCCAATGAAAAAGGGATCTATTTTAATCTTCTCACACTAGTTCCTTTGAGCATCAGAAAATACATTCTCTCTTTGCCAAATGGGATTATATACAAACTCACAAATGCAATTCGAGAAGTCTGTAGATTCACTAGTTCAAGCTTAGAAGAACATATAGATGCAACAAAAAAGTCAAAAATAAGCAACACTTATGGTCTCATTAGTACCCATGCATGAGTTGCTAACACAGTTATGAGACTGAAAAAAACAATGTCTCCAAGCTTGAGGAACAGCAAAAATATTGAATTATTACCATGCCAAGACAATTTTACAGATTGCAAGAATATAATAGCCAATGTAATGAGATTATACCAAAGACTAATCGATAAGAAAAACTGAACGATGATCTATAGCACACAGAAGGTTCATTGCCTCTTGATTGAAAGACATTCCTGCATACAAACACTCTGATCATCTAAAACTTTGAAGCTCGAATCCTATAATTGAAGCATCTATTGACTATTTCCAAATACTTCCAGTTGTTAGCTCACCAAATAAACCCTTTACAAGAAGAGCTCTTTTTTGGCACAGGCATTTCCGATGCTCCTACATTTTGATCTACCCTATGCAAGCTATTTCCCAAGAAAATAATGCAATTTGCTGACATTGGAGCAACCCTTTGACCAACCAGAGCAATAACTACGAACAACAGAGAATTCATCTGCAGCTACATTGAAACCAAAACTGCAACAGTGAAGCGAGAGATTGATCCAAACTGGAAAAAATACGAATAACTTTTTGGCATCCAAAGCCAGAAGCAGAGGTTAAACTGGTTCTCGGTTCAGGAAATTGAACAAGACAAGATATTTTTCAAAATCTTAGATTTAGATCCAATTTCTTACTCACAAAATTTCAAGTCACCAGGAGTAATACCTAACCCAAAACTCTGCAGTTACTCCATAACTGCTGTACCTCCCACTGCTTTTATCTTCTCCACAATCTGCAAAGCCTCCTCCTTGCTAACTCCCTTCTTCAACAAAGCAGGAGTCTTCTCCACGAGCTCCTTGGCTTCCTTAAGCCCCAATGCTGTGAAAGTTCGCACCTCCTTGATTATTTTGATCTTCGCAGCGGCATCATATTTTTCAAGCTTCACATCAAAGACAGTCTTTTCTGGCTCTTTCTCTTCTGCCTGTGGAGCAGCTTCAGCTGCTCCCATCATTCCTGGCATCATCCCTGGCATCATGCCAGGCATCATTGGCATGCCCATAGGCATATTGGGAAGACCTAGCTTCTTTTTTATGAGGCTTGAGAGGTCTGTAACTTCCAACAACGTTAAACTGGCAATCTCATCTGCAAGCCTGTGGATCTTCTCAGATGGTGGGGTCCTCTGTTCCGTGGGATCAAAGTCGTCTTGCTCACTTGCTGCTGCACACTGAGATCTTGTTGCTTCAACCCCTAGCTCACTACAGGAGTGAAATGCATGACATGAGGCTTTAGGGTTTGGCAAAGTGATCCCTTTTCTAGGGCCATTGCAACTGCTAAGAACAGATCCATTAAAACTGCGATAGATACAGCAGCGAGAGACCGCATACCAAGGTCGAAACCGTGACATGGCCAGTCGCTGCATGCCACTGCTGGAGCACCTGCCTCGCGCAATGCCACACTCTGCCCTGTTTCATGTGATTGCTCACCACATCAAAACTCTTCACTGGAGTTGCGATCCAAACTCTTTATTGCTCAAAATTCAATGCATTTTCTTCAGAAAAGGTGCTCCAATCGTCTGAGATCAAGCACAAGATGCGTCGATCACTCTCACAGCAAAAAAACGCGGATCAGGAATGTTACTCGCGATCAAACCCTCAAATCTTTTTCCATCTCTCTCTCTCTCTCTCTCTCTCTCTCTCGCTCGCTCGCTCGCTCTCTCTCTCTCTCTCTCTCTTCCCTTTCTTTCGATAAACCCTGAACCGCTGCTTTGACCTAGGTTAGGCCTCAGTTTAACTCAGGTTAATTTCGTGTTTTAACTATTGAATATGCTTCTCCGGTTGGGCGACACTCAAGTCGCGTTTGGCATCTTGACGTCCTGCTTTATCCAACGTCCTTCTTATCTGCTACGGACTTTCCCCCCTACTTACGACTTTTTGCATCTTCTCTCTTCCTTTGACAGCTCTATTATGGATGCTTTTGGCCACCTTTTGGGCCCGGGTTTTTTGGATGGTGTGGAGACCCTTTCAGTTCGGAACCAGGCTCGGTTACCCATTTCTTGTGAAGGTGTGGGTCGTCTCTCTACGGTTTCTTCTGCACCTGCAGCTTTTCTTGGGAGCTGGGCTCTTGTCACTCATGTTTTGTCTTCTCGGTTCCTTTCTGGCTTTCGCCATCTCTTGGCGGATTGCATTGCTCATGTGGATAGCGGTTCTCTGCCTTTCCAGCACCTCCTCATCGCTGCGCGAGAGTTGCTCCCCCTCTCTGCCCAAGCTTGTCTTCCCCCTTCTGAGCAACTCCTCACTTTCAGCTCAGATCACCTGCAAGAGACCCTCTTGGAGCGCGTGCACAAGCAAACTCTTTCCAGCATGCTCTCTGAGGCTCCTTCGACGTTTGCATCAAGCTCGTTTTCTTTCTTGTGCGGGTCCAGGTGCAAGGGCTTGGTTGTCAGCTCGGCCTTCGGTTGTCTTCGACCATCTTCACCACTGCTCTTCGCCTTCGCTTGGGGCTACCTCATCCTTCGGTCTTGGGTCTTTCCAAGTGTGTTTGATGCTCTTGCTATCCACCTTCTCTGATGTCCTTCTGGGAGAGAGCGCACAACTACGCATGATGTTGTCAGAGATGCAGAGGCCGCTATAGCCAGAGATGGAGGATTCCATGTCCTCAAAGAGCAGTCTCATGTCCTTCCTTCTATCGCGTCCCACTCTTCCCGCAAGAGTGTTGACATTGTCCTCTCTCGGGATGGGTCTCGTACTTTGGCAGATGTTGTTGTTGCTAGTCCCACGCGTGGTGACCTATTGCCTCGCTCTGCCTTCACACCAGGAGAAGCGGCAGGCGTGGCAGCACAAGAGAAGGAAAAAAACTACTATGACAGGCACCCCACTAATGCTTTCCTTCCCCTGGCAATTGAGACTTATGGCACCTTACATCGACGCTTTTAGGATTTTCTTCGCGTGTGTTCTCATCAAGCGGCGGAGCTTCAAGGTATTCCTAGTTCTATTCTCCTGGCTTCTTTCAAACAACGTATTTCCATTGCCCTACAACGTGCTCATGCCCTATCAATCTTGCAACGGGCGACGGTGGCTGGGTCTGCTACTTCTCATCTCCCTTCATTAGCCGACTCACCACCTCTTCACTTTTCTGATCTACTGCAGTCAGTTGGCAGACTCCCACTGACATCATCATAGTTTATGCACTTTTATTTTTAATGCAAGGATTTGGATTAATCTTAGCTTTACTGCAAGCTTTGCTCTTGTTTGAACTTACGTTTGCTTAAACTTCCCCTTCGGGGTGTATATATCTTTTTCATCAATGTACCTACTAGTTTTTTCTATGAATAAATGCATCAGGGTATTTCTCCTATTGAATATGTATTACTTGTTCCTTGGAAAGCTTGCTATTCTAAGAGGCACTAGGAGGCAACCAATATGGGGCACAATCGACCAAGAACGACACTCATCTGGCTTTAAGAGGAGCTAGTTTCAGCTCTACTCATTTGGTTCTAAGAAGAGCTATGTTACAATGTGTAATAGCGCTGCTCTCAATGAATGAGAGTGCGCTACGCCAGCTATATTACTCTGCCAATGTCGATTACGAACAAGATGATGGAGTCACCTCATATCGTATATGAACTAATTGGCATTGAGTTTCGGACATAGCAATGGCATTTGATTCCTTTGGTCCCATTGTTTTCATATTTGAACTTTGCTTCTAACGTATCTTGCTTGCCTTTCCCTTTCTTTTCCTTTCTTTTTTTTTAATCTCATGATTTCTAGAAGTGTGCACCAAAGTTTTTATCACATTAAAGAAATAAGGTTGATTCATTTTGTTTTTGATTTTCCAAAAGTGTTTTGTCCTTCTATACTATGATGAGTTTTCCCTCTCGCGCATGGAGATGTGGATTGCCACGCAACAATTGATTGCATGTCTTGCAAAGATAGAGACAACAAATTCTCAAAGTCTTGAATGAGGAGTATGTTCATGTGTTGTGTCACCTGCATTGCTCATAATTCCAAATGAAATTTATTTATTTTTTCCTTCAAGGTTGGTATCATGTCCACTCATTTGAATCTACAACAAAATTGGGAGTCAATGGGCAAAACATAAAGTCCAACAAATTCATGGATTTTCATGTAGAGGTTGTCACATTTTGAAAAATATTTTGAAAGAGTACGTAGTTTGGTATACCTACACATTGCCATGAAAATTGTCACATGAACCCCGACGGGCCAGAAATGAACCCCATCTTACGTGTGTGGCAGTATCCAAAGTGCGAAGGTATGTAATTGTGTGTAATGCTAAGTTCGAAATCTAAAAAGTTTAGTGGTTTTGAAGAGAAACTCAATCGTTAGTTTTATTTTTTGATTGTTTTGGGTGGAACAATAAAAAAAAACAACATATTCGGTAGAACGACTGATCAGACAGATCTTGATTCTACTAACAAAGCGCTCAGTTTACTTGACAAAGGATGAGAAAATAAACGAACGCGAACTCGAAACATTTCTATTCGTGACCAACTTGAAAGATTTGTCGTGGCTTTCTTGTTGAAGCTCAAAAGATTCGCGAACATGAATCAGATTCAAAGTTATAGAATTTCGTTTTTGATCAATAGTTTCTTATTGTCTAAATTGTCTTAAGTTGTCTCTTACTTCCGCAAATAATTTCCACACGCATATTCAATCAGAACCAATATTGTTCTATTAGTACATAGATTAGATAAAATCGCGATTGAAGAAACTGATACTAGTTTGATTTATTCAAACTTGCATCGTGTTCTCTGTGGAGGAATAATTACTATTTTTCCTACATATTCTTTTGCTTCTTAAGAAGGGATTTGAAGCAAAATGTCCTTCCTTTCTCCTTGCTACATCAAAAATTAGACAGCAAATAATTACAAGTCAAATCATAAGGTATATATATTAAAGAGCCTTTAGATGTCATCAATCGAATCTAAGTCTTGTGCGGAAGCTTGACCTAAATTCTCATTGTCGGAAAATCAGAGGTGTAGCAGAAGTGATATCGGATTGTTAGAGCATTGTGGTAACAAGAGCTCTGATATCAAATCTAAAATGGTGTAGTAGCAGCGAAAAAGTCAACAATTACAAAAGTACGACTAAAGTAGACAATTACATCCAGACTAGTTTTATACTAAAGTTCAAAACTATCTGCCCTTACCCTTTTCAAAATGCTTATCAGAACACCATCCCTTTTTTTCTATTTGAAAAATGTTTATTGCACTGTCAATTTCAAATTGTCAGAGCATTATCATCCACAAATAAGTATATATAGACTTTAACAGACACGTCTAATCCAAGTCATATAACTAAACCCATCATACCGTTTATATCAGAAATAGTCGAAGTGTAACAAAAGGTTTAAACAAAAAGCAGTACACTTCAAAGGAGACCTCGTAAATGAAAGTTAAGTATCAACGAGTAGTAAATTCGTGATCATTTCATGGCACTTCAACTCTTCATACCCGTTAGTAGCAACAACCATATTGAGTGGATTAGAAGACTGCTCACACGAATTTTTTCATTGGTAACATTTAGAGTGTTGTACAAAGTTTGATCAAAAGAACTCAAGACAATTCGTTCATTGTGATCATAGAACAAACAAGTAAATCATGAGAGTATTTCTTATTTAGATGTGTGTGTGTGTGTGTGTGTGTGTGTTATATCCCGCCAACCGTCCCACAGAACAAGATAACCACACTAGATGATGCAACAGGTATACCTAGTGTGGTTATACCTACTGCACACCTGAAACCACATAGGATGCTGAAATAAGAACCAAGTAAAGACAATCATCCCAGGGAATAAGTTTCAAATATGTCTCCCTATGGAAGATTTTTTCGATGACAAGTATTCCCATTCAGAAATGTCAACAGATACTTACATTTTCTCAAGACCATAACGTCAAGTATATCTTGAGATTTCTAAACAGCATCCTAGAATTGAGATAAACAATCAGAATATGAAAATAGTTTATCCAAGCCTACTTTCGAACTAGTTCGTAATACATGCCAAATTTTACACCAGTCTGGAAGTAACATAACTGCATGAGAAGAAACAGTTTTAATGTAAGCAAGCCATATGGTTATAAAACCAAGTAATCGAAACTTGTCAATGAGCTTAATTTGTCCAATATCAGTTATAATGTCTCATGTAGTAAGGGACAAGACAATAAAAGATAAAGTGCATACCAGTGTAAGATAGTAATGTCATGTGTAAATTTGACACATTGACAAACCAATATTGATGGCGAAATGTTACTAGGCAAATCTAGCCAAGTTTGGTTGGATATTTAAGAGGAATCAACACAGAGTGGTGTGTGTGTGTTTGTACCTAACAAATCTAAACAAAACTGAACATAATTGCCACAATACAACACATACGAATCTTAAAGTCGATCAAATTCGTATAGTGTCATGTCATCATAGTCAAAAGACAACCATATTTTCTCAAAGATGATGCCATCAAATATGTCTTTAAGATTTTTCAATAGCATTCTAGAACCAAGATAAACACTCAAGATATGATAATAGTTTTTCACAGCCAAATTTCGAACTTGTTCATAATACTAGCCAAACTTTACCCCAGTCTAGTAGTGACATGACTGTCTGAGAAACATTTCTCAAGTCATACAACCATAATGTAGGAGGCTGTATGGTTAAAAAATCACATATTTGAAACTTGTCAATGAAATTACCTTGTCCAATACACACAATAGTGTAGTAAGGGACACGATAATGAAAGACAAAGTACAAACCCATGTAAGATAGTAATGTCAATAGTAACTTTGAAATACTAAAAACCCAGTAATATTGGTGAAATGTTACGAGACAAATCTAGCCAAGTATGGTTGGATTTTTGAGGGAAATCCTCTCCAATACATGAGTGGTGTGTGTGTCTTTAACCTAACAAATCTAAACAAAACTGCACATTATCACCACAATACCAAACATATGAATATTAAAGTAAATCAAATTTGTATAGACTCATCACATTCAAACATATCATATTGACCAAACCTAATAACCAGCAAAAGCTCCGAGTTGAGGAGAATATGCTCACCTGCATCCATCCACAACAACAACCGTGTTAGAATAGGGACATTATTGTGGAAACTACAGGTGTCTACACATACTCTCAGTTGTTATCCATGTCGCAACAAGTAGTCATTGCCAAGTTAGGTGACTCTAATTTTGTCCATATCATGAGTAAAAAGTCGGACATTGTTTCAGCTTTACTCAAAAGTTACAAAATTATAAGCTTAACAGTGTATAATCAGTGCTTGAAAGTCAACAATTACAAAAGTATGACTAAAGTAGACAATTACATCCAGACTAGTTTTATAGTAAAGTTCAAAACTATCTGCCATTACCCTTTTCAAAATGCTTGTCGGAACACCATCCTTTTTTTTCTATTAGAAATATGTTTATTGCACTGTCAATTTCAAATTGTCAGAGCATTATCGTCCACAAATAAGTATATATAGACTTTAACAAACACGTCTAATCCAAGTCCTATAACTAAACCCATCATACCATTTATATCAGAAATAGTCGAAGTGTAACAAAAGGTTTAAACAAAAAACAGTATACTTCAATGGAGAAGGATTTTTTAGAATTTATTGACCCCCGTTTTGGTCCATATTGAACAAAATTCAAAAATCCCAGTTACATAAAATTATGAAAGAAATGTAAATGTTCTGATTTTGTCGATTATTGCTCAAAATAAAATTGGCTTGCAAGCCTTACTGAAATGTAATCAGTTGGTTTATCATATCATAGTAATTTTCACTTTTGGTTGAAGATTTCTGGATTTGTCAACTAATTTGAGTAATTTCTTGTTTTATGTGATCGATAATGACCCAGGATAATGCAAATCTCAAGGGAATCATTTCTATGCCAAATTACTTGCAGAATTTGCTAGCAGTTGAGTGTGGCACTTAACAAATGAACAATCATAACACTTTGTTGGACTAGTATATGGAAGTTCGGGAATTATTTTATAGTGTTTCAGAAAGTTTGATTTATTTTTTCTAGTATTCATTAAGGATTTTGAGGAATCGAAGATTCCAAGGGAAGAGGGAGATGAAGTCAAATAATAATCCAATTATGGACCATTTTTTGTGTTGCAATTGGATTTGGAATAGAGCCTTGAAATTTGCAAATGAAAAGTAGTTGGAATGTGTTTCATATAAGAATTTTGTAATTTGGTTTAGGACATTATAGAGTGTTTCTTATAATAACAGATGCAACCAAAAATACTTCTAGCTTCAAAATTCTTCTTATCGATTATGAATAGATATCATATGTCTATTACAATAATACTTTCGGTTGTTTTGAGTTTTTAATGTTCTTTTTGGTTTAATGAACATGCTTGTTGCATTTCAACAAACTATGAATGATATATTTCGTCCATACTTGGGTCAATGCATAGTGATATTCTTAGATGATGTGTTCATCTATAATGAATTGCTTAAGGAGCATGATAAAATTCAATGGCTAGAAGTATCTCGTGGAATTGGTGTAAATCGAATCCTATATTTGGATATAGGATAGTCAATAAATCTTTTTTGATTTTTTGGTAAACATATCTAGAAGCAAAGAGCCTTCTTGAACGGAAAGCTAGTGGTATGGAACATTAGTGATTCCTAAGGGAAATTATTGTGCGAGATGATCTATAGACCAAGGGTTAGTAATTACTACAATGGTAATACTAACGGAGGAATCCATTAGTTATTTGCTTCTGATTATTTTGAGAAATTATGAGATATAGATCCAAATCTCGAATGGTATCTGATTATTTACAAAACGTGGAGGCTCTTAAATCTATTTTTCCTTTATTTGAAAGCATACTTTTTAGAAATTTCTTGGATACGAAATAGCTAGATTAAGATTCATATAACTCCTTCCAATGGTGAACTATGTTATGAAGGATAGATCATTATTATATGAACTTCTACTTCCATATGGAATGTGAATATGGCTTAGAATCGCTATTGATTTTGATTAAATAAAAGAATGACTGAATTCATGGAAATTAGACTTCCTGAACCCAAATGATTATCTCTATTTCATACTTGATTATTGAGATGTAATATTTCTATCACTCAAGATAAAACATTTGATGATCTCGGAGAAAGTCTGGTTTGTAATATTGTTGGATGCCCATTATTGACTTTTTTTTATCTTTAATATTTTATCCATCATCTCCTAAATAATTTTTAAATTGGGATATTGAATTCCTTTTGAAAGGGGAGATAAACTGATAAGAATAAGACTTTCGAAGGATTAGCCGGTTGCATAGATTTTTTTTAGAGAAATCCAATATACGTGCAAAGGTTGAACTATCCAAGTGAAATAAGGGAACTCTCTAGGGATTTTTGTTAATAATTTAAAACTAGAGGAGTTTTGGGAATTGAATTGTGAGTTATTCATGATTATGGATAGTAGAGATAAAAATTCAAATTTAGGTTCCACTGATTAGTTTTACCAAGTACCATTTTGTTATGAATTGGATTAGGTTGGAATAAATCTCTAATCTTAACTTTGTAGCTAAAGATGTCTGTATAAGTCGACCTAAATGTGGGATTATTTATTTCATAGATTTCTCATATATGTTATTTACTCGTGAGGAATAAAGTTATTTGGTAGCTGAGTTGCAATATTATTAGTGAGTTATTTGAGTAACATATGCAGATTTTGGGTGGAATCTACCGAATTATAGCATATATTTATGTATTGAATCATAGTAACATATTTTAGTTACTTACGTCTCAATCTTATGGATCTACTTTAAGATAGCTCAAATGATTTCTATGCTACAAGCTAGCTAAATTTGAACACTTATTACTTGGCATAGCTCATTGAGTGATCGAATTTGGCCAATCACAAGTTCATAACAATTGCATTGCTCGAGCTCAATCCCTTGTCGATGAAATAAGCAAGAGAGCTCCTTAGGTGACATCCTAGTGACATTTCCACACTATACAAATTACAAGTGGAATTATCTCTTCCACTAGAGGTCACCATCAAAAGACGGCTCACTCTACTTTTCTAAAAGGGATCTAACTGCATTTATTACATTTGCCTAGAAATACTAGTTCCTACATGGTCATTCCATCTTTCGAGATTCACCACGAGGCTTACACAGTTTTTATCTGTCATGCTTAACTAGTGCTTCTCAGCTTCATACTCGGCTCTCAGCCTTTGTTCATCACGTCTTCTCTGAGACCTCCTCGGTCTAAGGTGAGAGGTGCTCTTGGGTAGCTCTGGTCGAGTATCTTGGGGATTCGTCAGAATTAGCCAACATCATCCCAACTCTAATGTGTTGCAGGACCCACTGCAACCCATATTGGATGATATTGCTCTGCTTCCGCATTGGTGTCTTCTCTTGTCACTTGAAAAAGCGTAGATCCTCATTCGCTTGAATAAAACCAAGTGTTTATTGATGCCAATCTTTATCACAAAAATTGTTCTCCACAAATTGCCGCAGTTTAACCAAAATGTCATATTGCCGCAAATAGTTGACATCTTCAAAATTGGAGATCTCCCAACAGCTTGACAATCTTGCATGCCTGAGTGCTTTCCTCTTGTCTCTTTTTCTCTTTTTTTCTTTGTCACTTGTATCTGCCATAAATGATTTCACCTTTGGCTTCTTGGCAGGTACTAATTCTCTGGGAGGTCTTACCAGATATTCATCAGTTGTCTTGGCACTCTATGTATCCTCTATTCGGCTTCCAGGTGTTTCCTCAGTTTTTCTCCCAATCAAAGCTCTAGTCTTATTGATGCTCTTTTCTTGATGAGAAGAGAAAAACCTTCGATCGATAGGTTGTACAAATCTTGGTTGTCAGTCTCAATGAATTCAAACATTCTGATGGGTACTTGACTAGGAGGAGAAGGGTTTCGGAAGGTGGATATGCTAGGGCTTGATGGATTCATCTTTTTCTTTTCTACAGCTTTTTCTTTTGATCCATTACTTTTGGATCTCTAAGGGCTTCATAGGAGGGGATTCGACTATCATTGCTCCAGAGAGTTTCTTTTGATCAAGATCGATCTGACTCATCTGCTGCTTAAGTTTCTTTCTTTTTTCCTCAGTTTCTTGGCTTTATTTCTTTTTGCTGCTTCGTCTACTTTCTTAGATCTTCTTTCTGGCTAACCAACCAATGTATGTGGTAGTTTGGACACTTGCAATGATCTCTTAGCTACTTTGGTAAGACTTTCAAGGTCTAAAAATTGGGGATTTCTCAGATGGATAACGGGATGATAGGAAAACAAAGAAATGGAAGGAAGGGTGGTGGTGGTGACATTGGTTGATGGTGTGAACGTAGGAGTGGTTGGAGAAGAAGACTGATTTTCCAATACTTGCACTTCCCATCTTCTGAAGGATCTTCATTGTAGTCTCTTTGGATTGCCCTCTGCCTTCTTAGCCTTATATTTTTCATCATTGGTGTTGTGGCCTTGGTTGGTGATCTTGCTGATGTTGTTGCTAGCAATGTGGCTGCTCTTGTGGATGCCTACAAATCCACTCTCTCTCCCCCCTCCCCCTCCAAAAAAAAAATATGTTGGTGGGGATGTTGCTGTTGGTATTATGCATGCTCAAGGTTGGATCGTCGTTTGGAACACGTAATTGAAACACGTTGAATATGCCTCTGGATTGAAGATTGAACAAATTATAACTAATTTTTTCTCAAACTTGTTGTAGTTGACTTGAAAACTAATATGGTAATGAGATGCCAGAATCATCTCTGAAGTGACATGGATTTCTCAAATTTGCAATATGGTTAAAAAAAATCCTAAACTCGCTAGAAGATGATCTGGAAATGGATAGATGAATAGAAAATGTATTCTTGAGATACTCGACAATGATGACTCTCGGTGAATGGCTAACCTTTGTGACATAAAAGCAAATCCAAAAATGACATGCAAGCACAAGAAAATAGCATGTGAAGAAGACACAAAAAAAGTGAATCACATGAAAAAAGAAACAAAGTGATATACCATCTTTACAAAGAGTTTATATTTGCAGAGCACCATGTGAAACAAAAAATTTATTCATCAAGATTAATACGTCACCTGGATATTTGCAATTTCCAATTGGTCTGTTAGAGTAATGAATAACTTAGACATGCCCTTGCCAAAAACAAGACAGAATTGGGTAGACTAAATTTACCATCATTGATAGCAGATGTTGTAAGATATAGCTTGAAATGCATGGAAGGAGAAGATACTATTTCCGTAGTACTCCTCTTAGTAGGAAATTCATAAAATGAATTTCCATTTAGATTTCCTATTCTCATAATTGGTCTTTATATGCAGGTTTTTTAAGAGATCAAATTATCAAATTTGTGTAAGGCTTTGGAAATCTTCTGAGAATGTGGGATGTCAAATATATTTGAGGTTGCAGAAAGGCTGAAGAAAATGTCAATTCCCTGGTGGAATTGCTCTTGGTTGGAAATTGTAGCAGATGATGAAATATCTATTTAACTGTCTTCCTGCAAGGACTTATTTCATAATGAGTGTCTTTGTTTCATTATCGATGTAGGCATCGCGTGGTAATGTAGAAGTTTTCAAAGAACTTCCCAATTAAGTAGCATATTTAGTTGTTGGTTGCTATGGTGCTCGTGGTGTGTTGTCGTTGGGATCCTATCCGGATTCTTAATGGACATGGTGGCGGGCAGGTAGGATCTTACCTAGTTATTTTGGACAGGCTTTGAAACAGTGTTTCCTAACATAGTCGGGACATTCAGCATGGTACTTTGTTTTGATCGTACAATCAACCCTAAAGTGGCCTATTTCACCGCAGATGAAGCATCTGCTATACATCGGCCCTTGTTGAATCGCATAGCCATCTTGTATGGCTAGGATTTTTGGATTTTTTGGATGGTGTTCGTGATAAGGCAAGTATTGTCCAGAGTTGGATGGTTGTTCTTCATATCATTGTATGTCCTGTTGGATTATTCTCTTGATTATCGACTAATCATTTTTAATCTTCATCCACTACATTATCCAGCTCTGCAATTCTATGCATGTTTTTACACAGTCTGCAAAAGTGCACGGGAAATCGCTCACAAACAGATCCGACATATCGGACATCATCGACAAACTTCAAAGACTTCAATGAACTTCGGTGACTTCGACAAACTTCGACTACTTCGGCCACTTCGGAGGTTTCGTCCACTTTGGTCATGTCGATGAATGACAATTAATTGTTTCACTCGTTTTGAAGCTAAAGACTTGCCCTAATCCTATAACAAGTTCATGAAGTACTAATTGGATGGATGCCAACTCACTATGGCCCACTGGCCATTATGATCTATGACCTAATCTGTTGTCCTACTACTGGACTTTGTCGCGTTTGCTTAGTAAAAAAAGTTTTTCACTACTTCTATCATTTCAATTCATAAAATTATTGAATGATGTAGCAGCTCTCTCAAGCTTTCAAGCTTGAATACTCTTGAGCATTCTAGCTTAGTTTAGAGTTTGCGGAAGTGCAATTCAGACATAGATATCAGTTGCTCAGAGATAGCTTAGAGTACGCGATTTCTATCTGCAATTGTCTTGTGCTCATCATCATCTATTTATGCTGAATCAATCTATCCTTTATTGCGTTCATTATTATGTTAGAATGTTTGCATCTCTATGATTGTTTCGCAGTTGATAATCTCATATTGCTTTTGTCTAATAATTCAATACTTTGTTTGGCTACGTAATCACTGTAGTGCTAACGGTTTCAAAGTTGGTTACTATAAGATTGAATGTGATACTTTGTCATTATGTTTTGTTCAATATTGATAGGCGGTCGTGCATTAGGAAAGAAGGTTCAATTCCGCTGCGTTCGATAAGTCATTTACTGCCTTCGATTGGTCATTATTGCATTATCACCTCTTTCCAACACATCCTTGGAAAGCAGACTAGGATTCCCTTTAGATCGAGTCATAGGCATGCATCAAAAGATTTGTTAGACGTTGATCATTCAGATATATGTGATCTGATTTGGAGACTAGTGATGTAGCAATGGATGTGCATATGACAAGAGTTGGTATGATAGAATACCACTTTTGGACAGGCCTTGGTCATTTATTTGACACTATCATTCGTGTTAGTTTGTGTGGATGTGTATCCTTGCATATTACCTTGTCACGGGAGTCCAGATCAGAGTTAGAGTTTTGTTGATCATGCATATGCTATATTAAAAGCAAAGTAATCTTTGGAATGCTCAATTATGACTTGTTGTTATGTCTACTAGCTACTTATCTAGTGAGGGTATGGTCTTATGGTGGTAGTAAGATTTCCTTAAGTTGAGCCTTAGTCGCTCATTGTTGTCAACTTTATAGGTTGGTACTTGTAAGTGTTTGATAAAGTATCAACCTAGCTAGATGGAATTTGACAGTCTCATGGTGGTAGTGGAATTTTCTCAGTTTGAGCCATGTTGCTCATGTGTTCCACTTGTGTTCATTACGGATGGGAACAAGTCAGTTGGTTAAGAGTGTGGCAAACTCTTTATGTGAGCATTGTGTTTGTATGATACTTTGTGTTGTTAAACCTAAGCTTGAGCATGTAAGTCGAGTGGTTTGTTGGTGTGCTTGAGTGTGAGTCAAGTACGTAGTAGCAGGAACACGCATAGCATTTTTTGAACACTCTCGATATTTCTACAGATATTTTATTTCACTCTGATCACATTTGAGCTTAAGGGAGAGTGTTAGAAATCAGATTGGATTGGGTTTCAATTTTATAAGCTTAAAGTGTGATATTGTATTCAGTGTAAAGTTGATCATATTACTATTTTCAGTAGTGACCAAAATGTGACCCACTATTGATCGGGCACTCGTTCCATAACTAGCTACTTGGATTAACCGGATAGCCACATGTAAGAAAATTGATTGTATCGTAGATTTTTACAATTGTTACTATGTTCGAGGGCATGTCTCAAGTTTCATCAGTTGATTTAGCCCATGCAGGGTGTACTAATTGGACAGGATTCAATTTAGTTAGTCGAGCCCAAGCAATTTGGGGCTTTTACTATATGTACAATGTTACTTTGTAATAAACCAACTTTTGTTGTGCCATCTTTGAGAACTTGTGGTGCTTGAGCTATGGTGATTGTGTTTTTGACTTGCATATTGACCTAGATCCTCAATAGCTACCTCCAAGAGCTCTTTCTACATGAGAATATTTTTGAGCTTGAACTCCTAAACACTATAATTGGACACTCTGTCAAGCTTGCTTGAATTGTCGCATTCTCTGACTGATATACAAAGTACCAACTTCTTGGGACACCTACTTTGGTGAATTTTGTTTTGATCCTAACCCAAAGTTTTTAACTCGACTTTGAGAAACTCCCTCTATACAAGACATTATATCATGCAACCCTCGGTGCGACCACTTTTGTCCTAAGAATAAAACATTGGTGTCTCCCAAATTGGTTGCAAGCCATGCATCTCACATTAGAACCTATCTCATAAACGGGGCATCTACAGGCTCTACTACATTAACATTTTGCCTAGATGATCTTCAACCAAATTTGCAAGAACCAAGAAGACATGCAATAGAGTATGGACAAAGCTGCTAAGCACACCCAAAAATAAGAGAGTCAACATGTTCCTATATATTATGCTGCAAACAAAAAATATGAAAGAAAAAAGAACATGGAATCAAAAGGACTCATTTTAAGTTAATTTTTCTACAACATATTTTTCTTTTTTGTTTTGCATGTTTTTATCGTCTTTATACTTGATTATTTTTTATTTTTTTAGAACAGACACAATCTACATTCTTTTGCCATTCTTGGCATCTCCCCTCTTAATTGCAGTTTAGAAGGACTACACTTTACAACACAATAAGTCTCCTTAAATAAGCTCTAGAACCCCATGTGCAAATAGTAATGCAAGGTCCTAACTCCCCCAGGGATACACAGATTCCTATATACATAGAGTCTCTATACATGGATTCTCTATACATAGATTGTTATTGATACTCTACACATGCATAGACTGTCCCAGACCTTGTACTAAGTCCAATTAGTGTGTCTGGGCATCACAAGGTTATTAATTACTTGCGGGTCAAATCTAGTATGACGTGGCATAACTAATAAGCTTGTTTCTATGGAGTACCGTGTATCCAAGATTAGAAGTATCTTGAATCCTATATTCATAACATTCTTTCCTCCAATATGGTTCTGTCCTCAAAACAAGAAGAAAAATCAATAACAGTTCCTTTAACTTTCAATATTAACCAAGAAAATCATTATTTTTAGTCTAACTTACCTCAGAGAGAAACTATTTTTTAATTGTTAATCTCTATCCTAGAGTACAAACTCATGTTTGGAAAGTACACTAAGCGATAAATTTTCTCATATGGGTTTCACTCTCTATTAGTTAGTAGCATCACCTTTGTGTAAAACACTTACATGAAACATTGAGTGAAGTATTATCTAACTTAAGAGATTAAAAAAAAAAAAATAACAATTACAGTATGAATTTATCCACAAACCCTAGTAGACAATTCACAAGGCTTCCAAGTACAAATATCCTTATGATAACTCATTTAATTAGAACCTCTAGGAGATCCATTAAGATAAAGAATGATTTAACATCAACTATGAGTATCGTAGATACTCTAATGCCTATGACCCAGTACATAAATACATTCTTATCTAGTAGATTTCTCCAAAATCCACATATGTTACTCACATATCTCACTGAAAATCTTGTAACTCAACTACAAAAGAGTTTCTATTTCTCATGAGTAAATAACATATCCGAAAAATCTCTGAGATGAATAACATATTCACTCTCACCCGTTTTCCAACCCAGCTTACCTCCAATAACATAATTTCTTCCAAACCCTCCCTGATCCTAGTACTCAAACTAAGATTAGGTTGATCTAATATAGACATTCTAGACATAAATTTTGATCAAACTTACTCTTATTCTATTCCAATCCAAATGGAATTTGTAACTTTAGACATTTCACTATACTATTTATAGATAAGGGTTCAAATTTCAAATATGTTCTAGTTCCAGATTGTTCCACACAGTCCCTAGAGAATTTTTCTTATTCAAAAAATTCCAATTTGATATCACACTGTGTTTTTACCCAAAATTACTTCCGAAAAATCACACTTCTATACCACAACTGGTTCTCTTCCGAAAACTATGTAACAATAGATCTTTAGATATAATTTTATCCCATCACTTCACCCCTCCTTTCAAAGAAATTACTATTTTTTATAAAAGTTATTGGAAAGATGATATATGAAAATAACGAAATAAATGAAAAGTAAGTAATAAGTGTCTTCCACATATTAGGATTTACTATATTACAATCAAAACTTTTCCTTCGAATACTTTCAACCCAAGCGATATTAACTATCATTTCTCTGAAATCCATTTATGCAAAAGATATATCTAGGGTTTAAGAAGTTGAAACACGCTCCTCTTAGAATTTATCTGAATTCCAAGTCTATCCACACAAGTAGTGATTCATATGATATAACAGTCTTTCAGAAAAATAACTTCATACAGAAAGGAATCATATAAACCAGTCTGATGTAAAATATTCAAGAAATTACTAAGTAAAAGATTAATTATCCCATATAGGATATTATCCATTGTTCGAAAAATTGGAGAATCCATTAATTTGGATGATTGACATGTCTTTTCAATGGACATATCAGATCCACACATGACTTTGTGATTTAAATAGAAAAATTAACATGGTTCAACATTACATTCTGATCCTTCTAGGTTACCGATAAGCTTCGAAACCCTACTGATCCAAGAGCATCATTTATAGGGACAAGCTTTTGTCAACTAACAGATCCAATGTAATCCATGTATTAGATTCTACTTCTATCATCACAATTGACATCCAAAACTGTGGACTACTCAATGGTTACAAATCTATCAGTCAAGAATTCAACAAAATGAATTCTATCCAAGAAATTAATATCCGGTATTAAGCAATTGTTCATAGGGATTACCAAAATCCTAACTACGAAATAAATTTCCCAAGCACACCTACTACCTCTGATGTCCACTCTTCTTCCCCCCTTAGGATTTCCAGTCACTTGAAAATTTGTTTCAGCTAAAGTACAAGGAAGATGTAAAGACATTAGTAAATATTAAAAGTGAATTACTGTAGGAAAAAGTCCGAAACAATTTAATGTCTATCATCCACTAGTATGCATAATAGTACTAGTTTGACCTTTTGCATATAATTCACCATAGGATTCAAACATGAAATGAAATCAATTTTTTACTTTTGACCAATTCCTATCAATTACAATTTTTTCAATAATAAAATTGGACTATTTTTCTTTTTTATCAACCGGTTTGGCATTACTTCGTCAATATTAACAAAAACTATCCAAATTCAGAATATGAAATTACATGAATGGAAATCCTATCAATAGGATTTCAGTAACTCTTCAACTATATCCAACATAATTTTACTGCTTGAATGAAGAGTTCTGTCACCAGTCATTTTGTTTGGTCATTTCATATTGTTTGACGGTTTTAAATTTAATTTTGACGAGTATCTTGCACAAACATTCACTTATTTCACTTATAATGATCAAACTCGATTAGAAGTATATCAGACAAGTAACCGATTTCAAATCTTAATCCAATTTGAAATTTAACAAAAAGAGGAAAAGAAAAATTCAGTTTAACGTTCTATCTGGGAGTGCCCCACTCCAAAAGTTAAAACAACATTACAATATAAACTGCTAGCAAATCTCATGTACTAGAGTACAACGGTATTTGTGGTTCTTTCAATCAATCTTAAATTATCAATAATCGAGAAATAATTTAGTTTTAGTGAAAATACTGTGACTAAGTCTGACTGATAAAAAGTTGGTATCGTCAATTCACTATTCTAAACTTATTTCATAGATATCGAAAAAAAAAATCCAATTTTTGGATTTTCGAAAAAAATCGAATTTTAACTCATTTTACGTAATTAAAATTTTTTGATGAAAATACTGTTAGTACAAAAGGCTATCGAAATCGAAAAATTAAAATACTGTTCGATTTCTAATGCCACTAAACCAATGTCATTTTGGTATGCAACGCACACTACATCGGTTACAAAACGTCATTACGGAAGTTTTACCTAAACTTTTGTCTTATGGAATTTGTCAGCCAACATCCCGGATTTCATGCAATCAATCCATGCAATAACAGTACTACAAATTAGGAAAAAGACTAGCATGCAATCAGAACAATTACGGATTTTGCCAATTTTACTCACAAAACTGCCAAAATTTCAAACGACCATAGCTTTGGCTACAGTGCACCAAATTAGGCGCTGTAAAGCACAATACAGAGAGAGATCAAGTGACTGAAATTCTTGCCATATCAAACTACCACCTAGGCTTCGCACATGTGAGAACAGAGCAGTTTAAATTATGTAGTAGGGGGCATTTCTACAAGGTCATATCATGCAAAATCATGCAAACACCTCCCCAAGCCCAAAATTGATGTTACAAACAGTCTTAAATGGTCGATTAGACTTCCGTGAAGCATCCATACAGGTCCTAAGAAGCAGTATAGGCTGAGAACGAAGATTTCTTGGTTTGTAAAAGAGATTTTAGCTTCAAACTTGATGGAGACGGAGCATAAGCCTCCGACCATCAATTTACAGGTCTGATAGCTTTTTAGAAAGGTAAAAAGGAGTACAAAATAGGCTGTAAAAATTTCCAGCATGATCTCCTTATGGATTGTGAGCAATCCATCTCCCAAAAATCACCAAAAAAGGCTATTTTTTTGGCATTTTCGGGCCTTCTACAAGTTCAATTCATGGACTTCAAAAGACTTTGATTCAAGTTTTGGTAGGCTCTACAAGTTGTTTTACAGCCACCTACTATCCAACATTACAAAAAAACACGCAAACATGGTGATTTTTGGCTATTTCCAAGTTTTTTCTTCACTATAAAGTGAAAATTCATGTCATGCAACTCTTTCTCTAGCACATGCAAACCAATTTATAGAATTATAGCCATCTAATTGACTAATCTTGCTGAATTTTGATTCTTACTATCTCTTTTGTGTCAAAAAGCATGAAAACCAAGCAATTTTGACCATAACATAGCCTAGAATCATAAATCATGGAAAGAACCGGCATGCATTATTAATTTCATCATTAATGATCCCTAAAATGAAAGTATACTTGTTGAAAAATTTAGATCTACATAAGATTTGAGTTACACAAGAAAGAGCTTCAAAAAAATATCACAAATTGGCTTTCTAGGACAATTCTCCATAAAACCCTAAATTTTTTTCGAGAGAAGTAAATCTTAGCAACATGCAAATGGAAACCGGAAGAGTACACCCACTTGCCATCTTGCTCTCCACCTAGAAGAGAATTCCAATTGATCTACACCGAAATTTCGACGAAAAGTAACACTTCTCCAAGTTCTTCAATCTTCGTAAGCCTTGCTTTGATACCAATGTAAGGGAAACAACTCAAGATCCTGCTTACAAGACAAAACAATAGAGAACACACTGTTGGAGAAACCACCCAACCAAGTAGAAGCAATCAATCAATCTCTAGAAGCTTGACCCCCAAGCCAAGGATTAAGAAGCATGAGAGTAGAGAGAGATCTTGACAACGGATCAACCACACAATGCTAGAGTAGGGCGAGTTTGGTCTCCTTAAATAAGCTCTAGAACCCCATGTGTAAATAGTTATGCAAGGTCCTAACTCCCCTATACATAGATTCCTCTCTACATAGAGTTTCTATACATGTGTTCTCTATACATAGATTACTATTGATACTCTACACATGCATAGACTGTCCCAAACCTTGTACTAACTCCGATTAGTGTGTCTGGGCATCACAAGGTTATTATTACTTGCGGGTCACATCTAGTATGATGTGGCATAACTAATAAGCTTGTTTCTCTGGAGTAACGTGTATCCAAGATTAGAAGTATACTGAATCCTATATTCTGGTCATGGACATAACAAAGACCATAAACCAAATTCAACAGATCAATGTAGATCAACGATCCATGTTCTAGCCAAAAACAACACCATGAAGGGAGAGTATATCGTTAAACATCAAAAGCATAATTCTCACAATGAGAACGAGAATTATGTACTATGAAATATGTTAAGTTTCGATTTGTCTAACAAATGTTAACTTTCAATCTGTCACCCTGGCTATATGGCGTAATGTAAAATTCTTGAAATATTATCTTTTTTTTCCTACTCATGAGTAGGGAGAGTAGACTCTAAGTGAAAATTGCAATAAGTGCTCCCTCCAAGGTACATTGCAAATATTATAAAGTCTTTATAAAAAGTGGGAGAAAGTACTTTAGAGTATGTGCCCTAAGGAACGAGGGCTGCCCCCAGCCTTGGGCTGCCCTGCGTTCCCTAGGGTTGGACTTCTAATTTGGAGGGCCATCAGTTTTGCTGTCACAGAAATCGATCCATCTAGCAGTGGAGAGAGAGAGCAAAGCGCAATCCATCGATCTAGCCAGTGGAGAGAGAGCAAAGCGCAAAAGCTGTGGACGATCCTTGCTCGCATCCATCCTCATTCGTAGCAGCAGCAGCAGCCATGGTGAGATGATTTGCTAGTGCTGGTGCTAGTGCTAGTACAGATATTTTTCTGTTCGTAATAACATGCAGATTGTGGTCTGTAATGTTGTGTTTATGCAGCTGTGCAGTAAATTATAGCATTCATTCTCGGTAGGTGCATGATCAACATACCTATCCTGTCAGACTCATTATCGCTCTCTCAACGAACTGAAAGTATTAGTAAAGCTACAACCAAAGAGGAAAGCCATAAGTTGCAAGCCTTTGCTTTGATAGTATCATTTAGGGCAAAGCATGACAGTACACTAAGTATGCAAAACTTCATGTGATTCGTGTTAAACCTGCTGATTGTGCTAGATATAATTCTTTAGGGCACCTAAAAGCACGTGAAGATTGGGGGGCTTATATGTTCTCAGGATATTGTTTGTGGATATGCTACAGCTCAATTCTTTATTTGCCTATCTCGCTTGTGTCCCTTGGGAATTTTGTGTGGCAGTTGATGTACAATTTTATTCCTTTGGGAAGAATGCCAAATGAAGGCATCATGATAAGTGTCTGCTGCAAGCCTGCTACACGTGGATATACCAAGTCAGTCGTTTGGCCCAAAAATACCACGTGAAGGTGTCAGTAGGATCACCAAGGCACCAGCTCCGTTGGACAAATGCTATAGCTCTATCATTAGGAATACAAGATCAGCTAATAGACCATATGATCGTGATTCGTACCAATGCTCCAAGAATACTACAGGAAAGCATTAACGAGCACTTGACACTCGAAAATGAGTCCGAATTGTGCATATGAGGAGAAAAAACAATCAAAGGAGACAAACAAAATGTGAAAGAGGCACAATAAAAAACACAAGTATGTCAATTATGACGTAGGAGAGAACTCCTGTTAGCACTTTAACTCTGCTGAATATGACAACTCAAAAGGAGAGAAGAAAACGAATCTGTATCCCAACAATCCACAAAGGAACTAGAATAGTCAAAATATTGTAGAAAGACACAAAAAAAGCTTTATCAATGTCTATAGGTACATAAGACAGAGTATATTTCAAGTATGGTCTAACTTAGGGGGCGTAAATATGTCTTTAACATGTAGCTGTAAAACTAAGAATGAACGATACAAAGACAATTATGACTGAATATAGAGCTATACCTCATAAGAGAAGTTGTAACAAGAGTTCCATGAACCAAATATACGTAGTGAATAACTCATATGACAAAGTGATAGCCATCATATGAATTTATGAGATGAAGGCCTTAAAAAGTCTTTGATGGTGGAAGATGTGGGTGTAATATTGTGTGAGCTCGTGAGGCCTGTTGTATATAGTAGGTCTCAATATTTGACGACACAGGCTTTGGTTCTTATGTCTGAAAGTGATAAACACCTCATCCTTTGACTTTGCCTTTGCCTTTGCATCGACATGAGGTCTTCTTCTGGAGAAGAAGGAAATAAGGCAACTACTCGTGCTGGGGTGGGTGCATCAACATATATCATTTTTCATACCATCAATGCTACATATCAACAGTCAGCATAGGTGCCAATGAGTGGAGTGTAACTGACTGGTCATAGAGGACATGTGTAGATATAGTGCTCCTTTGTTTCATCATATACAAAATGTTAGGAGTGAGTTTCGCCTTTTTGACACATTGGTCACACCTACGACTATGTATGCAGCAGAGGCATGATGCGTGGGGCTTACTCGATCTAATTGGGCTAGTCTATCAGATCCGAGTTTTCATGCTTTCAAGTATGATACGAGCAAAGCCTTTAGTCCCACCTCATTTCCACAAAGCATCTCTACGACAAATGGATGATGGAAAATGGATAGTCAAGGTGGCGTTATCCCTCTTTGTTCACCATGTCGTATCCAAGCCCTCACTATTACGACCTAGTGTACTCTCAAAAAAACATCTCGCTTCCTCAAAAGCATTTTGGGTATCCGCAATGCCACGTACCCTATTATTGACAGCCTTGTTTCTCGAAGGTTTTTCTTCGAAAGTGGTTGAAACAATGGAAGAGATAGGTGCAGTATCTTAGGGGACATCAACTCTCCTTTGATGAACTTGTTGGGCGGTTGCTTCAAGAGGAGCCAATGAGGCAAAATTTTGTGGGTGACACTCAACAAGATCAAGCTTTCTTCACGAAAGGCAAGGGCAAAGGCAAGTCAAAAGGAAAGGGGAAGCCTCTTTCCAAGGATGAGCAAAAGCCCATTGGAGGTCAAGATGTCAACTCTCAAAAGAAGAAAGGGAAGTGCCATTATTGTAAGAAGTATGGGCACTTCATCAAGGATTGTAAGAAGAAGCTTGCGAAAGAGGCGAGTAAAGGAATTGATACTAGTGCTTCACTTGCTACTTTGGAGCAAGAGCTTGAAGCTGGTGGTGATCTCTTCAACCACTTTTACTAGTACTTCTACATCTATGAGGAATTCAGGTTCTGTTTTGCAAGTTACTAAATTAGTTAAAGTGCAAAATGGAAGCAAGGTACAATGTGCGGATAATGCATCTTATTCTATTCATGGAATTGGAATTGTAGCCATCATTCTGCCTAATGGTGAAGAAACGTACATTAAGAATGTGCTTTATATTTCGGGAATCAAGAAGAATCTTCTTTCGGTTTCAACTATGTTGAAGCAAGGACTAGTTGTTGAGTTCCAAGAAGATAAGTGTCTTGTCAAGGATCCTAAAAGATCTCTCTTGATTATTGTTTCGGGAACAATGCATGGTGGCTTATTCATTATGGATGCCTATGAGCGACGAATTCCCTCTATATGTCTTGTTGCTTTTACATCACAATCATTGGAGTGGGCTGAATTGTGGCACGCAAGGTTTGGGCATCTCAACTTTGCAAGTTTGAAGAAGCTGAAGCCATTTAATATGGTAGAAGATTTTCCTACTATTGAGCAGCCGGAAGGGCATATATGCGAGGGGTGCATACTTGGAAAGTTTCAAAGGAAACCTTTTCCAATTGATGGAACTATAAGGGTTCTTGATAAATTTAATTTGGTTCAGAGTGATGTTTGTGGGCCAATGAGGACCGAATCCATTGGAAAGTGCATCTATTTTGTGACTTTTATTGATGACTTTTCCCGTTTTACATGGATCTATCCTATGAAGGCTAAATCGGAAGTTTTTCAACATTTCAAAGATTTTCTAGCAATGGTAGAAAATCAGTTTGGGCATTCTTTGAAGACCCTACGAACCGATCGAGGAGGGGAATACATGAAGAATACGTTCGGTGCATCTCTTCGAGAGAAGGGATTCTACATCAAATGACAACTCCCTATACGCCTCAACAAAATGGTGTTGCCAAGTGAAAGAATCGCACACTTATGGAGATGGCCCGTTGCATGCTCAAAGCAAAGGGGCTGCTGCCTCACAAGTTTTGGGCTGAAGCGGTTATAACGGCAACATACATAAGGAATCGTTGTCCTACTAAAGCATTGAAAGTATTAACTCCTTATGAAGTTTGGTATGGGAAGAAGCCTTCAATCTCTCACTTTCGCATTTTTGGTTGTACGGCTTGTGCTTTTGTTCCGAATAAACTTTGTACAAAGCTTGAGGATAAAGGAGTTAAATGCATTTTTGTTGGCTATAGTAGTGATAGCAAAGGCTATAGGCTGTTAAATTTGAGCACTAACAAGATTATTGTTAGTCGTGATGTGCATTTTGATGAAAAGAATTCATTAGATTTGGCCCCAACTCACATCTTGAAGGGTGAAAGCCCACATAGTGTGAATGTTGAAGTTTTTCCAGATTTGGTACCATCTTCTATTGCTGGAGATAAGGGGCAGCAATCAACCAGTTTCGAACTGCCCAACACCTCATCAAGTTTAGAGCCTAATGTTCATCAAGAACCGCTCATTGTTGCTCATAATCAACTTGTAGGAACTGTTGGACAGCAAGGACCTATTTTGGAAGATCTTGGACAGCCAAGTGCAGTCTCGGAAGATCTTGGACAACAAATTGCAGGAAGAGACATGGGTGTTGGACAGCCCAAAACAGTCCCACGGTGGCTGTTGTCGACTTTGCGGGACAACAAAGTAAGTTCATTTTATGATGGAAAGACACGTGCCTCTACAAAATCAGTGGACTATGTTGATTTTTCAGATTTTGCTCTTATATCTCATGGAGACGTTGCGGAAGAACCTGATTTTTATGAGCAGGCCAAGGGAGTAAAATGTTGGGAGGATGCGATGCAAGATGAGTATGACTCACTCGTGAAGAATTAGATTTGGGTTCTTGTTGATCTTCCTCATGGGAAGAAGGCAATTGGTTCTAAATGGGTATACAAAATCAAGTATAAGGCAGATGGTACCATTGAAAGGTACAAGGCAAGGCTTGTTGCCAAATGCTATGCTCAACCAATTATGAGGAGACTTTTTCTCCTACTGCTTGGATGACTACCGTGAGGGTAGTAACCTCTTTGGCTGCCCATTTTGGTTGGCGTTTGCGGCAACTTGACATAAAGACAACATTCCTCAATGGTGATCTCAATGAGGAAGTGTACCTTCAACAACCTGCTGGTTTTTTGGTTGAAGGGCAAGAAGATAAAGTTTGTCTGCTCAAGAAGGCACTTTATGGACTGAATTAAAACCCCGAGGATGTGGTATCAAAAGATCCATGCCTACTTTTGTGATCGTGGGTTTACTAATAGTCCTAGCGAATCTACTCTTAATGTCAAGCATACTTCAGATTATATGATCATTATTTTGCTTTATGTTGATGATATTATTGTTACGGGAAGTAATGAGCAGCAGATTGATGCAATTGATCTTGGTACGGTTTAGCGGTTCAAGATGGAAGATTGCAAGCCGGTTGCTACACCTATGGAGACAGGCTTGAAATTAAGTAGTCAAGGTGATGGTGAACCATTTGATACTACTTTATATTGTCAAGCTATTGTGTTACGTCCATGTCCTATACAAGGGAATCGGAATAATTCTGACGTGGATAGCCGATCACTCCAGGTGTATATGGTTATTGGTTATGCCTCGTCATTCCGGGCTTGGCCTGTAAAGTAATTAATAATCATATGAGGGCCCAGATCTATAATTGGACATAGGAGCACATGCATAGTGAATGACTGCTTCAATGCAAGAATAGGAAGTTAATAGCTCAATATAGGTTGCATGGGGATCCTAGGGGGAATATTCTCTCTCTTGAGGAGAATATGTCCATTGGAAACTCGCCCATCCTCCTATTGGAAATTCAATTTCTTGAGCCTGTTTCTCCTCCTCTCTCTTAGGTTTTTCAGTATTGGGGGCTAGGTCCAGGAGGAAACTCCAGGAGAGATCTAGGTTTGGATGGGTGGTTTTGCTCCACAGGTGTCCTTTTGGTTGTTTTGCAACAGGATCTAGTCAGATCTTCATATGGTGATCCTTACAGTGGAAGTCTGATATGTAGATGATTGCTGGTCTTAAGGATCCAATTATTTAATTTACATCAATTGTGAGAATAAAATTGAGAATTATTTAAGAAGACTGCCTCTGGGAATTTGGATTCCTTTTTCCTAGTGTGAATTAGAATTTCGAGAATTCGAGGATTCTAAGGGAAAAGTAGTGGCAAGACTGATAATCCATTTATGGAACCATCTCTGTTTTGCAATTGAATTTGGATCTTGCAAAGTAATGCAGATAGAAGGTGTTCCATACAAGAATCTAGTAATTTGGATTCTTTTCAGTTATAGAGTATTTCTCTATAATGATAGTAACAACCAAGAGAGTTCTAATTTGTTAAAAGAATTAAAGTTCTTGGTACCGATTTTGGAATAAATATTGGATATTTAGGACAGTATGAGATTCGGTTTTGTTGAAATCTATGTTTCTTTTGGGTTAGTGATACATTCTATTGTACTGGGATGATACATTCTGTTTGTCCATGTTGGGTATAATATGAAATAAACTCCAGGAGGGATCTAGGTTTGGATGGATGGTTTTGCTCCACAGGTGTCCTTTTGGTTGTTTTGCAACAGGATCTAGTCAGATCTTCATATGGTGATCCTTACAGTGGTAGAGCTATGGATTTGCATCAATCAGAAGGCGGAGCTACTTCTTGTATTTTCTCAGTTTTTGTGGATTTCTCCTTGCATGTTACTTCCAGGTGGTGGAATTGATCTCCAAGTAGGTGGCTTCTCTGAATTTGGTGTACTTTCAGCCTAAAGATCATAATTATGGGGTTTCTCCATAGTTTTTGGTGAAAATCTATGGATTTTTGATGATTTTAGTGAATTTTTCATCTAGAATTGACGTTTTTTGCTTGAAATTGATCATAGGTACTGGTGTAGTACGTTTTCCAGATTGTACTTACTGTTTTACAGTCATTATTGATTGGATCTAATGATTGCATGATGTTGGATTAGTCAAAAGGTTGATTAGATAGTGATTTTGGACCAAATTGGGGTTTTTGGACCATAAATGGGCTATAGAAACCATATTTGACTAGAATCAGAACTTTTGGTGCTTGCATGCAATGGATTTACAGGGATTTGGATTTGATTGCACGAAATTTGTGGATTTTTCCCACAATAGTTGGTCAAAAACCAAGGTTTTTTGATATTTTTTGGACTAATTTTGGGGTAGATCTCAAAATTCTCAGCCAAGACTTGGTATGAACGTTTTCAGAGATGTAATGAAGCTGTCCCTGAGCTGTCATGAAGTTTGGAAGGGATTAGACACCATTAGGGGGCTCAAAACACCAAAAATTAGTGTATTTTTGATGATTTTTGAGCATGAATACCTCTCAATTGGGGGTTTGAACCTGTTGGTTCTTGTTACAAGCTTAAATATATGATGGATTGCGTCTGTTTTGAGCCATCATGCATCCAATTTGGATAGGTGAGCATTAGACACCATCATGTTGAAGTTTTGCTTGTTGAAGGAGGCCAAAAATGCATTTTTTGCATGATCTGAGCTTATGATTGCTTGCTGGACCTGTTAGAAGCTTCTATGCCTCTCTAATGAACCTTAGTAGAGTGCTTGTAACCTCTGATCCAAGGCTTTTTGGGCTTGGATGTGTTTTTTGAAGATTCCTCTCCACAAAAGTGCGCCCTCCTACCTGTTTTTCATGCATTTATTGCTCGCACGTGTGAAGCCAGGGGTGCAGGGTGATGTGGCAAGTGCCTTGTAGACCCACTCTCCCTCCGTACTGTGCTTTACAGCGACCAATTTGGTGTCCTGTTGAGAAAGTTATGGCTGTCGGAAGTTTGGCAATTTTTGAACTAAAATTTGCAAAATTTTTGAAATGTTCTGATGCATGCATGCTTGTAATTTAGTGTAGTGCTTGTCTGTTGATGAAAATGTATGGATAGACCTTTAGGCATGCATGGATGCATGATGCACGCGTAATCAGTAGATTGATCAGAAGATTTCTTGCATGAAGCTATTTTTGGCAATTCTAGATCAAAAAGCATATTTCCTAGTGGCTAGGCTAATTACGGGATTTTTTTCGTTTTTTTTGATGCATGCTGGATGTTTCAGAATCCTTCTAATATGAGATGGTAATTGTGAAACTGTCAAGTCGATGTTTGGTCGATTTTCACAGTTTAGGTCCATATTGAATGGAACATGAAAATCAAAGTCTACGTAAAATTTGAAGAAACCATGGACGTTTTCGATCTGTTCCAATTCTTTGGTTATTGATCAAACAGAAATGACTTATAAAGTGAATGATCTTACTGAGTTGAAATCAGTCGATTGTTAAGATCACTGTACCCTTCACTTTTAGTTGAAGATTTTGTGAATCTGTCAATTGAGGAGCATTTCTTGTTCTGGGGATCAATAAGGACCAAGAATAATGTAAATCCAGTGAGAGTTCTAACTTGTTAAAAGAATTAAGATCCAGTTTGAAATAGAGGAACTCTCTATCTAAGTGATTACTTTGAGTAATCTGGAACTAGATGAGTTTTGGGGTTATTGAGCTGTGAGATATTCATTAATATGGGAAGTAGTGGTAAAGATTAAATCAAGGTTCACTGATTGTTACCAAGTACCATTTTGATATGGATTGGATCAGTGGAATAAAGCTTTAATCTTAACTCTTTGTCCAAAGATGTCTGTATGAGTTAGCCTAATCTTGGTTTGTACGCTAAGATCTGTTGTAGGCTGATTGGTAGAAGGAATTTTGTTAATAAGAGTTGGATGGTTGGAAAACTTGTGATGTGGAGTAATTCACTTCAAAAATTTCCCAGATATGTTATTTACTCATGAGAAATAGAGTTCTTTGGTAGCTGAGTTGCAAGATTCTCAGTGATTATGTGAGTAACATATGCAGATTGTGGATATCTGTCAGTTTATAGCCTATGTTTATGTATAGGAACATAGTTGGATAAGTTGCTTATGTACATCTTAATCTTGTGGATCTACTATGTGTTTCCTATGTACTGAGTTTATATCGTATACTTAAACTAGTCAGAGTACATAGACATATGAACAAGTAATGTGTGGAACAGTTACTTGCAGGTTAATGTCTCTTTCTGTGGAAAGGGTAATTCATTAACTTATTTATGGTTTGGAAGAAGATCTAAATTTGATGTTATACATGTATAATTAAGGTCTGCACCTAGACATTTAAGATTTCTGAATCATTTACAATTGACTTGAGTAATTGGATTACTCCTGATTGGATAAATAAGCAGTGTGAAGAGAATTCACCGAAAACTGTTTATTTTGATCTATATTGCTTATAAGTCACATGATTAGTGAGTCATTTGCATTCATTTATGAGAACTGTGCATAGAATATAGAAGATTCTTGATATAGAATATTTCTTGATGCCTTTGAAAGAAGTGGCATATTCCCTTTTTCTTGTTTCTAAAGGATTATGTACATAACAAGAAGTACATCCAAAAACTTTCAAATCACTAAGATTTGGCTTTTTGCCAAACAATACTTCATAAGGTGTAAGTCCTTTAATGACACTATTAGTCATTCTATTACATCAAGGATTGTAAGAAGAAGCTTGCGAAAGAGGCGAGTAAAGGAATTGATACTAGTGCTTCACTTGCTACTTTGGAGCAAGAGCTTGAAGCTAGTGGTGATCTCTTCAACCAAGACTATGCTTTTGTGTCTAATATTGCTTCTACTAGTACTTCTACATCTATGAGGAATTCAGGTTCTGTTTTGCAAATTACTAAATTAGTGAAAGTGCAAAATGGAAGCAAGGTACAATGTGAGGATAATGCATCTTATTCTATTCATGGAATTGGAATTGTAGCCATCATTCTGCCTAATGGTGAAGAAAAGTACATTAAGAATGTGCTTTATGTTCCGGGAATCAAGAAAAATTTTCTTTCGGTTTCAACTATTTTGAAGCAAGGACTAGTTATTGAGTTCAAAGAAGATAAGTGTCTTGTCAAGGATCCTAAAAGATCTCTCTTTATTATTGTTTCGGGAACAATGCATGCTAGCTTATTCATTATGGATACCTATGAGCGATGAATTCCCTCTATATGTCTTGTTGCTTCTACATCACAATCATTGGAGTGGGCTGAATTGTGGCATGCAAGGTTTGGGCATCTCAACTTTGCAAGTTTGAAGAAGCTGAAGCCATTTAATATGGTAGAAGATTTTCCTACTATTGAGCAGCCGGAAGGGCATATATGCGAGGGGTGCATACTTGGAAAGTTTCAAAGGAAACCTTTTCCAATTGATGGAACTATAAGGGTTCTTGATAAATTTGATTTGGCTCACAGTGATGTTTGTGGGCCAATGAGGACCGAATCCATTGGAAAGTGCATTTATTTTGTGACTTTTTATTGATGACTTTTCCTGTTTTACATGGATCTATCCTATGAAGGCTAAATCAGAAGTTTTTCAACATTTCAAAGATTTTCTAGCAATGGTGGAAAATCAGTTTGGGCATTCTTTGAAGACCCTACGCACCGTTTGAGGAGGGGAATACATCAAGAGTACGTTCGGTGCATTTCTTTGAGAGAAGGGAATTTTACATCAAATGACAACTCTCTATATGCCTCAACAAAATGGTGTTGCCGAGCGAAAGAATCGCACACCTATGGAGATGGCCCCGTTGCATGCTCAAAGCAAAGGGGCTGTCTCACAAGTTTTGGGCTGAAGCGGTTATAACGGTAGCATACATAAGCAATCGTTGTCCTACTAAAGCAGTGAAAGTATTAACTCCTTATGAAGTCTGGTATGGGAAGAAGCCTTCAATCTCTCACTTTCGCATTTTTGGTTGTACGGCTTATGCTTTTGTTCCGGATAAACTTTGTACAAAGCTCCAGGATAAAGGAGTTAAATGCATTTTTGTTGGCTATAGTAGTGAAAGCAAAGGCTATAGGCTGTTCAACTTGAGCACTAACAAGATTATTGTTAGTCGTGATGTGCATTTTGATGAAAAGAATTCATTAGATATGGCCCCAACTCATATCTTGAAGGGGGACAGCCCACATAGTGTGAATGTTGAAGTTTTTCCAGATTTGGTACCATCTTTTATTTTTGGAGATAAGGGGCAGCAATCAACCAGTTTCGAACTGCCCAACACCTCATCAAGTTTAGAGGCTAATGTTCATCAAGAACCGCCCATTGTTGCTCAAAATCAGCCTACAGGAACTGTTGGACGGCAAGGACCTATTTTGGAAGATCTTGGACAACAAATTGCAAGAAGAGACATGGCTGTTGGACAGCCTAAAACTGTCCCACAGTGGCTGTTGTCGACTTTGTGGGACAACAAAGTAAGTTCATTTTATGATGGAAAGACACGTGCCTCTACAAAATCAGTGGACTATGCTGATTTTTCAGATTTTGCTCTTACATCTCATGGAGAGGTTGCAGAAGAACCTGTTTGTTATGAGCAGGCCAAGGGAGTAAATTGTTGGGAGGATGCGATGCAAGATGAGTATGACTCACTCATGAAGAACCAGATTTGGGTTCTTGTTAATCTTCCTCATGGGAAGAAGGCAATTGGTTCTAAATGGGTATACAAAATCAATTATAAGGCAGATGGTACCATTGAAAGGTACAAGGCAAGGCTTGTTGCCAAATGCTATGCTCAACAAAAGGGGATCAATTATGAGGAGACTTTTTCTCCTACTGCTTGGATGACTTTTTCTCCAAGTGCAGTCTCGGAAGATCTTGGACAACAAATTGCAGGAAGAGACATGGGTGTTGGACAGCCCAAAACAGTCCCACGGTGGCTGTTGTCGACTTTGCGGAACAACAAAGTAAGTTCATTTTATGATGGAAAGACACGTGCCTCTACAAAATCAGTGGACTATGCTGATTTTTCAGATTTTGCTCTTATATCTCATGGAGACGTTGCGGAAGAACCTGATTTTTATGAGCAGGCCAAGGGAGTAAAATGTTGGGAGGATGCGATGCAAGATGAGTATGACTCACTCATGAAGAACCAGATTTGGGTTCTTGTTGATCTTCCTCATGGGAAGAAGGCAATTGGTTCTAAATGGGTATACAAAATCAAGTATAAGGCAGATGGTACCATTGAAAGGTACAAGGCAAGGCTTGTTGCCAAATGCTATGCTCAACCAATTATGAGGAGACTTTTTCTCCTACTGCTTGGATGACTACCGTGAGGGTAGTAACCTCTTTGGCTGCCCATTTTGGTTGGCGTTTGCGGCAACTTGACATAAAGACAACATTCCTCAATGGTGATCTCAATGAGGAAGTGTACCTTCAACAACCTGCTGGTTTTTTGGTTGAAGGGCAAGAAGATAAAGTTTGTCTGCTCAAGAAGGCACTTTATGGACTGAATTAAAACCCCGAGGATGTGGTATCAAAAGATCCATGCCTACTTTTGTGATCGTGGGTTTACTAATAGTCCTAGCGAATCTACTCTTAATGTCAAGCATACTTCAGATTATATGATCATTATTTTGCTTTATGTTGATGATATTATTGTTACGGGAAGTAATGAGCAGCAGATTGATGCCGTAATACTTGATCTTGGTATGGTTCCTGAAACCTCAGATTTAGGCCTATTGCACTTTTATCTTGGTCTTGAATTTGTACAAGAAGGGGTTGGAATTTTCATCTCTCAAGAACGCTACATTGGGCAGATTTTGAAGCGGTTCAAGATGGAAGATTGCAAGCCGGTTGCTACACCTATGGAGACAGGCCTGAAATTAAGTAGTCAAGGTGATGGTGAACCATTTGATACTACTTTATATTGTCAAGCTATTGGCTGTCTCATTTACCTATGTAATTCAAGATCGGACATTTCTTATAGTGTCTCACTCATGAGCAATTCATGCATGCCCTGATGACATCACATTGGAAAGCGTTGAAGAGGATCTTTCGATATCTTCAAGGAACAAGAAGTCATGGACTAGTTTTTCCTGCTTGTGATGATGCATGTTTGGTTGGTTTTAGTGACTCGGATTCGGGTGGAGATCAAGGCACTAGACGCTGTACAAGTGGACATTGCTTTTTTTATGCAAATTCTGCAATTTCTTGGTTAAGTAAAAAGCAGCCCACTGTTGCTACTTTTTCTAGTGAGGCAGAATATAGAGCGATATTTTCAGCCACAACGGAGTGTTTATGGCTGAGAAGGCTACTTGTTGACATGAAGTTTGGCGAGCCCTCAGCCACTCTTATCTTGAGTGATAGTCAAATTGCTATTGCCATTGCACGGAATCCTGTTTTTCACTCGAGGACGAAGCACATCGAGATCCATTCTCACTTTGTTCGAGAGAGACTTCATGATGGCGACATTTTACTTGAGTATTGTCCTATAGAGGATAATATTGCGGACTTCTTTACTAAGGCGTTGCCTACTTTATGTAAAGCTTTGAATTTAATACCACGTGTTGGTTTTATTACGTAGTGAAGATTTCAGTTTTTGCATTGTCATTTAAGGAGAGTGTTAGAAATAAATGACTATGCTAAAGTTAATCCATAGGTAAAAGGTCGAGATTTGTGTAACCATGGGTATTTATTTATTTAGGGCATCTTAAGTTTGTCTTAAGTTCAGTTGGACCCAATTTTGGTCATGTACTGACTCGTGGGTTCTTAGAGATCTAATTTGGTTTAGGGGCCGTATCTTGACTTTTGGGGGTGCCCTATATTCAGTAAGTAGGTAGAGTACATATTGGCTTACTGTGTCACATTTTTTAGTTTGGCTAAGCAGTGCTCTCCATTGCTTGTGTTGCTGTTTTCTGTCTCTCTCTCTTAAAGGAGGGCGCCCAACCTCTACTCTCTTGTTTCTTGTGGAGATTGATTGATAACTAGATCTTGGTGACTTGACTCTTGCTTTCCTACAGGAATGTGGAACAAGGCCTCAATCTGAATAGGGGGGACAACAAACTCTGCTAGTATAATATGATTTGGTACAGAGGGCTTAGCCCGTATCATCCAAGATAGCATATGGATCTGTAGTCGAGAGATGTGCACTTAGTAGCTGTCAAGCCAGTGCTCCATGTCTCTGCTGTTACAAAGCCGAGGGGACTACCATGGTGTCAAAGAGCCGACACTTACTAGTCGCATCCCTAATGTGTGATCTGAAACGCAATCTCTCCAGATCAATCAACGACGAGTAGCCCTTTCGTAATCGGGAAGCCGCTGCTTGCCTCATACTGAAAGTGAGACCATAGAATACAACACCCAGGTATGTGTAAGAGTCAACTACCTCAAGTGGGTGACCATCCCAAAGAAGCTCCTGTCGTATAATGAAGGATCTAGAGAGATGTTAAACACCATAACTTTGGTCTTGGCCACATTCACTGACAATTCCCACTGTATACAAAAAGAATGAAGCACACCCAGGTGCTGCTGCAGGCCCTCTCTCGTCTGCAAAAGTAAAACCACATCATTCGCATATAACAGAATAGCAATAATGATGTCACCCAATGTACATCCCTCTCTCCAACACTCTGTATAACCTACTCAAGTTCATCTATGTATAGACCAAAGAGTGTAGGTGAAAGTGGACATCCTGCTTAACCCCAGTCGTACTATCCACCTCTGGCAATTTAAAACCCCTAATACTCGGATCCGGCCAATAACTCGCCTATACAATGTCACAACTGCTCGTATGATATCCTCCTGGAAGCCACGGTCTCAAAGCCTCTGTATCAAAAAATATCTAGGCACAAAATCAAAGGCTTTGTGAAAATCCACAAAGCAGCAGAATACACGCTCTCTCCTAGCTCTAGCCTCCTCAATGATGGATCTCAGGGTAAAATATGATCCGATGTAGTATATCCCTGTCTGAAACTGGCCTTGCCAATGGCATGAAGTGCTCTAGTATCCATCTCTATGCTGATCTTTGACTGAAGAATAGAGCCATAAACTTTGGCAAAGAGGTGGCTAATCATGATGGTACGATAGTTGTCAACTTTCATAGGATCACCGCCTTTATGGATAGGATGAAGAAGGTTTTTGGACCACGGGGAGGGGAAACCATATGTGATAGCGCGGTTAATTAAGATAGAGAGGAAAGGAGGCACATTAGAGACGGCGTACAAGGATGTGGCATAGGTTACCCAAGTGCTAAGATCAGTAATCCGGGGTGGAGGTGCTCATGGGTGAAATTTCTTCCAAAAGGATCTCGAAGAGGAACTAAAGAGAAGGTTCATCATCTTCTTGCCTTGGTGAATCTCATATGCAATTTTCTTCTTTCAAGTAGTTCTATGCTATACACGAAATAAGTCCTCTACCAGATGGGGGAGGTGGCAGCGTGCATAGATCAAATTCTGTTGAAAGAGGATGCATTCGTGGTCATACCATGGGTTATGTGCTTGATTATGTCGGGCATGCTTGGATCGTGGTGATGGAAAAGCAAGAGATGCAACAGTATGGATGGCCTGGAGAAGAAAAAGAGATTGGTCTGCTAAAGTATACTCATATGGAAAGTGAGTCAGAAGTTCCAATAGGGCTTCCCTATACAAAGGAGTGTTTTGGGAGTATAGTGATATATGGTCTTCACGATGGGGGTTAATGGACGGGTGTGTGGGGTGTGAAGAAGGCCAATAGAGAGCGAGAGGTATGAATGGCAAGAGAGGGTAGTGCGGTGAACCAAAAAGGATGGCCAAAACATGAGCCTCACCCAACTGAAGCATCTCTCTATATGCGGTAACTGGACCTCTGCATCTGCTGATCGTCCCTGGAGGCCAAAATCGTCCTAGTCTATGGCATATCTCCGTTTTGGATCGTTCTCTGCTGCTTGGACCCAGTCTGGGCATTGAAGTCTCCGGCTAAAAGAATATAGCTCTACTCCTTATATCTGATAATATATGAAGAGATATCCATGTAGGGTGACTCCTCATCTGAAGTAAAAATTGAGGTATCCGGTGAAAAATAACAAGTGGCAATGAAGAGGTCTCGATCCAGGCTCATCAGACCACGGTCCACGGTCCACCCTAATCCAAATATAGCGAGCCCGCTCATTAGAATTTACCAACTCAACCCGAGGCTGAAGGGAGTCTCTGACTAGGCATGCCACTCCGCCTGAACCTCGGTTTGTCAATGCTCTCGTCTCCCTCCGATGTGCAGAGTACCAACAAAAACCCTCAATGGCCAGGAGTCCCCTCTTAGGACTCTCATGTGTCTCCTTGAGAAGATATTACCATCAGAACAAAAATCCCTGAAATCCCTTGCTGTAGCTGAAGAGTGGATAGCATTGCAGTTCCATAGACTCAACCACAATACTCTAGGAGGAGTCCCTGGACCGCTCCCTAGTCCGGGGGGTCGTAATCCCTATTTCTTAGGATTTGGGAGATCAATGTATCGAGCCTTACCATTCCGCTATATTACCCTCTTCCCCAAAGCTTTCGCCTCAGTAAATGCCTTCTTCCGATTTGCCACCTGCATAGGGGTGAGTTTATCATCCATAAAAATGAATGTACCTCTAAGCTTGGCTCGTAGTCTAAGGGCTGCCCGCCGTTCTTCCAAATTAATGAAGCGGGCAATGATTGTAGCTGGGTCTTTCTTGGTTCTCCATGCTCGCTCCAAACCTTCGGAATGATGGGAAAACACACTTGAGAGAAAATCGATTGCTTCGGACATTGGATCATTGGTGTCTTCATTTGTATTCTCGCATTTTTTCCTAGGATATAGTGGCTGAGATAACACTATTGAAGGTAGGTGTACCTGCTTTACCATCCTCCTTGAAGAGGGAAGCCCTTTTTTTTCTTTTTTGTCTTTGTGCTCCTCTATCTTGTCTTCCAACTCCTGAATTTTCGTAGTGGTACAGATGTCCGGTGCTTCTTGCCTATTCATTGCCTCTTCCAAGAAAGTAATACGGGCGAGCAGGGCTCCTCTTTCAGCATTCATAGCAATGTTTCACGAATCGGCGATTCGAACAAAGAATTGCGGTTCGAATTGGCCGATTCGAATCAGTTACCTTGTGAAAGAATTTCAAATCGGCCCCCAAAATGAAGAATTGTTCGAATCGGCCGATTCGAACCTGACCAAGCCGGTTCAAACCGGTTGAATCGGCCGATTCGAACTGGTGCATGCAACATTGATTCATAGAGTGAATAGTTGCCTGGAGCTGTCCCATTTCTTGCTACAGAGAGCTGGATTCCTGCTTGATCTGTTCAATGTAGGATAGGATATACTGTTCAAATGATCTGGTAGGGGTATACAGTTCCGGAAGTGGCAGAATAGGAGTCATGTTAGGTGAAGGAGAGGGAGCTGGAGAGGGGGGTGGTGAGGAGAGGGGGGCCACTATGGACAAAGAGGGCGCGGGCAGCGCTGCCACCTCAGGCAGCGCTGATACCTTTGTGGCAGACATCACGGCCTTGTCAACAGGCAGTGCTGGGAGGGATCTCCTTCTAGGTGGCATGGAGGCATGAGAGAGAGAGAGAGAGAGAGAGAGAGAGAGAGAGAGAGAGTGCTCTTAACATTCTAGTTAGTGATGTGCTCGTGATTTGAACATGCAAATTGATGATGGTGCTATTATGTATTGTGCAGTTGTTTTTCTCCTATTTTAAGGAACTTGTTGGAAAAGAAGTTACTGTTGAGCTGAAGAATGATCTAGCAATAACTGGCATATTACATTCTGTGGATCAATATTTGAATATCAAGCTTGAGAACACAAGGGTGGTTGATGAAACAAAGTATCCTCACATGGTATGATCTCTCTTTTGTGGTTGTTAGGCATTTTTGGAAAGCAAATGTTCAACATTTCACGTATTTCAAGTGGAAATTTTACATAGGTTGCTAGTCCAGTTGTTGTTTTTCTTTCCTTGCCAAAGTAGTTACTAATGCTATAGACACACCATTTGGCCTCTGACACTTTATTCATTGTTATTCATCAATAGACCATGTGGCTAGGTTTCTTGGGCACTACTACAAGTAGGATAACGTCACTTAGCCTTCTTAGTAGCGACTTGCCATTTTCATAAGCTTGCTCAATTTTATCAAGCTCTTGGTGTAAACCCTTTAGGGCCTCTAGCTAGCTATGAATAGGCTCAATCTCTCATTTGATAGAATATTTGCTTGGGGTGTTTTTTCCTATCTTAGTATTTAAGGTTGTTTTTGGTTACATTTAGTTGTAGATTAATTTGTTATTATCAATTTCATCTTTAAACTTTTTGTTTTAAGTACTTTTTTCTAGCTATTTTTTTTAATATGCTATTTTGCTTGCAATTTGGTATTAAGGCTTTTTTCTAGCATCACGGGTTTGGACTCACATTTTACATTGTTTAGAACTTTGTTAAAGATGGGTGCTCTCATTTCAATCTCGAGGAGAAAACTTGAATTTTGTTATTTGCTTATAGGTTTTTCTATATCGGTATGACTTTCATATTACCAGGGAACGCGTTGCCACCCCCTGAGAACGTGTTCCCCATGTTCCCACCTACCAGGCGTTCCCGGGAACGTGTTCCCAGGTGGGAATGTTCCGGTAGTAGTGGGAACACGTTCCCAAGGGTGGGAACGCGTTCCCAAGTAGCAAAAGCAAAATCTTCTAATAAAACCTGCTTTTTGACTGTTACCCATAAAAGGGTCACATGTCTATATAAAAACCCATCAAAAGTATCAAGATACTTGTTTTTGAGAAATAAGGCCGGTTCCATTCCTAGACTTTGCGGGTTTTCCAGAGCACTGTTTCAAACTTGTATTTAACGATGTGGCATTCCCATGTTCCCAAGTTCTCGAAAACGTTCCCGTTCCCATTTTGTTCCCGTTTTCTGGCAACTATGATGATTTTTAATTCGATTACATCAATAGATAGCTCTTTGTTAAGGGCCCAAACATATGCAAATTTTTCTTCTTCTTGAGTCATAAAAGGAAAGGCACTAGAAAATTCACTTTTGAAGTTAAAAAAAGTTGTCACATTCATACCCTTAATTGAATTACCTAGAAGTGGTAATATTGAGAGTTTTACCTTTTGGAGCTTTTAACACTTCATACATATTTATTTCTTTTTTTGAGTCTTTGATTCAATTCCTTCACCTATTTTGTCTTTCTACAACGAGTCCCCTCTATTGCACTTCATAGGTTGTCAATTTGACATTTAGAAGTTAGGAGATTGGTATTTTATTTTGGATTTTTTGTCATTTTCATGTCTCCCATGTTTTGGTTCCTTTTTTGGTCCTCTTATGCAATGATGCCCATATTTTTCATTTGAGTATAGTGTTTCCAGCTGATTGTTTAATTCCGAATTGGCCCGGCTGGTTCGAATTGGAAAACGGTCCAAAATGGAAAAAAAAAGTTATTTTTTTTAAAAACGTTTTTTTGGTTTTTTAGTTCCTTAGCCTTTCTTATAAAAAGCAGTTTTTAAATGCTATCTACAACACTCTATATACTACTAGTAGTAACTATTGTGTTCGTGACACATGCATTGATTTGTCTACATGTTTGTGAGCTGCGAACAAAAACTTACGCAATTGAACAAAGCATTTAGGCTTCAACATGCCTCATAGTACCATAGATGCACCGAATCGCGATTCGCTGGGTCCACGATTCGCGAATCGCGATTCTGAACCCAGAATCGCAAAAAAAAAAAAACAGTTTTTTTTTTTTTGGAAAAATAGCTTGTGGCTGAAATTTTTTTAGGGGATCAATGGTCAAACCAGCGTTTTGCCTCTCAGAAGTGCAGTAGATGAGGCACAAACAGATCTTATTTTCAGTAGCTATCTGGTTGTCATTTGCTCTGGTTTTCAGTAAATGTCAATCCTACAGTTTGGGCTATCAACTATATGGATGATGATCACTTTTGCAATCGTTTCACTGGAGATGTGAGTGCAATGTGCATACAGTTGGGGGCATAAATATTGGGCCCTTCTCGGCGCGCACATTTGGACCCCATTTTTATCTACAGTGTCTATATAGGAGGAAGCTCTAGGGGGTTCGGGGGGCGGTGGCCCCCCGATGGGGGGTTTGGGGGGCAACGCCCCCCAACGGCGGGGTCCGGTAAGACCCCGACGGTAAGGCCTCTTCCTGATTTTGCCTTCCAACTCTCTGAGTGAAAACACACTTTTTGGTGTTTCGCACCCGAAACAGTCGGCAAACTACATAGTCATAATGCTCTCAATCAGAGCTTTCATCTGATACCCATATTGCCAACAAAAATTTCAAAAAAAAAAAAACGATTTTGCGGGATTATGGGAAAATCCCGAAACGCGTTTCTGAATCGCGATTCTGATCGCGATTCAGAATCGCGGTGCATCTATGCCTCATACCAAAACCGAAACTTGAAAGCAATCACATAGTGGCAGACTACAATGCTAAGTGTATATATCTACCTTCCACACATGCCTCATGAGAATGATCAATATGTCTGGCGTCATAAACGATAAAGCTCTGATATATACAATGAGTGGGCCAACAACCAAGTACATGAGTATGATAGATGGACAATGGACTCATAGACTCATGCGACACAAAGTAAAAGCAACAAGGCTTAACTAATCATTTATGTTGGCCAAACTAAAATATTTTGGCATAGAAAAACTTTTAGCTTTGTTACCTGGAAGCAAAGAATGGCATAATTTTTGGACTAACTTTCACTATGGTAGTAGGTAATGCAAGGAAATCATTTGAAGAAATTTTAATAATTATAGTATAAAAAGGCTTAGTTCATTATAATTTTCTTCTCTTTACTCCCATTTAACTTGCTAGCTAAAACTTGATATGATTCTTATTGATCAGTTCTCGTATACTTGGACTTTCAGTTCATAAGTGCCAATGAGTTGTGCAGTTTGGTGGACAAAATGGCAGCACTCGTCTACTCATGATAGCAACCCTAACCAAGCATAGAAACATAAATTTTGAAGTAGAATAAGGCTTATGTTTTGTGTAGGGTTTGACTCCGAGAGAGAGAGAGAAAGAAAGAAATAAAGCTTTATTAATGTCTTTTCCATGCCAAAAGGCATATAAGACTAGTAAATGTACATGTCAAGTATAATAGTGGGAGTGTATGAAACGTTTTCGAAACAATAACAAAAGAAGCAACAAATCTAAGTACCATGAACTGAAATAAATGAGATGAGCCTTGCTTCACCCCAATAGTGCTCCAAAGTGCTTAGAAATACCAATGAGGTCACTTTGTCTTGTCAACTTCTTGGCATTTAGATAAGTTTGAGTCAATTCGATCGTGTCTTAGCCATTGAACCTCCTAGGAGTTAACCATGCTTAATGCCAATTCGTTTGGTAAACTCATTGGTAAGAGTAGTTCTTAGCTAAGTTAGTAAGCTTGACTTCTAGTTACAAGTAGATGTACATCAACTTGTTATTATCATGATTTAATGGAGACTAAATTCATCAATCTTTCTGTTTGTTGTACTTTTGTGTATTTCCTACTTTATGTGATGCTTTGTTAGTGATTGTTCTTATAGTGTTTTATTTGTATGTGTTCTCAATTTGGTCGCTTACAAATGTCTCATTGGTGGTTAGTAAGATATTACTTCCTTCTATTTCAAATTTATAAAAGTAGACACATTGACTCTAGTGTAACGTTTGCCTTTGATTAATCATTAGGATTTAAGTTCTTTTCCAAGAGAAACTTTTGTACATATTCATGTCAAATTTTAAGACTCTCAAAGAAGGTTTTCTTTGCATTTCCTAATTACCATTCTATTGAACATTCTTCTCACAAGCTCCTCTAAAGTGTTAGCAATGATAGTAGAGTGACCTTCAAGACGTGTTTAAATTTGATGTTAACCGAAATCTCATTAAAGACCTGGATTTCTAGGTGTATCTTTAATAGTACAACATGCAATAAATCTTTTTGTTCCATTGACCGGTCAAACCTCCTACTTTTTAGGAGGTCAGTCTAACAACCTCTAAATTTAGACCCAATACCCCATACCAAATACAAGCAAGTCAACCTGTTCACTAAAACCTGCTATTTACATTTTCTTACAAAACACCATTGGCCGGTGCAAGCCATTTAAATATTTATATTTACAATTTACAAGTCCAACATGTTCATGCTAAGGTAGAAAAATAAGTATATTTTCTCCCAAGTGAAAGATGCCTTGGAAAACTACATTTGGGAAATTATGTCAGAAAATGTATTTAGGAAACATGAGAAGGCTTGTCATCTACTATTCAAAGGCCAGCTTTTTACCTTCTTGTGATAATCTCCAATACTTTTTCAGCTTTATTTCAATATGATTTGTGTCCTTCTTAGTCTAGTTCAATTTCTCCTTTTCTTTCACTTGCATTATTGTTACCTTGTGTTGATCTACTTTTGTGGGAATGTTGTGTTTCCTCCTTTCCCTTATTCCATTTCTCAAATTATCGCTTTTTGTGTTGTTGTGTGTTTGAATTTCTCAATACACCACCGTAACTATTGCAAAAAAGTTGTTCAATGAAGTCTGGGAGTATGATAAAAGTGTGGCTTGACCTTCAGAGTGTTGCTCCGTATTTATTGAACATATGATCTGCTGATGGCTCATCAAATATGTGCATGTGTTCCCTTCGGGAGGTGAGATATATGAAGGTAATAATTATGATGCCTAAGAATACCAAGAGAGAAGGTGCCCCTGCTCTTGAAGTGCTGTAGAGGATGAAGATAGCTCCTGTTTGCATGGGGAACATGGTGAACTTAGTTAAAACAATTTCATGAGGAACAAATGACTTGTTGCGTATCATCTGAAGCTACATGAGAGAGAGAGAGAGAGAGAGAGAGAGAGAGAGCCAGCCTTATTAGTGTCTTTTCCATACCAAAAGGCATATAAGATGAAAGAGTACATGTCAAGTATGTGATATCAATGAGAACAACTCCAAGACAGTAAAGAAAATGATACGCATGAATATAGCTGCTAAGATATAAGATGAGTATAATGGAAATATATTTGTCTACCTTATCCAAATTATGGCTATGGCATGTTGTCATCATGTCCTACTGCTGCTAGCTATCTTCGGTTTCCATGGTGCCCGGGTTAGTGGGCTTACCCATTAGGGAAACTCGCTCATGTGCAGAGGATGCCACGGCTCAAACGTGGAGGTGGAAAACGAGACTTCTCCTGGACAAACCCAATGACATTAACCATATTGTAAGGTTTCTCCCTTCTAGTTTCAAGCTGGTAAAAAAGAAAACATCATTATCATCACTATCTTTGGATCTATTGGTCTCCTACAAGAGAAGGAGGATGTAATCTGGAGTTTTGTTGGAGGGACTTTGCTGGCATAGATCCTGTTGTAACAGGAACATCTCTCATATCATGAGTGCAACACATCATGGGTCCTCATATGCCATAACAGAAGATGCATTAATATCTACTGGATACCCTAAGCTACATAAGATTGAAAAGTGCATTTCAAGTGTGTTCTTGCTGTGGGAGTGTATTATGTCTTTGAACCAAAAATTTAGTAGTAACAATTAGTAGTAAAATGATGATACAACATGAAGTGAATAAAAATGGCAATGTCCCTAAGTCTGTCCAATTATCGAAGAAATTATCCTCATGTGAGATCTTGAAGTTGTGGTCGAAAGAATGTTGTAATAAAGTTGTGACTGCTGAAGATGATACTGTAGGTGTTGTATGTTGAGATGAGCGTCTATCTGGAGTAGGTGTGTGTGGACCTTAGTTGCCCGTTCCGGAACGGAACGTGTTCCAGAATGCGTTCTGTTTCGGAACTTGGCCAAACATTTTTTCAAAAAATATGTATTTTATTAACAAAGGAATCGAGATATTAAAGATTATTGGCTGGCTTGTTTCGGGATCACGTAAGAGCTATAATTCTTCTCTGACAACCAGACTGCAACGTCACAGTATCCTCTCGATCAGCTTGAACACCATCAACTGTCACATCTACGTTCTCAACTTCCTTCTTTCTAGATAATATTTCAGGTTCTTTTCTTTATCTCATCTCTCCTCCAGTACGAGATCTTGTCAGCTTGAATGCATTTGTCATTGTCCTCTCCTGTCGCTCTTGCTCATCATCGCGTTCAAGTTGAAGAATCACTGGTTATTGGGTCTATCCCGATTCCCAACAAGTTAAAAAAGTATTGCATTTTCAGGAGCAGCCCTCACATTTCTAAAACATTTACCTTCGTCCTCCACGCTATAAGCTCTGATGATGTTAACAAATTAAGGCCAAAAACTAAAGAGTCTGAAGCATTGTTTCATATCTAAGAGCTAAGAGAGACCTGTTTTTTTTAATTAAAAAAACATTCCGACCCAGTACGTTCCGGAACGTACTGTACTGACCGTACAGTACGTTCCGGCCCAAAAGGGTTGGAACGGGTTTCTAAGGGACATATGACTCTCGAGGCTGATGGTCTCATGATCAGTATGCTGTCTCTGGTCTGAAAGGAATGACTACCTCATTCTTTGACTCTGGGTTTACATCTATTCCAGGGCATCTTTTGAAGAAGAAAGATGTGATGTGAGACTGCATCTGTTCGCTGGTGCTGGCAGTGTGACATGCCTTGTCCTCAGGTGGAACATCTTTTGTATCATTAGTGCAACACATCGCCCATCCCCGTATGATATGAGGAACTGAAGTTTGACTGGTTGATTGCGAAAAAGGTAACAATATTTCTTCCTGATCTCATGATAGATGGGGCAATGAAAATTAGATGTTACTTCGTCTCAACCTTGCCCATGGTACACATATGGCAAATTTTGTTTACCCGAGGAGTCCCCTAGAAACGAGTTATTTCCACCTATAACCTGGGACAGGACACTACATGCCATGCTTGTGTCTAGGCTCAAGTCCAATGACCATGGTAGGATCGAGTCCCCAACAGCTCCTATCTCGAAGAAATTAGGCTGGTAGAAATCCAGTTTCTATGAGCCTGACCAGACTAATGGAGAAAGAGAAAACATGAACCAGATGCTCAATTATGCATGAAAGAAATGAAGCTACGTTGAAAATTTGTCCCTTTAGTCGTGGTCCATAGGACATTTTGTTTCTTGTTGCATTTATTTATCTAGTCAGAATCACGCTTCTTTAAACTCACATATAATTACTTAAAATTTTCTTGTGCATGATGAATGAATTCAAAACATTGCATAAAGAACATTTGAAAGTAGCAATAAGTTTTAATAAATTGATGATTCTACAACAAAGAAAGCACGGAACTGGATGGTTGCCTCAATTGCGCATATTGTTAGAGTTAATGTTTACTTTAGTACCCCTAATGTTAGGATTGATAGTGATAGTTTGGCTATGCCTGCGTGCTATTATAGGGGCCATTACTATTTAAAGTAAGTTGTATTTTAGGGTCATTACTATTTATAGTAAATTCATTTTTTAGTCATGCACGTAGTTGGGCGCACTACTACTAGAATAGGATTTGCTTTTATCACTTAGAAACTCATCTTGGGTGTTTACCCAATATAGGTAGTAATTATAGCAATTAGCTTTTTGTCTTTTGCTATTTGCTTTTTACCTTACACATAGTTTGGAGAAAGTATATATGTAGGCTGGCGCCCTACCTCATTTGTAATGGGACATAGTTGGAGTACATCTCTCCATCATTGTTGTTCTCTCTCATGTGTATGACTATTGTCTAAACAACAATAGGAATCTTGTCTTGGGTTTCAAGTCTATTTTCTTACATGGTATCAGAGCGTGGTTCAAGATTCGAGAGAACAAGGAGGTACTTCAATGAACGGAATCAATTCATAAGGGATTGATTTGGCCATCATCTTCAAGGAGAAGAGCAGGTGCAGGTGGTGTCCCTAGCCAGCTTTTAAGTTTGATCTTCATCTACAAGGGTGGCAGCTGTGTGGGAGAAGATCCGGTGAACAAGGAAAAGAGCTGAGCTACAAAGAGGAGATTATGAAATCTTCCTCAGATCTCAGGTGGTTGTAGGACAACAAAGTGTGGAGATTCAGATCAGATCTCAGTTCCCAGAGATTCAGATTTGCAGGGCAGATTGGTGAAGGTGCAGGGCAAACAACTGGAAAACAGAATTGCTGACTGGGATCAAATCGTTGTTACTATTGGATCAATGCATGCTACCTAAATCTGATCTCTGAGTTGAATCAGATCTGCAAATCTGATCGCTGCCTATAGATAGTTTGCCTTTAGATCTGAATCTGTTCATTGGATTCTGTTCGTTGCTGACTGATTGCTAGAAGACAGATCGCTGGATGGCTGCCTGTTGTCTGGATTGCTGCTACAGACTTGATCGCAGAGTAAAATCAGATCTTTGTGCTGGCTGTCCTCAGATTTGTTCACTGCCTGCTGATGTCTATTCGTTGGAAGCCGATCGCTAACTTACAAGACAGGTTGCTAGACAGACTGGCCAGACATTGCTAGAGGACAGATTGTTGGAAATTTACAAGGAATTGTTCATTGGAGGAGAGCTAAGACAACTCGTTGGATTGCAAAGTGTTTGAAGGCTGTTCGCTAGACCTGATTTCTGGATTAGGAGAGTTCTTCGCTGGCTGTTTGCTGGATAACAGCGGGTCAGATTGCTGAAAGTCAGATTAGATCGTTGGAAGACAGCAGGTTAGATCACTGAAAGAGAGGTTAGATCGCTGGAAGACAGCAGGTCAGATCACTAGAAGACAAGTCTGATCGCTGGAATCAGATCAATACATGGTTGTTTGTTGGCTGCAGGAGTGTTCACTGGCTATTTGGATGTTGATTATTGTCTGATTAACTGTAAATCAGTTTGCTGATCTGAGTCAGAACCTATTCATTATTGGTGTCTGATTCGTTGATCTAAATCAGTTTGCTGGAACTGTAAAATCGTTCGCTAGTTGGAGCAAGATAGAAGATCCAAGGAACACTAGCCAGGAATTGCTAGTGTTGGAGAGCTATCGATACATGTAGGAGACAGGTGACTACTGGTCAGAACACTATTGGTAGATCGTTGTAGATTGCCAATTACTGTTGGAAGTAATTGGTACACATGCAAGACAGCATGTACATGTGTAGATCCTTGGGTCAGTATGAAGATTGAGTTACAGTTGGAGCTTTTTGCATGCAAGTGAAAGTACAACAAGACAATCACATACAAGTGGGAGTTTATCACATGCAAGTTGAGGATGATTACATGCAAGGAAGCATGGACATACACAAATCGCTAGGATGCAATGGTTGTGTCATGTAGTAGGAGATCACTAAGGTTTAAGAAGAGCAGGAACCTTGATGCATGCTTAAGGAGGTCTCAGGAGTAAGGATCGGTAATACGACTAGGAGTTGTTTGCAATCTGTTGCAAGGTGAAGAAGGGATTCACAAGAGTAATCAGAACAAGGTTCCTCACAAAATGGAAGGGTTAACTCATAGGGAAAGGAAAGTCTACATGAAACAAAAGAGATGGTAGGGGAAGACAATCAGCGATCAAGGTGATGCTGAAGCTGCAAAAAGCGGCTACCAACAAGCATACTGAAGGAAGGTCAACTTCAAAGGTTCTAAGATTGACAAGGTTTTGTCGAGGTTGGAATCGACAAAGGTGCCAACTCTTAAGCGGGAGTTGCATGAGAAGTATAGACTATGAGTCTATATAGATAAATCGATATTCAAGAGGATGTTTTCACAGTTTCTTATCATGGTGGCAAATGATAAGTTCGTCATTACAAGTGACAGGTGTGGCAAGCTGTGTGGTCAACATTCTACATTCTATCGGTTTGGTTTCTATTCAAGTCATAGTAACTTGGTTATGTTGTAGAAACTTTCTTGTCTATCTGAACTAGTATCACTTCAGATTTATGAGTAATCGAAGTGATTGCTTGTTGTGGTTGTCATGTAATTCCTGGATACCATCCAAGTCATAGTTGATTGTTCATGTGGTGGTACTAAGTGAGATCAATTCTATTTTGAGTTGGAGAAAAGTTCTAGAATCTATCCAATTTCATGTCCTGTCATGTGGTAGATTCTGTTATAAGATTGGGAAGCCAAGGTAGTTGATTAGCCGTTGAAAATCAACAGTACAGGTTGTTGTTTAGCTTCAAGAAAAACAACATGGTTAAAGATGGACGTACACCAAGTTTGCATATGACAAAGTGTCAGAATAAATATCATGATGAAATGCTTTCTAGGTTGGAAAGTTGTTTGGTGCAAGTGACTCTGTGTGTGAGATAGAGGTAAGAGATTCCATGGAAAAGATCATGTCAAGTACTTTGTGTGAGAAAGTATTTGAAGGACAGTATCAGTTACTTTGTGTGAGGAAGTATTGTATACATTTATCTTTCTATTGGGGATGCTCTTTTACTTGCATATTTGGTTTGGTTCATGGATGATATTCTATTCAATTTGGAGAGAGTGGTTGGAATGCAAACATGAAGTGTACATCCAGGGGGAGTAGTTCAACTAAAGTCCATCAAGTTCATCACAAGCGGTAACTTATGAGAGTACCATGAGAATTGAAATTGGTTCAATTCAAGGAATCAACACAAGTGGAGCCGTCTACTTAATGAAGTAAAGGTTTCTAGAGTGGGTGTTGATGTATGAGATTTGATGTTGACATTTGTAGATCTATTTCCTACTTATGGTTATCATGATGGTGTTACTGTAAACATTTTACCTTTATGAATATTGGGGAGATCCTTACATTTGTGGTAGCTTGAAAGATGTTCAAAGAGACCAAGGGAGTCAATCTTCAAGCAAAGTTCTCAAGGTTAAGGCAAAAGTTATCATGTCTACATTATTTGATTCAGGGGGAGTCAAAGTTCTTTGATTTAAAGGAAGTCAAGGAATTGGGTGATATGTTGAACTCATGGTAGTCACACATATACACTAAAGAGACATGAAGACCAAAGCAAGACATTGAGAAGTCATATGAAGCAGGTTCATACGAAAAGGATCGACATTCAAAGGAAATTCTACATCATCATACGAAGAAAGTTCTACATCGAGTAATGAAGACATTGAGATTAGAGTTGATCATGAGTTCTACATCAGAATTGAGGATCTTCATTACATGGGCTTCATGGAAGATACACATGCATACTTTTGTTATGCATAGTTCTAGACAATGTAAACATTAAGGGGGAGTGTTAGAGTTAATGTTTACTTTAGTACCCCTAATGTTATCATGTAGGATTGATAGTGATAGTTTGGCCATGCCTGCGTGCTAGTATAGGGGGGCCATTACTATTTATAGTAAGTTGTATTTTAGGGTCATTACTATTTTTAGTAAATTCGTTTTTTAGTCATGCATGTAGGTGGGCGCACGGGCGCACTACTACTAGAATAGGATTTGCTTTTATCACTTAGAAACTCATCTTGGGTGTTTACCCAATATAGGTAGTAATTATAGCAATTAGCTTTTTGTCTTTTGCTATTTGCTATTTGCTTTTTGCTTCTTACCTTACACATAGTTTAGAGAAAGTATATATGTAGGCTGGCGTCCTACCTCATTTGTAATGGGACATAGTTGGAGTACATCTCTTCATCATTGTTGTTCTCTCTCATGTGTATGACTATTGTCTAAACAACAATAGGAATCTTGTCTTGGGTTTCAAGTCTGTTTTCTAACACATATCTGGATGGGTGTCTCAATCACGCATATCTATTCCTCGATGGTTGTCAAAATCATCCTGAAAACCATCGTGCATATCTATCCCTTGATGGCTGTCACGATCATCCTGAAAACCATATGTCAGGTGATGGCATAGTGTGCAGTCATTGCGCATATCTGGATGGTTGTCAATCAATCGGATCTCCAGCGTAATTTTTTATAGGTTGAAGACTCAGTATCGCTTTTTTTTGTTTGTTAAAAAAACATGTTTTTTCAAATTTTTTTTTTGGTCAGGTTCCGGAATGGAGAACGCATTCCGTTCCGGAATGCGGAACTCTGTTGCAATCAAATCCATTGTTTTGTGCAAATTCTTGAAACTCAACAATTGGTGGCATCCTTTCATGCCACTTGGTTCATCTCTTTTTTTAGTTCTGGCTGTTCAAGTGAGGTACTTGGGTTCCTGCACCTGCTGGATGGAAAAGGTAACTTTACATATACTTGTCACGTCTCTTGTTAGCCGTACAGGATTTGTGCATTGCAGCAGTAGGTGCAGCAGTAGGACTTGGACCTAGTGGTTCATTTATAGTTGCGTTCATTTTAATTTCATGTGCTGCTGGAAAATCGTAACCCATGAACTGTGCAGTGCTTTCAGAGAAAGCGTTGTTCAATTTTATATCTGGCTTAGGCTAGCTTCCATCTTTTATTCTTTTGTTTTTGTTTTCCTCAGGCAGAGGGCTACACATTTTCAAAAAGCATAACTAGTCGTGAAGATTGGATTTACGATTATTTAAAGGTGATTTTGTCGTTTAACTAGCTCTTATTCACTGTTGTAGTCACTTCTTTAGTAACATAGGCCTTTGTGCAGCTATCTGTGAAGAATTGTTTTATCAGAGGTTCTGTGGTGCGTTATGTGCAACTCCCTCCAGACGGCGTAGATGTGGAAATCTTGCATGATGCCACCAGGCGAGAAGCTCGTGGCAGCTAATGCCTTGGGGCATCTTTCAGATTTCACCTTTTATATGAGGGAGAGGGAGAAAGATGATGATGACAACCTTGAACTTCATTATGACACTTTCATGTGACATGCCAGTATGTTGGCACTTTTGTTTGTGGATCATCTATCAAGTTCTGTGGATCGGGACGTCATTTTAATTTTGTGAAGCTAACGAATGTGGCCATATTTGTAACTCAGGAAGGCGATTTTGATATTTCATTTCTGTTTTGAACATACTGGACAAATTTCAATTGCTATGTAATTATCACTGATAGCTTTTACCACTCTTAATATTATACCATATTGGTGCAAGAATAGTTTTGCAAAGATGCAGAATCTAGGAATTTGCAGCTATACTTCATGAACGGAGATGCCAATGTAGTTGGGCCTCTCTGCACTGTGAATTCATAATATTTTTCGGATTAGAAACATTTTGATCCCTTATGTCTTTAAGGTTCTTCGTGCAAAACATCTCATTATCCTTACAGTAAGTCTTCCACGTACCCTTGCTGAGTTTATTACTGACATTAAGTAAGGGTCTTGCATAGCTGGGACGTGGGCTCAATCAAGTTGTTGGTTCAATATGTTCTCTGAAGCGTTTTATAGCTTTGCAGCATTTCCAGGGGAGGTTCAGTTTAGGCCTAGTTTTCAAGAATGGCAAATAGAATACTATATCTTGTTGTAGTTATTTGCTTCTGTACCTGGCATTAATCTATTAATGACATGCGACAATTACTGAAGTGAGGTGACAGAAACTGAATGCTCGTGTACAAGGCACTTTTGTTAAAAAGTCTGTAAATTCTTGGATATATGTATCCAAGCTGCGGTTACCCATTCGACATTCCATTACGATGGACAAGTATGTATGTGTGAGAATATCCACAAATACAAGTGGCAAGATAGCTGTTAGTTAGCATGTGTCAGTAAGTACTTTGATTAGTTATTTTTGTGATCTCATTATATCATCCACTCAAGTAATAGAGCCACATTCATGAGAACATTCATGTACTTTTCACAAAAGAAATTTTTAAGCATAGCTCAGAAACTGCATGGTTCATTATCTATTTTTTAACCTACAAATGTAGAAAATTCAAGAACTGGGGTTATTTCTAAAAGCTTAAAAGTTCTATGACTAGCTTGTCTGTGGCAGAGGGAGTGACTGGAGACAAAACAGGGTCTATCCATTTGAGGGGCTTACGTAAGAACTCTTAACAATGTACAATTTGGCTAACCAGCATGCTAACCACTAAAACATTCAGAACATTAAATTATATGGCACACATTTGCTTAGGCACTTATCCTCTACAATTTGAGTCCAAGATCAGTGCACACAAAGTCATGCCAACCGCAAAACACAAAAGGAACATTATGGGCAGCAAGGCCTTTCTGTTAACTTACAATATTACTTCAATGTAGAACTATTGAAGAAAAGGGGAAAGTTGGGGCCTACGCAAGATGATCGATGGCTTTTGCTTCATGCAACAAACCTAAATCAAAAGTTCAAGAATGGATGTATGAAATGTCCATTTCTCGAATGTTTCGATAGATCATTCTTTCCATCTGCTTTGAAGCACTCAATGACATATTTCCATCCTATGGTGTGGTTTGGTTTCAATCCAAGACATTTTTTCCACCAAGACATGATGGGCAAAGACTGTCGTTCAGAAATTTGCTTGCCACTCAGAAGTTTATCTCATGTTTGGTCTCTCAAATACTGGTGGTACTAGATCAGGTATTTTAACCCTTAAAATTGCTTGAAAAGACACAAAGAATTGACCAACACTAGCCTTTGAGTGCAAGAGTGCCTCTTGGCAATGGATTACAATCATTGCATGATCACAAAAATCACTACCCTTGCTATAATTGGGAGTTTTTGTCCTTCAAGTTTCTCTCATTTTTGGGTCGGATTTATTATTGCAAGATGAAACCATCCTCAACTCGCACTTTTGCTTTGGGTCGATGCATTTTGTCATTTTTGTTCTGTGCATGGTAAAGATCTGGTTGGCAACGTGAAATGCTTCACAACTTGGTCCATTGATTTCTTGTGCCAGTTGGTGCTACTTGTGGAAGTAATAGCATGACCATCAATGTCATGAAATTTTCCAGAAATGATCATTATGTGCATCTATTAGATTAATGTAAGAAATTATTAAATCTTTGCTAGCTACTATGTAGTAAAAGATTTGCTTGGAAGATTCCTTGATGTTTTTAAACGCAATTATATCTTGCAGAGGTTGCCCTTCCTCAGCAAATTACGTGGAGTCCGTGAATCCATAAAACATTGAACCTCAAATTATGAACGTTGAAAGTAATCTCACCTTATCTTTTTAGTAACCTTTACACTGCTTGGTTCAATGGCTACTCAACTATGGCTGGGCCTGGCAACCTCACCCTAATTTTATGACTGTTTTATCGGGTGCAGAGGTCACTAAAAAGACCATTCCCTAGTACAAAAATCTCATTGGAATATTAATTCCATGGAACTTTTGCGACTAACGAATTTCCATGGACAAGGCATGATAAACAACTATGATTACCTAAGGCCTAAAATATAGGTGACAGAAGAGATGATTAATTTGTGATTTGGAAAAGGGCTTACATAGTTCAGAAGATAAAATCTTCTGAATTGAAATTCTATTAAAGCCAGTTCTGAGTTAATAAAAAGTTTGTCAAGAAAACATTTAGCACAATAATCTCTTGCCTCCCTCATAACTTTATTTAATCTATGATTAGCATTTTGAAGAAGGAAAGTTACACAATCTCTAAAAGAGCGGTTTGCATATATGCACATGGGATAGTTTATACATAGATATTCTAACAACTCCCTTTTCTGTGACAACTCCCTATCAAATGCCATGCTTTTGTTTCCACCACCTCCTTACATAAATCTAAATATCTTCATTGGAAGTTTGAGCAGTCACCTATGATTAATAATTGCTCACTATTGAGGAGAACTAAAACTAAAATTGTAATTGAATATTGTAATCACAAATTTTCGTGCACATTCAAAATGCACATGAATCCCTTGTGCAATTATCAAACCATGATTAAATAGGAAAAAAAAAAAACTTTGGCTGATATTAATTTGACATTAAATGTCGACTCCCTATTTTTGCACCACTCTTCAGAAGTGTGTTCTGTAGCTAATTAAACAAGTGCATTGTGGCAAGCCACATGGCCTTGCCTTTGCAATATGTGCTAAACTGCACTTTGTTAATGTTTTTTTATTATTCACACATGTAATATATTGGTGAATGATTTGATCGATAAGCATACCTAGATTCAAATAGATCAATTAGACAGGCAGAACAAGAAACGTAATCTGTAAACAAGATTCTAAAGCAAAGAGCCAGAATAAATCTGGCTTATTGACCAAATGTTTTAATTGCATAATGGTCCACATAAAATGTAAATGCATAGCTAATAAGATAATGTTGAAATTTCTTAATTGAATAAATCATTTCCGATGTTTCGTGTTCAGTGGCTAAATAATTATTTTCAAAGTTATAGACAGTTGCCTTCGAGCATAGTATATAGGATAGTATTTCTTGCAAAAGAGGATGTATCGATATGAAATTTTCGATTCCAATTAGGAGGTCGCAAGATAGGAGTTGTTTTAAGTTTTTCTTTTAATAGTTCAAACGCTCTTTGGTAGTCCTCTTTCCAATCATATTCAATGTCTTTCTTCAAGAGTTTTGTCAATGGAGATGGTAGTATAATCTTGAATGGACCTTTGATAGTATCCTAAATGACCAAGAAAACCTCTTAGTTCTCTTAGGTTCGTTGGTGGAAGTAAAGCTTCAATTATCTTTACTTTATCTTGGTCAATTTCAATCCCTCATTATGATATTATATGACCAAGTAAAATGCCTTTAGTCATTTCAAAATAGTACTTCTAATGTCTTGGAACTCCACAATCATAAAAGGTGGGATTATTCATGTTTCTTTGGGTACCGAGTTTTTGTTGATTTGGTACATATTTCTGCACTGGTACAAACTTCTTCAAGGTGGCTTAGAAATAGATCCTTGCTGGCCGGTATTCTTGACATTTGTCATTTGCATCTCATAGACAACGTCACTTGTCTCGACTTCCATTAAATAGATGACCTCATTATAAGAAGACTCTTCCTCCTTCACATATTAGACAATTTGTGACTTGGCTTTACATCCTGTGTGGTGATGTCCTTCTTGTTTACATTTAGTACACCAGACAATTCGATTTGCCTATGATGGTGGCCGATCTTCTCTTGTTCTTATGTTCAAGTAATTGAATCTTTAACTCATCAAACTTTTTACTCAAATCCGACACTTCCTCCTTCCAAATATTCTTCCGGTTATGATCAGTCTTGCTAGTGTCTTCAATTTTCTTCCAATCGTTAGGATATCTGGCACGTCGTTTTGGTTTCTAATTTTCACTAGAAGAGTCTGAGTCCGAACTCGAATTGTATGACAAATTGGATTCCGATGAAGAATCAAAATCCAATTCTTCAAAAGAATATGTGTGCTTTTTCTTCTTAGAAGAAGTATGTTTTGAAGATCTGCGAGAAGTCTCATAGATTTTTGTAGTTGAAATGACATGTTCCAATGTATCGGTTAATCCTTGCCTACAATATCGATCCACTCGTTTGGGTAGACCACCTAAAAACCATTCGATTTGCATTGCAACCAGATAGTGTCCCGTCAATTGACCAATAAGTATCTTTGCCCTTTTGGTATGTTTCCTTAAAGATTTTCTTTCTTCTTATCAAATTCAACAATTGTGAAAGAATCCGTGTTGAGTAACCAATTTCTCAAAATTGTTTCAAAAATTGATTTTTCATATCTATTCACTATAGGATCCAATAATGGTGTGCTACCATCTCCTATGCAAGATCTTGCAACAAACTGTGAGATGATTCTCACTAGCTACCTCAATCGCTCCAAAACTAGATCTACTTCACATCAAATGATGGAGTATGGGCAAAGTTAGGATCAAACACTCTTAGCACGTGTGAAATACACTAATGAACCAAATTTGACTCAAATAAAATGATATTGCATGAAACAAAATGGCTAAGATCTCAAAACAGTGCCTAGATCACATAAAGATAAGATTGGTAAGCTTCCAACTATGATTTTGGATCAAACAAGCAATCTCTTGACCAAACCAAATGTGTCCACCTAGGTCTAGGTGCCCTACCTAACCCTCTTCAAAAGCTTATAACTTTTGATTGGCTCAACCAAATGGAATGAAACTGATTGAATCAGAAACTAGACAAAAATAGCTTCAAAACAAGCTATCTAGCAAGATTTTTGGATCAAACATGAAAGAGGACTCCCAAACTGAAATTGGATGTTCCTCACATGTGTTTGAGCACCTGATTCCATACAGTACCAGGTCAGACCCAATCAATGCCCTATTGATCTCTTTTGATCCAAGAATGAACAAGATAGCTAGGAAAATGGATTTTGACAATTTCTAGCTCAAGATTGATGAAAAGTTTTTACTTAAATGGATCAAAATGCATGGTAACCTTGGGTAGGCTCTGATACCATGTTGATTTAACACGTGTGGAATGCCCACTACATGTACTTGTGATCTCCTAAGGTGTGTGGATGCACTAAGATCAAGACTAGATTGAGATTCAAGATCTATCTTTGATTCTATGGAAAAAACACACTACTACATGCATTCAATCACTTCCAACTCTCACTCACACGTGCCAGTGGGAAGTGTTCCAAAAATAATCTAAGTAAAACAAGCTGCTCTCCTTGAGTAGAGAGAGAAAATCATCATGAGCTCTCAGGTAGAGAGAGAAAGCTAGAAATCCAATAACACACAAAATCCGCTCAAAATCAATTAGATCCAAATGTGAAGTACAATGATACTAATAGACCCACGAGCTACCACAATGCTCAATCATGATTGGACCACACTTTTGTCACCTCTTAATCCTATTGGACCATTGATCCATTCACCTCTAAATTCTATTGGACTATTTTCAAGCATCTCTCAAATTCTATTGGACCAATGGTACTTCCACCTCTTAATTCTATTGGACCATGGACCAGTGCATCTGGTATGGAGATGTCAGCAACAACAATCTTCATCAACTCAGTGGCTATTCTGATGCAAGCTGGGGACAAGATGCAGACAGTCGTAAGTCCACATCTGGATTTACATTCTTCTTCAACGGCGGTCCTATTTCATGGAACAGTCGTAAGGAAACCTCTACCGCACTTTCTTCTACTGAAGCAGAATATATTGCTGCTTCTCAATCTATTAAGGAAGCGTTTTGGTTGAGAAATTTGCTGTCAGACATCAATCTGTATCAAAACAGCCCTACAATTTTATTTTGTGATAATCAAAGTATTATTGCCTTATCGGCCAACCCTAGATTTCATTCTAGGAGTAAGCACATTGAGATCAGATATCACTACATCAAGGGCAAGGTTCTCGACAGAGAGGTAAGCTTAACGTATTGCAGAACGCAGGACATGGCTGCAGACTTCTTCACGAAAGCACTCAGTGTTAATGCACACAATAGATTTTGTGCATTGCTCAGTCTGAAGATGAAGGCATTCATGGATGCAGATTAAGAGGGGGTGTTGGATTTATTCCCTCTAGCTCTCCTAAATCCCATTTTAATCTGCCTCCATTCATGCTGCAACTAACGTTGTCACACAGTCTGTATATTTACATGCAAATTTGCACAGACGAAGAAAAGGCAAAAGAATCGTGACACTGTGTTTCTACACAGTTTAAGGTGACAGACAAAAATGGGACACTATCTTACTGAATGCCAAAAGTGCTCTAAAAACTAAGGCACACTATAAATCTTATCCTAAGGCCATTCGTAAGAGTGACGCACTTTTTGCATCATCACCAACAATCACTTCAGCATTGGCTGACGTCGCACCCTTTTCACGCTCACCCCATGAAGTTGCGCTAACAGATTGGACAACGATTGCAGCCACCCATGATCTCCTACAGACAACACATCCACTCTATACTTTCACATTTACACACTTGTAATATTATGTAATATATATATATCATGGACACCATTCGTGTAAAGATGATGATGAAGAGAGCAGAAGAAGGCAACATAAACGCAGTAGATGCCTTGAGCATTGATTCTTGACTTTGTCAGAATTAAGGTTTAATTCCTTTTTACAGATTGAAATAAGCTTTGTAGGGCACGCGGTTTTGTCCGCTACTGTATTGTGCTCTACCGCATTATTGACATGTATACATGATTTACTTAATCTGATACAGTTCATTGTTCTGCATGCAGATCTATGTTAATATTGCTATGCTTATCTTTCATTCTGTCTGACCTTTCTAGTTCTTACTGGTAATAGACAATTAACATTTAGTCTTGTCTTTCGCGAATCATTCGCGACTAATTATCAATCAAGCACAGTCTAGCTCTTCGCAAATCATTCGCGACATATAATTTATCTTTCTATTCGCGACAAATTATTCTTCTAACGCTTCATCTATTAATATTTGGCTATGTAATCTAGAATGACTGTGATTTCTATCACTAAAGTTCTGTCATTCTGATAGGCGTAGTCATGCTTACGAAGAGAGTCGTATAGTTCATTCCACTGAACACGAACATTTTCTGTTCGAGTTCGTTTCTCATTCATTTTTTGTTCGAGTTCGTTTCTCGTTCGTGTTTGTCATTTATTCTCCCTCTCTCTCTCTCCAACAAAGCCAAAAATGGCTCAATCTACTAATGACACCTAGAAGCTTGACTATGAAATTTTATGCAACCCCTATAACAAACATTTTTTACTTACTTTACAATTCTCCACACGTGGGAACATCCTCCACACATGCGAGATTCACTTACAAACTTCTTTCATAGAAATACCAAGCTAGATTTTTGCCAAGTTCTCACATCTACAGACTGTGTAAAAACACTTGTAATTTTGCAAACTATGTAAAAAATGAGAAAATTCGCAGAATTGGATAAACAATGGATGAAGATTAAAATCGATTAGTCGATTAGTAAGCAGGAGAATAATCCAACACTCCCCCTTAATCTGAATCCTTGAATGCCTTGACTTTTAGACTTAGTTCTACACAAAATCCTCTATGTGTTTCCAAGCTTAATGCTTTGGTAAGAATATCTGCTATCATATCTTGCATTTTATAGTACTGCAATCTGATCTCTTCGTTGAGAACTTTGCTTCTAACGAAGTGATACTTGAGTTCAATGTGCTTACTCCTGGAATGAAATCTAGGGTTGGCTGACAAGGCAATGGCACTTTGATTATCACAAAATAATGTCGTCAGGGCATATTGATTCAGATTGATATTTGAGGGTAAGTTCCTCAACCAAATTGCTTCCTTTGTAGCTTGAGAGGCTGTGACATACTCTGATTCAGTGGACGATAGAGCTATCGAAGATTGCTTGCGACTGTTCCAGGAAATAGGACCGTTGTTGAGGAAGAATGCAATTTCTGAAGTGGATTTATGGGTGTCTACATCTCCTGCCCAACTTGCATCTATGTAACCACTGAGTAAATTGAGTTTGTCATTGCCGATTGCTCCATAACAAATGCAAAAGTCCATAGTAGCTCAAAGATATCTCATGAGTCTGATAAGAGCCTTCCAATGTGTTACACCAGGATTAGTCATAAACTTACTGAGAGAGCTAACTGCAAAATCTATGTCTGGCCTAGTATAGATCATGGCATACATAAGAGATCCTATAGAATGGTAAGGATACTCACACATCTGCTACTTCTCATGAATTGTTTGAGGACACTGGTCTTTTGACGATTTGAGACTTAGTTCCATTGGTGAGAGAGCTAATTTGCAATTAATCAGATTATATCTGACTAACATGTTGTAGATGTACCTCTGTTGTGTAATGTAGATCAACTTCTATTTTCTGTCTCTATGGATTTGAATTCCTGGTCCAAGGCAGAAATGAGCTTTGCCCGGATGGGTCATGTCGAATTCAAAATATAGCATTGTCTTGGCCTCTTTTATCAGATTGATACTGTTGCATTGTCTTGAAGTAAACATTTGAATTTGAAGAGCTAGGTATATAGCCATGATCAATAAGAAAAGCATTGATCCTTTGAAACCATGCTCGAGCATATTGCTTTGAGCCATAAAGTGCCTTATGGAGTTTACACACATGATTGTGTTTACCCTCAATAATATAACCTTCGGGTTGCACCATGTAAATGTCTTCTTCAATAACTCCATTGTGATATGTTGTTTGCACATCCATTTGATGTATTTCCATATCTACTGCAGTGGCAAATGATAGCAAAAGTCGAATAGAAGAATGCTTAACTACCGAACTGAAGGTCTCAGTGTAAGCGACGTTGTACACCTAAGAAAATCCTCTGGCGACAAGTCGTGTCTTTCTCCAGTTGATGCTTCCATCTGCATTGTGCTTGACTTTGAAACTCCATTTGCAATCAACTACGTTTTTGGTAATTCGACAATTGTCCATGTCTGGTTCTTGATAAGAGATGAATACTCTTTATCCATAGCTTCTTTCCAGAGATCTAAATCACACTGACTGAGTGCCTCTTGGATAGACGTCGATTCCTGAACAAGGTAGGCTACAGACTCATCGATATATTGGTTAGGTGGTCTGGTTGCTCTTGAAGATCTTCTGGGTAATAGAGGAAGTTGATCATTTGCATCATATTGTAGTTGCTGAACTGCAACATCATCATCTTCTGATTCACCGTTGATTTGTTGTTCATCAAGAGTAGATGAGTTTGTACCTTCAATGGGAATAGTCGACTGAGGAACTGGGAATTTCAATATGTCAGGATAATCTGACAGGTTGACTACATGAGAACTGCCTTTTCCTTTGAGGTCTTGAAACTGATCTTCAATGAAGATGACATCTCGGATAGTGAATACCTTTGACTCAATAGGATCGAACAACTTGTAGGCTTGATCTGAAGTAGTTTAGCTGATGAAAATACATTTGATACTCTGGAAGTTGAACTTCTTGCTGAGATCGCGAGGAATTCGCAAAAGCAGTACATCCAAAAACTCATAAGTTTGATAAAGAAGGTTTGGTACCTGTCCAAACTTTGAATGGTGTTTTGTCTGAGAGACCTTTAGTAGGACATCTATTCTGATTTTTACTCGTAATTCCTAACAGGCGAAAAATGCAAAAAAGACGACACTGCATTTTTACACTAAATTCTTGATAGGCAAAAACTGCAACACTATTGTCAAACTCCGTGTATTTCTACAAACTATGTAAAAACACTTGTAATTCTGTAGACTGTGTAAAAACACGGAAAAATTGGAAGAACTGGATAAACAATAGATGAAGATTGAAACTGATTAGTCGATTAGTAAGAAGGAGAGTAATCCAACAGGGGTGGGTGCTACAAACACATAAGAACAATAAAATGACATCACCATAATGAAATTCACATTTTCCCTCTTAATAATAACAAGTGTCTTCTTAACATATCGGATAGCGATGACATTGATCACTCGGTCAATTTGGTCACACTTCATAGCATGATAGGTAGTATTATTCTACTTTTAGTGCAATAGAGTGTGCACGTGTTACATCTTGCTTGCACGAGTTTTAATGTTATATGGTATGGAACGCTTATTTTTTTAAGGAGATATAACTCTGATAACAGAGTATCGTCGCACAAATCTTCACCTGTCTCAGGTTCAGAAGTGTGCAGAGTTTCACCCTTCTCTACCCTGGCCTCCTCCCCTGTTGTTTTATTTTTTTGGGACCCTTCAGCTTCATCACCTGTCCCTTCATTTTCCACATCCACATACACATCCTCTTGCTCTTTCTCTTGTTGAAGCTGTTGTGCCTGGCCTTTCTGCTCTTGGTCTTGCTGCTGCTTTTGCTAGTCTTGTTGTGCCTAGCCTTGTTGCTCTTAGTCTTGTTGCTGGTCTTGCTGGTCTTGTTGTGCATGGTCTTGATGTTGCTGCTGGTCTCACTCTTCCTCCATATCTTCATCCAACTCGTCTATGTCAATGGTAATTTTTGCCTTACCTGTTTTGCCCTCTGTCTGATGTGGACGATCTGTGCATGCATGGACCAGATTCAGAACACTTATCCAATTTGGAGGAGGTGTTACAAAAATGCCGCGAATACCAGATCTCCCTGAATCCAGAAAAATGTCAATTCTGGGTGACACACGGCTTGATACTCGGCCATATAGTGTCAAGACACGGGATCGCCACAGATCTATCAAACATCAGGATCATTATTGATCTACCACCACCGGGGACGATCCGCGAGGTCTACATTTTCATGGGTCATGCTAACTATTATAGGATCTTCATTCTTGATTTTGCGGAGTTAGCCAGACCAATCTACAAACTCACAACGGATCCACATTGGAATGAGGAGGCCCTAAAGGCTTTCCGAAAGCTTAAGGATGCATTGGTTTCAGCACCAATCTTATGCCCACCTAATTGGTCCATTGAGTTTCACGTGCATACAGATGCATCGAAGTATGCAGTTGGAGCAGTCTTAACCCATCCAGGTGAACACAAAAAGAATTTTCCAATCTGGTTTGCAAGCTGACAGCTCAGTGATACCAAAATGAACTATTCGACCACAGAGCGAGAAGCACTGGCAATGATCTATGCGGTTAAGAAATTTTGACATTACTTGATGGCCACACATTTTGCTTTTTATACGGACCATCAACCCTTGCTCTATCTCGTTAATATAACTTGCAACACTGGAACAATCACCAGATGGCTACTTCTATTGTTGGAGTTTGATTTTCGGATAGTAGTTCGCAAGGGAAAACAACACTACATGGTAGACCATGTGTCACGAATCAAGGGAGAGGAGATTGCCACCCAACCCAACGATGAGTTAGTAGATGCTGTCTTATTTTACGTGGACACAGTACCAGAATGGGCTGCCGACATTGTTGAATATCTAATGCATGGCCAACCAGACAAATCACTACCAAAGGCGGAACAACGAAAATTGATCTTGAAGGCTAGACCTTATCAGCTGATTGCCGGCCAGTTGTATCGAAGAGGTCAAGATGGAATTCTTCGGCAATGTATTCTTCCTCATGAGACCACCCAGATCATTTTGCTTTCACATGAAGGCATGGGTGGGGGTCATTTTGCATCTGACATTACAGTTCGCAAGATCCTACAATCAGGATGTTGGTGGCCAACGATTCATAAAGATACGGAGGAATACTTGAAAAAGTGCGATGTGTGCCAAAGGGCAAGGAGGCCAACGAGATTGAACTCTGACCTACTGCACCCAGTCTTAGCCCAAGCATCGTTCAAAAAATGAGGATTGGACTATATTGGTCCAATTCACCCTGCAGCCAAGAGTTCCCAGGATCGATATATAATCGTAACCACAGACTACCTCACCAAATGGGTCGAAGCCAAGGCAATAAGAGTAGCTGATGCTAGGACCACTGCCAAGTCCCTTTATGAAAATATCATTGTGCACTTCGGATGCCCGGTGGAGCTAGTCAATGATCACGGAAGCCATTTCATCAACGAGACCATCAAGGTCCTGTTGGAGGAATTCTTCGTAATCCACAGAACCAGTATGCCTTATTATCCTCGAGGTAATGGGCAAGCAGAATCATCCAATAAGATCCTGTGTAGCGTGCTCACGAAAATAGTTGAAGCTAGCAAATCAGATTGGGAACACAAGTTGCATGCTGCACTGTGGGCATTCAGGACAACATATAAAGGGAGCACTGATCAAACACCCTTCCAATTGGTATATGGTCAGGATGCTGTGATGCAAGTAGAGTTTTTAGTTCCTTCATTAAGGATTGCCACCGCGCAACATCTTAATGAGTTTAAAGCTCTACAGCTATGCCACAAAGCTCTGCATAAACTCTGTGAAAACACGCTTACTAGCTGTGCATGCACTGGTAGCTAAAAAGGAAAGACGCAAAGCTTGGCATGATCGCAGATTACAAAAGAAGGATCTTCATTTAGGAGATCTGGTCCTGATGTATAAAACCAAGGTGATCAAGGGAAAGTCAAAATTCACTGGCGAAGGTCCTTATAGAATCAAAGAAATTCTTAATCATGGAGCCGTGAACTTAGAAAAACTAGATGGGATGCCATTCGACACACCCATCAACGGTAGTCGGTTGCACAAGTACTGGACACCACAGTGAGACATATCCAGATTGGGGGTGGCACGTTACAAAAAGCTAGTTTGCTAAGCCATCACTACTAGGTCTAAGGAGATCAAGCCAAATCAAGCTAAATCCATCAAGATTCAGCCAGATTTGGCAAGATCGGAGAAATCCATCAGAATCCAAGGAGGATCCAGTTCCAATGGGATAAAAAAGGAAGCAGATCATTAGATTGACTGATGGATCTACTACCAAGAATCCATCAGAACTTCCAGAGAACTACTAACAGTCAGATCAAGCTGGATGAAGTTTACAAAAGTTAAAAACCAGAAAATCTCGAGATGTCATCAAAAAACACTCCGAAAGAGCACTTTTTTCATGATTTTTTGAGATCCCCTGGGAGATAGCTCTTGAAAATTGGACAGTCACCAGATTTGTCCTAGATACATCCTTGAAAATCTCTGCGAGAGTTCTTGATGGAGGAATCATCATTTTATAGTGTATGCGAGAGCTCCTAGAAGCTGGATTTTTAGAACCCTCGCAGAGCATCAAGATCATCTTACCAACCCTCGCAAGGTGCCTAAATGAAATCAGAGCAGTGAAATGGTCTGATCTTGAAAATCCAATCACAGGAACAAGTTGTGCGAGAGATCACTTTCTGCGAGAGTTGAACCCTCGCAGACAGTTTGAACCCTCGCAGAACCTTCGCATAGTAGTCAAATCACCTTTTGAACTCTCGCAGACTTCCTTGAGGTCTTAGAATTTTGTGAAGAAGGTGCTTGCCAAAATTTGGGTAGAACTGAGCAAGGGAAAGTGGATTTCACCTAATACGCACTCTAAATTCCGCTATATAAGGGCTGAATTCGAGTCATTTGTCACCTTCGCTAGCGAAACTCTGCCGAAATCTACTCTAAAATTACTAATTTCTCCATTTGTAGCCAAACTTCCTACCAGCTGTCATCTGATATTATTGAACACCGATTTGCACTCTGAACTACAATCCTTGTCTTCCAACACTCGTTATTCTCAGTTTTCTACCATTTCCACATCTTTTTTCATTCTCCACTGTTTTTCTTACTTTTCCGACCTCTAATCATCATTGCTAACATGGCCTCCTCATCCTATGAAGACTCTGGTGCCAAACAGGTGATCTAGCATGACATCCCCGAGGCCACATAGATTTGGCCTCTACCCTCTGACACTCTGATCCAACCATGGCTACAGACAGCCAGCCCACTTCTAGTGGCAATGGGTTTTTACCTGGTGCTCTTCCATTCTGAGATTAACATGGGCCTCGCCCTCCACGCTTACACCACCTAGGACAAGGACAAGGCTCGTTTCCACTTCCTATACCAAGGTACCACATACAAGGTCAGGATTAACGCCGACTCAATGGTCACCATTGGCATCATGTCCGGTGATCGTCAACCCATCTCCCATCGCCATGCCAAAGCTCTGATCAAACCGTCGTCACCCAAACCACACCAAAAATTTCCATCTAGACTAACAATGGTTACCTAATAGAAGCTATCATGGAACCTGTCATTCAGACGGCTGCGCATCCGTTCTGGTTATTTTAACATTTCACAAGGACAAAATCTACTCTACGCTACTAAGTTAGATAGTGGAATCCTTTCTGGAATTCCCTAACCCCTCCATTGTGCCATACGACTGGCATAGCTTCCTTATTCGAGAACTAACCAACTCCATCAAACCCGACAACCGTGAGCGAATCGCAGTAGGCCCCATGTTGTGTAGCTTTGCCTGTGCACTTCTCGAGACAAAAGTGCGCGATTTCCAATGCTCATCCCTCTTGTCTACCCTCGTGCCCCATACTAACCTTTATCCGCCATCTCAAGCATCCACATCCTCCCAATTTGTAGTTATTAACACAAGGACCAGCAAACGAATGCGTGGTGCTACCTCTACATCCACATCTCCACCTGTTATGCAAAGACGTGTCTCCACTACCGCACTAACCACTCCATCAACCAGGTCACTTCTTCTTCTGTGCAACCCCCCACTCCGATTTCTGTTGTCGCTACCTCTCTTCCTGTTCCATCCACATCTGTTTCTGTCTCCATCCCCGTTTCTTCTATTGATACCACTCCTACTTCTCCTCCAGTGTCCACTACTCCATCCATCACCATCGCATCTTCCATCACTCCTGCCAGCACCGTTGCTCCTCTCACATTCAATCCTTCTGATTCACAGCTGTCCCCCGACACTTTGATCAAATAGGTAGCAATAAAGAAACTTCAAGACTATTTACACACGTAAATAAGTTTAGAGGCCTAAAAGTCAAATTGGTGATTGGAGGGTCCTTTCCCACCAAATATTTGAATTTGAAAGTAAAGGGAGGTAGGAAATTAGGTCTACCTCTCAGCTATAAAAGGAGACCATTTCCTTTGTATTGCATATCCAATCTTGCTAATCTAAAGCAATTCTCCCAATTGGGTCTCTCTCTCTCTCTCTCTCTCTCTCTTGTGAAGAATTGCCAAAAATTGGCAAATCTAGCTTGATCAAAAACCATGTAGTATAATGTAAATTTTGTACATAAGTGGATTTCACACATGTGAGGCCAAGATGCCACGTGGCAACCCACTCCTAATGTAGATTAGGTCAAGTCCATAGGGTTGGTCATGTCATTTTGGTAGTGATTCCTAGTTTATAGGACCTAAATCCTAGATTTAAGGTGAAAATTTGACCAACTAGCTATCTACCAAGCATGACTCTAGGAAATGGACTAGGGTTTCATTTTAGGTCAAGGAGAGTGAGTTAACTTCCTTATTACATGCTGTAAATCCACCTAACTTTAAGAAGGAAGTCGAATTTGCTATGTATTCCCTCTCTCCATAGTGAGAAGATAGAAAATTTTTGGAGCTCATTGGCAATCTCAAGCTAGTTCACTATGTACATTGAGTTTTTGTGATCCAAATGAAACCAAATCAATTTCTACTTGTTTCTCAGGTTTAAGGCCGTACTACAGCCTGTAGAAAACACGTGTGGGCTCAGATTTCAATGTTGATCAATGCTTTTGATTGTTAATGCTTGTTGTTTGTCAAACTGCCAATCTAGATCAACGTTTTTGTGTCTAGTTTTTTGATAGATTGTTAAGCAAGCATCCAATCACTCTTGTGGATCTTTTGTAGATCCATTTATGGTCCTAAAGTACAGTACTTTCACATGATATCAGATCCAAGTACAAGAGCATAAGCCATTGATCTAATGCAAATCCATTTTTAGCAAGTTTTGGTGCTAAAAACTAGTATTGAGAGGGCAAGCTAGAATCTTGATTTTGGTGAGGAGATTTGATCCCAAACTTGGTAGGGGTCCAAATCCGTACTGTACACATGTGTGGGCACCTCTGAACCTGCATTTAATGCATGGTATTCATTTGATCCAAAAAAATTCAATTTGTGAGCTGTTGGTGTAATTTTTGGTGGAGATCCTAGGATAATCTACCAAGAGCATTTGCCATTGATTAGATTTGAATTTGTTTCATGGAATCCAATTAATCTAGGCTGAGTTCAAGTCCTATTAAGGTTAAAAACAGGTCTTGAAAGTACACCAAGAAGGAAGGAAGAGATTCAGTCATTTTTTTGTCCAAAAATAGCCAAAATTGGCAAGATTTGATTGTAAGTAGATTTCACATCATCTTATCTTCATTCCAACTTTGTGAGGGAGTGCTAGAACTGACATTATAAGTCCATTTGTTGGATTAGAAATCTAATTTGAGTGAAAAACTACAAGAGAGAGACCTTAGTGAGTTTCTAGAGACAATCAAATCCATTTCTTGGCAAGATTTGTTTGAAAGTAGTTTTCACTTCATCTTATCTTCATTCCAGCTTTGTGAGGGACTAAAAAAACTGTGATTATAAAACCATTTGTTGGATTAGAAATCAAATTTGAGTGAAACACTACAAGTGTGAAACTTTTGTGAGTTTCAAGTCAATCAAATCTATTTCTTGTTTGTAGAAGTCACTAGTAAGATGGGATCTACTGGAGCATACCTTCTAGAAGCTAGTGAGGTTGAATTCTACAAATTATGCTATTTGGAAGGTTAGAATGGAGTCACTCTTGGTGCTCCAAGACCTTTATGAGTTCTTGATTGAAGATGAAGATGAACCTCTAGGTGCACAAGAGTTAGCTAGATACAAGAAGAGATCTAGGCTTGCACTTCATTATGTGATGATGAATGTGAGCAATGATTTGTTGAGAGAAGTATCAGCTTGTACTAGTGCTAAAGAGGCTTGGGAGTCTTTAAAATCAATCTATGAGTCTAGCAACACTTCTAGAGTTCTTATGCTTAGAAATCAAATTTTGCAAAGCATGAGGAGAAGTGAGGAGAGTGCACATGATTATGTACTCAGAATCAAGTCTCTAAATAGGGAGTTGGCTTCCATTGGAGAGAAGATTCATGATGGAGAGCTTGTACAAATTGTCCTTAATGGTCTAGGAGATGACTTTGCAAATTTGGTCCAAATTTTTGCCATCCAAGACACTTTGACAACTATAGAAAAATTTCACAGTGTATTAGTGGCTGAAGAGTGTAGGATGCTCCATGCAAAATCTAGGATGAGTTCCTTGTCTTTGCAAGATGGTGATGAGAAAGCCAATTTCTCATTCAAGGGCAAAAAGAAGACCAATGGAAAGAAGAAGTATCCAAAGGAGGCCAAAGAAGAGGATGATGCATCAAGTTCAAAGGACAAGTCAAAGCTGAAATGCTTCTTTTGTGGAAAGAAGGGGCATTATGCATCTGAATGCTACAAGAGGCTAAGAGCACAAGTGGAGGAGGACAAACAAGGAAATCTTGCAAAGGAGGAGGATGAGGATGAAGTAGATGTATTTCTGATGGCATCTACATCCTCACCAACAAGCAATAGCAATTCAAGAGACAATTGGTGGATCGATAGTGGGGCTAGATCCCACATGTCTTGTGAAAAGGATTTTTTCTCAACCTTACACTCTTTCAATGTTGCTAGAAAGTTTGTCTTTACTGCAAATGATGAAGAGTGTAGGATAGATGGTGTTGGTACCATCTCTTTGTGTCTAGAATCCTCAAAATGCATGGATCTAGAAAATGTCCTTTATGTACAATCAATCACCAAGAATATGCTTAGTGTTGGTCTACTCTTAGAAAGTGATTTGGATGTCCACTTTAAGCATGGTGTTTGCTTCATCTTGAAGAATGATATTTGCATTGCAAAGGGATTTAAACTGGAAGATTGTTTAAGCTGGAAGTTAGTGTTGCTTTTGAAAGAATGAGCTTGGCAAAGCAGGAGATCACTCAAGAGGAGATCTTGGCAAAGTGTGATCTTGCTGGCATTGAGGAGGAGCATCAAAAGGAGGAAGATCTTGAGGATCAGTCTCAAAGCATGAGAGCTCCAAGGAAGTCCTCAATGACAATGGCCAAGTCATCAAATTGCGTGCAAATTGTCCATTCAAGTGTGCATCTTGCAAGGGTGGTGAGCATTGGAGAGTCTACTATCTTTGAATACTTTTTAGATAGTATTAGTAGACATGGAGTGACTTGTTTCTTACCTTTAAGATTCATGGTGTTTATGACTTTGTATGACAAGACAATGAAATGGGTTGCTTTGAAATCTACATTTGTTGTTGATAAAGCAATTCCATTGGATAACTATTTCTTTAATAGTTTGAATAGAGTCATAAAAGATGAAACATCATTTGCTTTGGAAATCTTTGTGTCCACATGCTTTGTGCATGATCATTCCAATGTAAGGACCAAAGATTATCCTATTTCAATGATAGGAATAATGGTAGTGTTTTGCTCTAGAGATTGTAGAATCTACTTGTTTTCAACCAAAGAATTTGTCAATGGTGGAAATGTGATCTTTCAAGAGTGAAAGGTCTGTAAACTTGAAGAAGCACCTTTCGATCAACACCTTATTCAATTCATTGATGGTTTGGAGTCAAGTCAAGTGGAGGAGCAAGCTCAAGACCCGAGGACTCCAAGAAGAACCATGAGTATCAAGATGGAGCCATCTAGGCTCAATCATATGGATCAAGCAAGGCAAGTTGCCTTCGGAAACATTATTTATGCACTTAATATTTTAATTGATGTATCTTCAAGTACACAAAATGTCTTGAAATCCATGGCTTGGCATGACGTTTAGTTTTGAAGTGTGCTACATGTATATAGACACATTTATGGAACATCTTGTAAGGGATCCTTTAAGAGGTGGTGAAAAATCCTTCATGGACATCATTCTCTATTGGAGTCTCAGAAGTTCCTTGTTTGTAGCTGAATTTTTTAGACACTTCTAAAAGCATTCATTCATCTAGCAAGAGAGTTGTAGATAGATCAAGCTAAATTTGAGGAGGAGTGTGAAGAATTGCCAAAAATTGGCAAATCTAGCTTGATCAAAAACCATGTAGTATAATGTAAATTTTGTACATAAGTGGATTCCACACATGTGAGTCCAAGATGCCACGTGGCAACCCACTCCTAATGTAGGTTAGGTCAAGTCCATAGGGTTGGTCATGTCATTTTGGTAGTGATTCCTAGTTTATAGGACCTAAATCCTAGATTTAAGGTGAAAATTTGACCAACTAGCTATCTACCAAGCATGACTCTAGGAAATAGACTAGGGTTTCATTTTAGGTCAAGGAGAGTGAGTTAACTTCCTTATTACATGCTGTAAATCCACCTAACTTCAAGAAGGAAGTCGAATTTGCTATGTATTCTCTCTCTCCATAGTGAGAAGATAGAAAATTTTTGGAGCTCATTGGCAATCTCAAGCTAGTTCACTATGTACATTGAGTTTTTGTGATCCAAATGAAACCAAATCAATTTCTACTTGTTTCTCAGGTTGAAGGCCGTACTACAGCCTGTAGAACACATGTGTGGGCTCGGATTTCAATGTGATCAATGCTTTTGATTGTTAATGCTTGTTGTTTGTCAAACTGCCAATCTAGATCAACTTTTTTGTGTCTAGTTTTTTGATAGATTGTTAAGCAAGCATCCAATCACTCTTGTGGATCTTCTGTAGATCCATTTATGGTCCTAAAGTACAGTACTTTCACATCTCTCTCTCTCTCTCTCTCTCTCTCTCTCTCTCTCTCTCTCTCTCTCTCTCTCTCTCTCTCTCTCTCTCTCTCTCTCTCTCTCTCTCTCTCTCTCTCTCTCTCTCTCTCTCTCTCTCATGTTTCTGAGGTCATGCTCCCTTGAGAATGCAACTACTACAAGTCGTGACAGGTGAGAGCCCTATAATTTTGACACCGTTGCCGGGGAGCAATGCACTCTCATCTTGCTTGTTAGCATTTTCTTTCATATTTTGTGGTTAGAATGCATTTAGGCATCTTGGTTTTGGCATGGTAGGGTTAGCTGCATTATGGATGTGATTTGAAAGAGTGATGTCCAAAAATGTTCAAAAAAAGAGTGGGGACTGTATTTTCTATTTTGTTTTTTCGCTCTCTTTTATTCAATTTTCGCCCAACTTTCTATTCTATATAATTCTATTTAAATAGCTACAATTGTAGAGCATTGAAAGGGCTTTCTATCCATATAATTGTTTTTGGATTCCATTAAGTATTGAGCAAGTTACAAATTTTTTTAAATGGCAACAAAACTCTGTAAACTTGTCAAAAACTAGAAACTTTCTATTTTTTATTTTATTTTTTTGCTCTTTTTTTATTCAATTTCCGCCCAATTTTCTATTCTCTATAATTCGATTTGAAAAGCTGCAATTGTAGAGCATTGAAAGGGCTTTCTAGCCATTTTATTTTTTCTAGATTCCGACAAGTATTTAGCAAGGTATAAAATTTTGAAATTGGCAACAAAATTTTATAAAAACTTGTCATAAACCAGAAATTTGTTCTGATTCTTTTTATTTTTCTGCCTTGTTTCATCCATAATCTTGATATGACATCTACTAGAATGTATGATTCTCTACCATAGGCAATTTTTGTCTCCAAATTCCAATGAATGGATTCAAAAATCGGCCTACTACAAGTATTTTGACCTAAAAACATCCACTTTCTATGCTTCCAACAACTTGATTCGAGTGTGTAGAGCCTCCAAATCCACAAAGAATTTATGGCGCCCTCAAATCTACCACTAGAAATGGTTGAATCTTCAAATTTGACCTGCAACCTGCTCTGATACCACGTGAAAAGTTATGATCCAAAATGCACTTAATGGATCATTAATCTTGGGTCAATTTGATCAACACATCTAGAACTAGTTAGAAGGTAGAAATCCACAATTTTAGCATGCTAGTCTTGTATAAATCACATAGATCTGATCATGAACATAAACTAATATAGTAAGGTAGTATCCCTATCCAAACAACAACAACAGCCTACTATCCTTCACACGTGTGGATTCAAGATCTACAAGAAAATCAACATTCTACATATAGAAACTCAAGATACATGAGAAAGTGGCATGAGATGGACATAGAATTAACAAAGATAGAGATATCCACACACATGATCAACTAATGAATACGTTCTCCATGCAGGTACAACTATTTATAATAGCCAATATGTTTTTTGGCCCTGTTCTCCAACTATGCCCTAAAATGGCAACTTCTAGGCACTTAACCAAAAACCTACAAAAACTAGTCCAAATGCAATGTACCAAATTTAACCAATTAGAATGGCTCCAAACACGACCCCATTGTGAAAGTACAGTACTTTAAGGACCAAAAATGGATCTTATAAGATCCACAAGAGAGAATATGTGCTTGCTTAACAAAGCATAAAAAAACTAGACAATAAATCTTGATCTAGATTAGCAATTTGACACATAATTAATTAATTTAACTCTACTCCTCTACACTAACATTCATCATGATTTGGGTGAAGGGAAGGGATAGAAAAGAAGAGGTTGAGAAGAGAAGAGAGAAGGAGAGAGATAGAGAGTGAGGGTGGAGGTTAGCTCAAATGCTCTTTTGAATAGCAAATGAGGATGCTTCTCTTCCAAAAATGGTAGAGTTTTCTCCTTCTCATTAAGCATGAAAAATAGTGTACAAATGGTGCCTTTTTATAAAATGGGGAAGGCCCTTGCCCCTCAATCCTATTGGCTAATATTCACAATGATCCTATCCATTCATCTTGGACCCAACTTGATCCAAGGGTCCACAAAAAGTACATTAGAAATCACAAGATTCATGTGAGTCCCAATTTGGACCCAACTCTAAAAAGTGATCTATAAGTTTAAAAATGACATTGGGCCTCTAGTTTTATTTTGATTCCAAGGCCCATGTCATGTTTATTTTATTTACAACTTTATTTGCGTGCTCATTGGGCCATGGACTTATACACGCAGGATGCCATGCCCTCGCAACACATTTTATTAGATGATTTTATTTATTTACACTTTGTTGGGAATACCCCAACAAACCCACGGCCTGAAGTAGTGTCGGTCCCTCGGTACTCTGTCGGTTTAGTATAGCGTCCTCTTTGCCCGCCTCTGGTGGATCGAGTAACCCATAACGTCTTCCATGAAGTTGATAAAGTCTAGTTTCTTCGAGTCCTTGGGCGTGTGGAAGGACTTGTGGACTCCTGTTAGCCATTCTTGATCGATCCAGGCTTGGAATCGGCGCGTCCAGGGTTCTCCAAGGAATGCAGCTCGGTAATATACACGAGCGACTGGCAGCTGATCTTCGACTTTGTCGGAAGCTAGCGCCTTATTAGGATCAAAGAATATTGTGGAAAGAAAATCATCCCATTTAGTTTCGATCCCCATCAGGTGTTCTAAGTCCCGGGTGTAAGTGGCTGCCGCGCGGACTGTGGGAGCAGGGCAATTGATATACTGGTTTTCGAACGTGGTGAGAGCCCTTCTAGCGTCTACATTCGTCGTCCACCCATATTGCAATGGTATGATCGGCCAATTAAAATTGTGAAGTGTGATCTTGTCTAGAGGGGTGTCGCATTCCGCCCATTTGGATCTTCATGTACATGTCAGGAAATGCGCGTTCACCCATAATGTTGTGGACTTGTCACGTAGGCCCTGATGGCCGCAGGGTCTCTTTTGAATAACTGCTGATGCTGTGATTGGAGGGCGGGTAACGCTTGCAGTTCTTTGACCTTGATTGTCTGAGCAGAAAACGATATCTGCCAACCGCCTTGAGATGACTTGTGGTAATACTTTGATAAAAATTCATTGATTTTCTCCTCCACGGACTTCGGTGTTCGAAAGGCCCGGCTGGCAGATATCGTGCGCAAACCTCTAGATGATGTGCCTTGGCTGGTCTCACGTCTCCGTTTGTCCTTGATCTTGGCCTTCGGACCCTTGATCTGGTTGAAATCCCCCTACTATCTGCTGGCTTTGTTCTTGGCTGGTACTAGCCTGCACAGCGTCAAAATTAGGTGGTAGTGGAATTACCACGGGGGTGGGCTGGGCCTTCACGTCCATGAATTTTTGGCGCGCCTTGAGGGCTTGGTTTACCTGGGCGAGCTCATGTGTTGTGCTTGCCCGATACTTGTTGAACTCTGTCTGGTAGTTGTTTAAGGTTTGGCTATAAACCTGCACCTAACGTCGTAGAAGATTCATCTCTAATTGAGAAAGCAGCCTTGAGTCCGGTACAGGTTGATCTAACCAGACGAGCTTGTCGTCTTGTAGGGCTTTGACCTCTGTCCCCAGGCGCATATTTTCTACTTCCAAAAGGGTAAGTTGCTCCTGGATGGGGGCAAGCCATTGGGATGCTTCAACTTGAAGCTCCCGCACCTTTGTGGGGGCCTCAGTCAGCGCGTTGGAGAGGCTTTGGATATATTTGTTGAGGCCTTCCTCCTTCTGCTGCAACTTGGCAATCTCCTGGTGCCCTGCTTGTTCATGTTGCTAAACCAAAATCAGCTCTTGCTGCAGCTTGGTGAGGTCTGCTCGCAGCTATGTATTATTTGTCGCCAAGTGTAGTACCTTGCTCTCCAGAATAGCTTTGGCCGCTACCGCATCCAGGATCTATTTTTCCAGAGTTTGGTACGCCGTCGTTAGGTCCGTGGGAGCAGCCGATACACTGGCACTGGCAGGGGCTTGTGTTGTATCGGCCCCGACGACTGGTGGAATCCCGTCATCATTATCTTCTATCAAGTTCTCATTGAACCTGATGCCATCTAGGGTGGTGGGATCAGTCCGATCTGGCGATGGTACAAAAACTTTTTGAACAAATACGTCATCAGGCAACGGTTGGTTGCCCTCGGCAACCTTTTTTGGCGAAGGGGGTGGGGTTTGAGAAATAACTATGGAAACAGAGGTGAAGACAGTTTGTCCGAATGAGAGGATGGGAGGAACAAAGGAAAACTGGAGGATGGTGTAGAGTATGGAAGAAGGTGAGGATGGAGCAGAAAGTGTCTGGCGTGGGGATAAAAAATTGATAACTTGCGATCACTGAGTTGGACTTACACACGCAGGGTGCCAAATCCCTCTCACTTATTAACTAGGGTTAGGGTTGTCTTGGGATCCGCAAACCCTCCAACAGAGGGCAATACAACATCGCTCGTAACAAACCCATAAAAAAAGTTGTTACATGGGCATTACGAACAAAATACAAAGACGTACGAGCAATAACGTAAGACAACATCTCTACTGAAGATTTTATGGGCAATTTTGGTAGACAATGACGTGCAACTACAAAAAGACTCACGACTGACATTATGGATTGATCCATTCTTTTAATTATGTCTTGTAATTAAATTGTACAAATATAAATAAGGCACATAGATGCAAAAATTTCAAAAAATGCTGACAAACAACTATATTGTGTACTCTCTTGCAATTTTAATCAAGCTATTTTTCCAAGAGATATTGTCTTGTATCATTGCATATTTTCTGTTACGTCTATTTTTTTTGTAGATTAATAATTCGTAGATTGAACGTAATTGGTTGATGTTGAATGCTAAATGCTTTTTTATGATTCCTACTTCTGCACATTAATGAATTCATGTGTTTCTGTGAAATTAATCATATAGATCCTTATGATTTCAAAGTTCGGAGTAAAACTCAAAAAATAATTCTAAGCTTGAATCTGATAGGCACATCATCATCTAATATGCTTAGTAAGAGTGATGTACATTGATTGTAATTTTTTTTGCACATAAAAAATTCTATTCACGAGAAAATTACAAAGTTGAATCAAAATATATACTTTGAAGTTTGTAAATTTCAATAATATAAAACTAAGGCTTTGATTAGTCTAAAAAAGTTGATTTAGCTAGAGTCTACATCTTTTTTTTAAAAGGAACAATATTAAACAAAGCCAAATTTCTTGAGAATTATCAAAACAAAAGATGAGCTACAAAAATATAAAACACACTATTCACATTTCTTTTATAAAAATGATCATGAAAATTTTATACAAAAATGTTTGTCAAAAGAAAAAAATCTTATTGTTATATTGATGCATGAAATAGTTATTGATGGCTATATTGGTACTTGATTGTAACGATTTTTTTGAGTATAAGCTTATGCTATTTTTTTTCTCTTCATCTTGTAAGTAGCTTCTTTCTTTGAACTATGTGCATGTATACTATGGTATGTTGCGATCTGATCTACGTGATCATACCAATTTGTTTGACCATGAGGTTATTCTATTTTTCATTTGCTTACTCTTGTGAATATGTTACTTCTTTGAAACATGTGCATGTGTCGCAATTAGCATTTCTATAAGCCTCCAAATATGATGTCTAGTCTTCAAATATAATATTGTTAAATCATGTTTATTGATCTCACAAATTGAACATTTTATATATGCTCATCTTATTTTACAAGACACATGTGGTATATACTCATCAATTATATAGACTTAACTTTTAGCTTGATCTTACAACTAGCAACAAAGAAATACTATTATTGGATTATTTGATGATGCCATTGCACATGCAAACATCAAAATATTTGAAATAATACAATACAAAAAAACAAATACTATCATTTTCTCTTAATCTAAACTTTTCGAATAAAAGCTAAAGCCATTTTAATGATATGAAAACCATCATCCACTATTTTTAGAGTCTAGCTTTCAAGTATATTATCAAAAATTCCAATGATATTGCGACAAATTGCATCATTTATGTGAAAGCTTTTTCTCTCCTTAAATAGAAACTATTCGAACATGTTCTTTTTTAATATCTTAACAAAATTGAAATACTTCATATTGATTAGATGTTTTGTGGCCCACCACTTACCCAAATAACAAATAATATGCTAAAGCATTCCCTTTGGTTTTGATTAGCCAAGGTTTTGCCACATGAAATGCAACATGAGAGCTGATTTCCAAATGCATGTGGCTTAAAAATAATTGAGAGCTTCATTCAAAAAGTCACTCTTTGTCTATCTTTTATCCATAGTTCAAGCATATTACGATTTATTTATCAAGTTGGCATTATATAGAGATTCAAAAAAATAATACACTATATAAAACTTATCTCAGAAAATTCACATTTGCTACAAAAGTTCATGAAGTATCCAACCTCTTTACATAACCTTGAGACATAATGCACAAAAATTATGTGCTGAATAATTTCATAATATTGTTGTTGAGATATTATCTTGATGATGCAAGAAAATATAAACCTAGAAAAATATAAACCAAACTAGAACATGCATAAAGATAAATTGTATAATAATTTATCAAAACATTGAAATTGAGTATAATATCATTAAACCAAATAGTTTAAAATAGAATAGTTGGAAGCTATCATAAATATCACAATAGATCACAACACCTCTATGGAAGGAGACTGACAATGATGAAGCTCAAAGCTAATGATAAAGCACTTTTCTCTATTAGAGAGAAGATAACCATGCATTCCACATCAACTATTATTCATAAAACTATAGGAAATATACCACATCCATGTGAGCCACATAAATTCAAGATTCAATGAGAAAATCTAAAGAAAATCGTCAAGTATATACTTGCAACAATATTCAAAGTTTGAGAGGCTGAAAGCTACTTGCTATAATCTTAATCTTTTAAAAAATGAAGAACTCCACCAAAGGGAGCAACTTCATTAAAGTTGGTGCACTCGTTATAACTTCAACAAACAGCAAAAAATACACCAAGAAATGTTATAACTTTCTTTTGATAGACACGTGTAGTTATCCTGAAACAAACCTCACATTGATGTTAAGTGATTAGCATAACATCTTGGCATTGAAACCTTTATAGACAAGACTAGAAAAATACATTACATAATCACTTAAAATGTAGTTGTATCATACTCTCAACAAATGAGATTTTGATGAAAATATTGTCTTGTAATATAATGAATCATGAAATCAAAATATATTTCTTACTAATTTTTTTTTGACATAGTCACTACTTTTAAGAAGTTTATTCTAGTGGGAACTATAAGATTTAAGTTGAAAAGATTCATTAAAATCGAATTCCAGATATGATAGTTTAATTTAAGCTCCTTTACTACATATTTTACCTATTTACTTACATTTATTTTATTTCATGATTTGATTGTATGTCATGGAAACCAAATGTGGTAGAATGCTTCACAGAATAAAGATATTCTTCAAAAAGATATAAAAAGCTTAACTTTGTAGCCAAACCAACTAAGTTTTCTTTCTTTTTCTAGACAAATGAGCTATTAGGTGACTATAGCTCAACTAATTTTGTTTTTATGCTTGCAAAAAATTAGTCCACTAAGTGGAAAAAGTATACTAGCCAATAAATCATTCCAATAGCCAAAGTTGAGACAAGAATACAACAAGCATTTTCCATGGCCTCCAAAAATAGTTCTAGACTATATTATTTGTGAAAGTACTGTACTTTAGGACCATAAATGGATCTACAAAAGATCCACAAGAGTGATTGGATGCTTGCTTAACAATCTATCAAAAAACTAGAGACAAAAAAGTTGATCTAGATTGGCAATTTGACAAACAACAAGCACTAACAATCAAAAGCATTGATAAACATTGAAATCCGAGCCCACACGTGTGTACTACAGGCTGTAGTACGGCTTTCAACCTGAGAAACAAGTAGAAATTGATTTGGTCTCATTTGGATCACAAAAACTCAATGTACATAGTGAATTAGCTTGAGATTGCCAATGAGCTCCAAAAATTTTCTTTCTTCTCACTATGGAGAGAGGGAATACATAGCAAATTCGACTTCCTTCTTGAAGTTAGGTGGATTTCCAGCATGTAATAAGGAAGTTAACTCACTCTCCTTGACCTAAAATGAAACCTTAGTCTATTTCCTAGAGTTATGCTTGGTAGGTAGCTAGTTGGTCAAATTTTCACCTTAAACTTAGGTGTAGGTCCTATAAAGTAGGGATGACCACCAAATAGACATGACCAACTCTCTTGACTTGACCTAACCTACATTAGGATGGGTTTCCCATGTAGCATCATGGCCTCACATGTGTGGGACCCACTTGTGTACACAATTTACACTATTCTACATGGTTTTTGATCAAGCTAGATTTGCCAATTTTTGGCAATTCTTCACATTATTTTGTTGGAGTGCCAATGGTAAAAAAATTCATGTTTTGTACATATTGAATTATACAGTATTGACATAAAATATCATAACTTGTGTGTTTAAATAAAGTATTGAATAAAGTTCAATCAATCAATACCAAAAATCTTCATGATTAGTTCATGAAAATTTTCTAACAAGAATGTCTTTGATGATGCAAGTACATGCTAACAAAATTGGAGCAAGACACGAGACATATCATTGATACACACTACTTGGTAAATAAACTATCATATATACACGAGACCTACAAGATTACTTCATAATGGCAATTATACACATCTTTGAAGAACAACATCATATTTGAAAAAATTGTGAGCCAACACACATGCATGGAAGCTTGCAAACATAAAAGTTTTGTTTTTTTCAATGATAATAGAACAGTAATAATTTTTGCTATTACCAATAATTGGAACGAACAAGATTTTGATGCTAATGTACATGAATACAATAGATGAAATGAAGAATTGCTAATGATAACAAAAAAGATAGCAAAAGTATTTATCAAGTACATGAGACATGATTACAATTATCAAACCATCAAGTATCAAACCATCAAGCTAGCCATAAGGGCAAATCTAATTATCAAGACATCCACGTAAATGTAGGAAAAATGTTGCTCATAATATATCATCAATAGCTTCATGCAAGTCACAGTAGACTTTAGTAGAAATGAGCTAGAAGGTGATCTAATTCAAAATGAGCTACAAGATAATCTAATTATAAGGAACAAGAATTTCAAGCTAATAAACTAGATGCAATAGATGAACCAAAAGTCTATATCAAGTACATGACACTTCAATGAAGTTATTGAACCATTAATCTATAGTTAAATCTAACTATCAAAACATCTGAATCAAGGTAGGAGAAATATTGCCTCATAATATACCATCACAAGCTTCATGCTAGCCACAATATAGTTAAGAGCTCCAAAAGAATATGATAGAAAATTCAACTTGTATTCATTTAGTTAGTAGTAATAAAAATTAAAAGGCATGGACTTTATGGACTATAAAAATCCAATGAAGAATGAGATCACACAAATATTGTATCTATATTGGAATAATGTGTAATGAAATCTTATAAACAATAGCAAAAAGAAAATTAGCAAAAGAGGCTACATCGTTAACTATAAAGACTAAACATTGATTTCACACATGTGTGGAGCATGTTCCCACATGTGGAGAGTATTCAAAGTCACTTTGGTTCATTTATGATAGGTTTGATTAGTCAATAGGCCTTAATCTTGAGGTTTGGGGGTCCTCTATAGAAGCCACTTCTTGTACACTTGTAATTATGTGATTAGGCCAATTTTAGACTTGGATTAGTTCATGATAGTGTAGGTAGCTTACATTTTGCTTGATGCTAGAGGATTAGTGACATAGCACCCCTTGATCTCATTTTCCAATATGGACCAATCATGAAGTAAGGTGCACCAAAATGGTCCAATTATTGTAAGAGGTAGCATATAGGTGGTCCAACCATAGTAAGATGTTACGTGCAAAATGATTGAGCTAGATTTTGTCAAATCTTCACCGAAAGTGCCACAAGATCATCCTTGTAAGACACCAAAAAACTTTAGGACTTTGCAGAACATCTAAGCTCATAAACACAATGGTTAGGCTAAGTAAAGATAAACCAAATAAGGCTTCAAAATTTGTTTTTACAAAGAATAACATCCTTCAAGAATGATTCACAATTTTCTATATAAACCTTTCAGCTAGCCCATGACAGCTTTATGGTGCTCGCTAAGGGAAAATAAGATGTAGAAGTGCACCTAAAAAAATAGAGATATAATAATTGCCATAAACAAGGAGCAATTAAAATAGGCTATATTTCAAGAGGGTAGGTTGATGAAAGTTTATCACACTTTTAGTTGAGATGAACTCTTGATATATAGTTCTCACACATTTGGCAATTGGTTAAGAAGAAAGAGTTGGATTTGAAGCTAGACACACACTGACATCTAGTTATATGTAGTCTGTTTATATACTCATCTTGCTTATGGGAGTTTCTCTTCCATGTGGTGGTAAGTACACCACTACACATCCAACATAGACTATTGGTAGGATTTACCATAAATTAAATGCCAATTTTCATAGCCGATCCTTCTTGCATATATTTGTTGGCCTAAAAGATTCATTTATTTTTTTAAATTCCTTTGTTTAACCCTTGTCAACATTCTATTATCCTAATTTTTTTTGTAGAAAAGCTTTGTTTGAATACATGTCCTTTTTATCCAAAAATGGTGATAATTGATAGGATTTGATAAGTCTTTGATAAAATCTCATATAATCTTCATTTCATCTTTGTGAGGGAGTGTAAGAACTGTGACTAGAACTCCAAAGAGAGCGCTAGAAGTCAAATTTGAGGTAATCAAGATAAGTGAAACCTTTGTGAGTTTCCAGATTCAAATCAAAACCAATTTTCTTGAGCTTTGTTTTGTAGAAACCTTCCCAAAAATGAATCAAGATCAAGGGGATTTTGCTACTTGAATCTTTGTGCATTTCAAGTAACTTTCTAGTGGGAAAATTTTGGAAAAGAACTTAGGGAGGGTTGAGAAGTTCAATCTACTTTGTGTTCATTGATTTTCTCAAGAGTAGTCAATAGAGTGAAAAATTGGCAAGTAGTCTAGATTCATATCTCTTTTGATCCTTACCGTCTCTCAAGGAGAGAGTGAATTAGACCAAAATGAGTCTAGAAGTAGTGTTTAGATATGAGAAAGTTGATTTTTAGCTCAAGCTTGAGTGCTTTATTCTTGGTGAATTAGGCAAGACATTTTTTCCAAGCATTATTGACATTGGTGAGGAGAGTGAAATAGATAGTGAAATAGATAGTGATCAGATCATGATATAACTTTGTGTAAGTCACTATAAGGTTGCAAAAAACTTGATTTTCACCTCTAATCACAACTCACATGTGTGTACTTTGTGTACCGCAATAGTTTTTCCCAGGACCAAAGATTATCTTATTTCAATGAAAGGAATAATGGTAATGTTTTGCTCTTCAAGTAGAGATTGTAGAATCTACATGTTTCCACCAAAGAAGTTGTCAATGGTGGAAATGTGATCTTTCAAGAGTGGAAGATTTGTAAACTTGAAGAAGCACATTTGGATCAACACCATATTCAATTCATTGATGGTTTGGAGTCAAGTCAGCTGGAGGAGCAAGCTCAAGACCTGAGGACTCCAAGAAGAACCTTGAGTATCAAGATGGAGCCATCAAGGCTCAATCATATGGATCAAGCAAGGCAAGTTGTCTTCGGCAACATTATATATGCACTTAATAGCTTTATTGATGTATCTTCAAGTGCACAAAATGCCTTGGAATCCATGGCTTGGCATGATGTATAGTTTGTTAAGTGTGCTACATGTATATAGACACATTTGTGGAACATCTTGTAAGGGATCCTTTAAGAGGTGGTGAAAGATCCTTCATGGAAATCATTCTCTAATGGACTCTCAAAAGTTCCTTGTTTGTAGCTGGATTTTTTATGTGAAAAACATAAAAAGTTATCTATCATAGCTTTAGGGGGTTCCTAAGTTTTTATGTCAAGCATCTTTGTATAGAGTTGTGATAGGGCCAAAAATTGGCATAGATGGCAAATTGGTCAAATCCACATGTAATGCCTCTATTGAGCCAAAAGTAGGTTACGATGCAATATCGAGCTAGTTAGGCTTGTAAAGAGGCTTGTGAAACTTGTGTTAATGTAATTTGATGAGTGATCAAGTCAAAGTGTTGGCTTTGGTCAAGGGGTCCAATAGAAATTGAGAAATCCTCATGAAGGGTCCAATAGAATTGTAAGATGGATGCATCACTCATCCAATAGCATTAGAGAGGCTAGGATTAGGGGTCCAATAGGATGCAAGGAAGGATCTCTATGAGTTTCATATGTATTTCTCTTTCCAATCATAATCTAAGTTGAGTTTTCAAGTCAAAATTGAGAATTGTGGATTTTGCTTGTATTACACTCTCTCTCTACCCGAGACCAAATTTGCTCTATTCTATCTCTACCCAAGGAGAGGAGCTTATTACTATGTTGTTGCAGGAAGACATGCGAAGGAATGAAGCTGCGAGTTTCTCAGCTGATTTTCACACCTTGTACACCAACAAGAGCACAACAAAGAAGAAGAAGAAAAAAGGCTCGATGCAATCAAAGCCAGACCAGAAACTAGCTCAGCACAAGGAACAATTGAATCTGCAGACAAAGAAGAGGTTGTTTAGAGGATACTGCAAACGAAACAACCACAAAATTCAAGACTGCCGAATACTTCAAGCGAAGAACAATAGCAAGGGATAGTCGAATCAAGTGGCAAATGCAACTGCAGAAGCTCCACAGCCTATTCAAGAAGCAGATCATGATGCCTTCATGACCAACCATCAAAAAACATCTGGGGACAGTTCTTGGTTCCTGGATTCTGGAGCCGCTCAGCACATGACTAGCCTCGTTGGCTGTTTCGAGTCCTATACACCTTACAATACCTAGAAGTTTGTTCACCTTGGTGACAATAGCACACAAGCTATCAAAGGTGAAGGCACTGTAAGATTAAGCTTTGCAAATGATTAATCTAAGCTACACTCTAAAGTGCCGTATGTACCAAATTTATCTACAAATTTGCTCTTTGTAAGCAGAATCACAGATTTAGGACATAGAGGAGTTCGAATGTGATCAATGTAAAGTAGTTGATATGACTGGCAAGATCCTAGCACTCGAAAAGAGGCATGCATACTTGTATAAATTAAGTCATTGCTTTTCTGACTCTAGTCAGGCTCTCAGTACTTCAATTCATACAAATAAAAGTTTCCTTGGCATTTTAGACTTGGACATTTAAATCATGCTGCTGTACAACGAATGTCTAGACAATCTATTGTTCTTGATCTCAACTATCATCGCAAAAAAGTTTTATGAAACAAATTCAAATCTAATCAATGGCAAATGATCTTGGTAGATTATCCTAGGATCTCCACCAAAAATTACACCAATAGCTCACAAATTGAATTTTTTTGGATCAAATGAATACCATGCATTAAATGCAGGTTCAGAGGTGCCCACACATGTGTACAGTACGGATTTGGACCCCTACCAAGTTTGGGATCAAATCTCCTCACCAAAATCAAGATTCTAGCTTGCCCTCTCAATACTAGCTTTTAGCACCAAAACTTGCTAAAAATGGATTTGCATTAGATCAATGGCTTATGCTCTTGTACTTGGCTCTGATACCATGTGAAAGTACTGTACTTTAGGACCATAAATGGATCTACAAAATATCCACAAGAGTGATTGGATGCTTGCTTAACAATCTATCAAAAAACTAGACACAAAAAAGTTGATCTAGATTGGCAATTTGACAAACAACAAGCACTAACAATCAAAAGCATTGATAAACATTGAAATCCGAGCCCACACGTGTGTAATAAAGGCTGTAGTACGGCCTTCAACCTGAGAAACAAGTAGAAATTGATTTGGTCTCATTTGGATCACAAAAACTCAATGTACATAGTGAATTAGCTTGAGATTGCCAATGAGCTCCAAAATTTTTTTCTATCTTCTCACTATGGAGAGAGGGAATACATAGCAAATTCGACTTCCTTCTTGAAGTTAGGTGGATTTCCAGCATGTAATAAGGAAGTTAACTCACTCTCCTTGACCTAAAATGAAACCCTAGTCTATTTCCTAGAGTTATGCTTGGTAGGTAGCTAGTTGGTCAAATTTTCACCTTAAACTTAGGTGTAGGTCCTATAAAGTAGGGATGACCACCTAATAGACATGACCAACTCTCTTGACTTGACCTAACCTACATTAGGATGGGTTTCCCATGTGGCATCATGGCCTCACATGTGTGGGACCCACTTGTGTACACAATTTACACTATTCTACATGGTTTTTGATCAAGCTAGATTTGCCAATTTTTGGCAATTCTTCACATGTTATTGGAATACATAGGATCGAAACCTATTTCGATTCATGATCAAAATTTGGTTGATTCTTACTCTCACAAGTGCTTACGTCTTTATCTTCATTCGCTGATGTACATGATATTGATATCTTGACTAATGATTACTAGCATTGTTCAGCATATCTTATGGCCTGTAGATGCTACCGTTTTCAAACAAATTTGCATACCGAGGAGTGTAACTTCACAGCACATTAGGCACTTCAAACGAGTTTCCCTTGATATTTCTATTGGACCCCTAATCCTAGCCTCTCTAATGCTATTGGATGAGTGATGCATCCATCTTGCAATTCTATTGGACCCTTCATGAGGATTTCTCAATTTCTATTGGACCCCTTGACCAAAGCCAACACTTTGACTTGATCACTCGTCAAATTACATTAACACAAGTGTCACAAGCCTATTTACAAGTCTAACTAACTCGAGATTGCATCATAAACTACTTTTGGCTCAATAGAGGCATTACATGTGGATTTGACCAATTTGCCATCTATACCAATTTTTGGCCCTATCACAACTCTACACAAAGATGCTTGACATAAAAACTTAGGAAACCACTAAAGCTATGATAGATAACTTTTTATTATTTTCACACTCCTCCTAAAAAGATATCTAATCTAAAAAAGCATTGGTCTTGGAATCCTTCCATAGATGGTAATTGGCTCCATCAAGCTTGTCCATGATAGGACTGGCTTTCCCTTGGGAATCCATGTGGAAGAATTAGTCTGAGTGATTAGAGAAACTATCAGTGACTTAAGTATGAAAATATAATATTTACAGAACAGAAAAACAATTACTCTATCGGCTAGTAGAGTCTTGTATTGTGGATGCTTATCAAGCTATGAAAATGGCTCTGATACCATGTTGGAGAGAGAGGGGGAGAATAAATGACGAACATGAACGAGAAATGAACTCGAACAAGAAACGAACGAGAAGTGAACTCAAATAGAAAATGTTCGTGCACAACGGAATGAATTATTTGACTCTCTCCGTAAGCATGACTATGCCTATTAGAATGATAGAACTTCAGTGATAGAAATCACGGTCATTCTAGATTACATAGCCAAACATTTAATGGATGAAGCGCTAGATGAATAATTTGTCACGAATTGCAAGACAAATTATATGTTGCGAATGATTCACGAAGAGCTAGACTATGCTCGACTAATAATTAGTCGCTAATTATTCACGAAAGACAAGACTAAAAGTTGATCATCTATTACTAGAAAGAGCAACTAGAAAGATCAGACAAAATGAAGAACAAGCATAGCAATATTAACACAGATCTGAATGCAGAACAATTCATCCGAAGTGCATCCGACAAATTGTTAGTCCAGATTGCATCCGTCAGATTGCAACCGCCAGTTTACATCCATCAGTTTGCATCCGCCGTTTGCATCCGCCATAATTGTAGCCGATACTGTTGCATCCAATAGTGCTTTTGCACTAATTACCATCCAACATATTTCATCTGACGATTGCATCCAACGACATTTTGTACGCCATGTCCATTTCATACAAATTTCATCCAACACAGTCCTTACACTTTCCTATCCGACACTGTCACTAGTTTTGCATCCGACGAGCTCTGCTCTGAGCCAACAAACCTTTTCATATAATTCCTATCATATTTAAGGTATTGTCCTTCACATTTCCAAAAAAAAAAAACAAATTACAAAAGAGTTGAATCAAATTCACTCAGTTCTCATGGCCAATTTACCAAAAGAACTTATGGATGAGTTTACATCGACTAATCATCCAAATGATGAGAATAAGCCCTATTGTCTTAGATCTCAGGTAAATCAAGATCCTGGACCATCTAGGTGGGCACCTAATCCTAATGATCACACTGTTCACAATGCTCACCATGCCGCAAAATCTGACAAACGAACACCCCGACTGAAATTACCAAAGTTTGACGATGATGTGGACCCTCATAGATTTTTACAAGTCTTTGAGAATGCATTCGAAGTATGTGGAGAATATACTAACAATGCAAAAGTCCA
>CM055094.1:80556555-80848153 GCA_029204225.1 Diphasiastrum complanatum
TTAGTGTATTTTGCAATTCTAGCATGTGTAGAATGGCGATTTCTATCTTGTAGCTAAATCTAGATGTGCAACCAAATTTGGTCAAGATATTGTTGAATTAAGTATGTTTTGGATCTGATTTTCTCACACTCTTTATGGTTCCAAAGGTACATGTAGGGATTTTCCTCGATTACCCTCAAACCCTAACTCTAAAGCGGTCAATATATAAAGCTGATTCTAACACGTCATGCAAGAGAGTTTGTTCCTATGAAAATAAAGCTTGGATTCATAATATTATGCATGCTTCAATTGTGATCTAAACACTAACATCCATTAATACTAAATCTCTAGGTTCAAGATTCTCTCTCTCTCTCTCTCTCTCTCTCTCTCTCTCTCTCTCTCTCTCTCTCTCTCTCTCTCTCTCTCTCTCTCTCTCTCTCTCTCTCTCTCTCTCTCTCTCTCTCTCTCTCTCTCTCTCTCTCTCTCTCTCTCTCTCTCTCTCTCTCTCTCTCTCTCTCTCTCTCTCTCTCTCTCTCTCATGGATGGTACCCTACTTATTTTTTCTACTTGGGATCATAAGCTTTGCACGATATATGACCCTCAAAAGTTTTTTGGTGGGAATAGTTTAAACCTCCACTTACATTTATTGCAATTTCAAAGGTCAAGATCAAATGTTTCTCATCCTACGGCTACAATCGGTTCCTTCCTCTACAAGTGATTTCACCTATAAAAAAGGTGGTGCACTTTCTCTTCTCCTCCCATGCCTTCTTTCACTCTCCTCCTTCTGCTCTTGGCAAGACAGGTCTGGAGTTTTCAGCGCCCCTCTCTCCTACGATTGGAGAACATTCTACTGTTCCTACGGTAAGCGAATTCTATACTTGTCTATTCTTGCTATCAGAATGAATGTCAAGCAAACATATTGCATATTTTTTATAGGCGTTGTAGCGCGGCCTACTGCTGCACCGCATTTTTTTGGTTATTTGGCGCTTTGGATACGAATGCACATGAGGCACTATCGATTGCCCTCTGTCAATCGTTGCTCAAATCTGGTTATACCACATCTATTCTTATGTGTTTAAGCATGACATCACTGGCCAGATGTATGATAAAGCCATTGCTAGCCAAATGTGTTTTGAATGAATGTATGTAGCCATCGCTGGCCACAAGTAAATGTTGGTTGAGTGCACATTGCCCATCGGTGCTCATTATAGTTATATTCAACATGCCCACTCATGTTTATGCATGCTATCGCTGGCCAGAAGAGATAGTATTCTCTGAGTACATGCTATCATGAAACACACATGATATACTCATTCTTCAAGCACACATACTACCAATATGTATATCCAAAAAGCAACTCATCGTTGTTGTTCCAGCATACTATCTTACATATCGAAAGATAGTTTTTTGTATAAGTCATTGTGGAGAGATGCATCGCGGCTGTCCAGCGATGAGATAGCAAACCATTCTCAATTTACAATCTAGCGACGAGCTTTTTTGATGATTTGCTAATGTATGATCTCTATTGTCATAATGAGCACTCGAAAAACCTATGTGGTTTAACGATACTTGCTATCATACCTGTCTTTCAAAGTATAGCAGCAACGTAGCATGAATATTAGTAGCATATCATTGGATTCCAGCATATTGCTAAAAAATGTATGATCACTGCTATCTATCTTGCTTCTCCAAGCCATACAAGAGATATACTGTAGTATACTGCTACGAAAGCTTTGATATTGGGTTTTACAGAAGTTTTGGATTATGACAATAATGTGCATGAATATGTAATGCTATACATAGACTTGCATACGGATTTAGATGGATTTCAAAGGCATTCAAAAGCATACATGGCCAGTTCACAAGAGTCACTTGTGTCTACCATTCATGTTGGTGTTTGTCACATATTTTGGTGGTGTTTTAATATAGAAGCTTCAATTGAATACGTTGGCTGCTTTAGAGACGGTTTATCATAATACTCACAAGAAGATGCTGTAATTAGTTTGTCGTATACCCCTTTCTATAGCATGCTTTATCGTGGCATACTAAATCAAGGTTTTTTTTTTAAAAAAGGATTGCCCTCATTTATGTCATAAATAAATGCTCTTGTTTATAAATATGGGTATTGTGCTTTATTGCATCTCAAGTCCCGATCATGGTTCAAAATATAATATAACGGTTAGGCTGCTTGGGGACTCTTGCATAGCATGAATTTGCTCAAGATGTCACAAGAACTGTACATTACTTGTTTACAAGTACAAATTTGGTATGGCATGGATTTTTCCCAAACTTCATGTGCTGGTCCAAGCTACTTTTTTCGTTTGCAGTTTGCTTTATATTTTACAGCTCATTTCCAAATGCATTATATTTTATATATTTCCAAATTGATCAATATGGCACTCGCCCTGATACGATAGTGATATGGTTTGGCCTGTCGCTATATGCAAGTCTCAGTAAGGGAAGATTGGACTACTAAATGTTTTCTACATTGCAAGCTGATTAGTTGAGTTAAACGTATTTTGTACATAAAAAACAACTGACATTCAGCGTTGACACATGTTTTCCTCACTGTGCTAACTTGCACGGTTTTGTGTGGTGGGATGGTGACAGATACCAGCTGGATGTCTTGAAATATGTTTTGCTTTACGGTGCTTTCTAGTAATGTATACTTTTCGGCTATGTTTTTCCTTGTTGGTTTATGAATAAAGGGTTTTAAAAGGTTTTGGTCTTGACTTGTCAAGAGGAGCTTTGATCTGTTCATCTCTCTCAAAGATAGCAATAATATTCAAATCCAAAAAATATGAAAATTGCAAAACACATGAGAGATGAAGAGAAAAATATAGTTTTCAAAATGGTAGAGGTTCCACCTTATTTGATTGAACATCAAAAATGAAATACAATGTACCACTTTTTATAGTGGATTTTGGGCACTTGGCCTCAATGGCTATTGGTCAATCTCTACTTCCCTTATTATTTAAATTTTAAATGTGGTGGGAAACACCCTATATTCATTGACTTGACTTTTAGGCCTCTAACTATTTCACTCTCACAATTGGCCTAAAAGTCCCTTCATTGCTATCTATTTGATCAAATAATAATGTGATTACTAAGTTGGTCTTACACATGGAGGGTGTGCCAGTGCCAAATCCCTCACACTCAGATCATTTCATCCCATGGATCCGGCTACATAAATCAAAAGAAAAAATATCATTAGTGTCATATATTTGAGCACTCAAATATGGCTTGCAATTAAAAATGAACAAGTATCTTGAAATTCAAAAGATTGTAAATCCAAAAAAATTAGGACTACTTATAATGCAAACAAATAAAAAATACAAACAAACAGGGTGAACACTCGTCCAAAAAGATGTGGATATCGTCTTTCTGTCTTGTAAGGAACAGCTGGAGACCTATTAGGTGGTCTGAATCGATCACTACTTGAAGTGATAGACGAAACTCGACCTGCATGTATTCTTTTCAGTACTAACATCATTACTCTATATCTATTTTGACTAGTGACATAAATTTACATTTCAAGAGAATTACAAGAGAGCCACAAACACATTATGTAGAAATAGTGGATATAATAACTAGACCTGTATCATGTGAAGGAGCAGGCGCCGAATGACCATGAGTACTAGGTCGTAGCATTGCTGATGAGGTAGTGGTTGGCTCACAAGAAACAACAACATTTGACGTCCTCCCAGTGCCTTGCGATCCATGTCCACGTCCACGGATAGGGGCATTTCTGAAATCTCTCCAAAGAAGATACCGCATAAAAACCATTCATAAAAATCAGGAATATCAACATCAATATTTTTCTTTAAAACATTGAGGATAGATATCAAGAATAAAAAAAATGGTCTACTATGAATTGAAAATAAAGTGAACTTAATTACCTGCTGGGTTCTACGAGCCAATGCTAGACCTTTCTTGCGATCTAGGAGAGGTGCCTCTGGTGGCTGACATGGTCGATCATCCATAGCAAAAATACATTACTAACCATAAAAACCATGACGACTAACAAACGACTACAAGCAACAATCACAAAATTTATAAGTTGCAAGAAGTAAAGTTAACAAACATGTTTGTATAAGTATAAAATTCATAGCATAGTTAATTTTGGTAGTGAAAGAGAGAGTATTTCGATGAAGGATATGCACTCCCAAAATTTGGACCTAAATTCTCAAGCAATGGTATAAAGGGATTTTATTTTTTTTAATAGCAAGGACTTTAAGCTTCCAGAACAAAATGCTAGAGATAAACAAAGCTAAAACACGGAGCACTAGAAGCACATGCGCGTTGCCTTTGAGGACTCGCTGCATAGTGTACATAAAACATCATATGCCCTATAATTTAAGTAGCAAGCTAGCATAAGGTTGAGCAAATGAGTGTCGACCTCATCATGAGTACGGTCTTTTATACAATTGATGGGCTCAAGCATATACAGTTATTAGTTTTCCCCTGATAACAATCAGTTGGGCTGAGCCAGTTGCCATGTTTAATTAATTGCCATCCTAATCAAAGGCTTAGACAATACATGCCCTCCACCATTCCCTCTCCAATATGAACATCCCTAAAGCATGCTTCACCACTTTCAACCATTAATTCAATGCATAGATTACCATGAGAATCAACAACTTTCACTTTTAGCATGTGTATCTCATGCCCATGTTGTTCCTCAAAAAAGCCTATTTTTGTAGGTGGCCCATGTTTGACAATCAATGTCAGGGAGACTGAAGAGATGTTTGGAGAAATTACTCATGTTAAGAATGCATTAACTAATATTTTGCAACATCAAAACTATCATTCATAATCATTCATGGTTTTGTATATGGTGAATATTCAAAATGCTCCCCCGGATATGAAACCACGAATGAACTTACATTTTATCTCACATCATCAAGACACGAAGACGATCATCATCATCATGCTTATCCAAAGAGACAGATCCAGGTTCTTGAAGTTCAGATACAAAATCTCAAAAGAAAGTTGGAGAATTGGAAGCTGAAGTACTGAATTACAAGAAGGTACATGACGTGGTGGAGGGCATGCATTAGTTTTTTCCCTTATAACAATCAGCTGGGCTGAGCCAGCTGTCAGGTTTAGTTAATTGCCATCCTCATGAGAGACTCTTAGACAATACATGCCCTCCACCATTCCCTCTCCAATATGAACGTTCCTAAAGCATGCTTCACCATTTTCAACCATTAATAGTACTCAATAGCACACATGATCCAATGTCTTGTTGTTTGTTGTTCGACCATAAATTCACTAATGATTGATAAGCATAATATAAGTTCGGCACAAAGATTTTCACCATTGACTTCAATGCATGTGTATGTCATGCCCATGTTGTTCCTCAAAAAATTATATTTTTGCATGTAGCCCATGTTTGACAATCAATGTTAGAGAGATTGAGGAGATCTTTGGAGAATGACTCATGTTAAGAATGCATTGACTAATGTTTCAACAACCTCTATGCAACATTGAAACTATATATCATTCATAGTTTTGTATATGGTGCAATATTCAAAATGCTCCCCCAGATGTGAAACCACAAATGAACTTACATTTTATCTCACATCATTAAGACATGAAGATGATCATCATCATCGTGCTTATCCAAACAAACATAATCATATGCCTTCTTGTAATTCATGAGTAGTACAGCTTCCAATTCTCCAACTTTATTTTAAAATTTTGTTTCTGAAGTTCAAAAACCTGGACATTGTTACTAAGATCAGCTATATTCTATTTTTGCAGGTGGCCCATGTTTGACAGCCAATGTTAGAGAGACTGATCAAAGAGATCTTTGGATATGAGAGAGAAAATGTCATAGAATAAGCACCAAATTGTGATGGAGCATACACATGAGAAAAGATGAACACTGAATATTTTCTAAGCCATGAATGTTGGCCAATCATTTTTTGAAAAGGTTTTGCACAGCAGATTTTCAATTTTGTGCAATCCCCTTCCTCGTGGATATTGAACGAGCTAAATTGTACAAGGTCACCGTAGTACTCAGCATTGTCCATAAGCCAAAAAATTGGCCTAAAATCCTTCTTAAATAATGATATAGTCCATCTATAGTAGTACTCATCAATCACACACATGATCCAATGTCTTGTAGCTTGATGTTTGACATGCATAAATACATTGATAATAGTTATGGATAATATGTGTTTGACACAAAGCTTTGCGCCATTGACTTCAATATATGGATTACCATGAGAATCAACAACTTTCACTTTCATCATATGTATCTTATGCCCATGTTGTTCTTCGAATTGCAGGTGGCCCATGTTTGACAACCAATGTCATGATCAGAGAGAATGATCAAAGAGATTTTTGGATCTGAGAGAGAAAATGCCATGGAATAAGTACTAGATCGTGATGGAGCATACATACAACAAAAGCTGAACAATAGGGTCAACTCATGGTCCTATAGATATTTGATATAAATTCAACTTAATGAATTTGATAAACTGGTGCTATGCAATTTTCTTACAGGGATTAATCCAAATTTCATAACACAATCACATTTACTTACTCAAGTGTCTCATTTTCTTCCTCCCTTAGATTTTTCGATCACCCGAAAAATTTCATCAGCGAAGGCATCGAAAACTCCTTTGACACAAGTGAATGCTAGGTTGCAACCCTTTTGACTACACTAGCTTAAGTATTACTTCGTTGAAGTTGCCTGAAACTAATGGAAACCCCATAAAATTTGGATCCTAATACTCTTTTACGATATTCAATACAATTGTTTTTTATCGAATATAGAGCTACCTCCAAATATTATGACCTTTATTCCATTTATTCACTTTAACAAGTATCTCAAAAGCTTTAGTTTGCCCAATCCTAACGATCAAACAAGCCTATTGGTGTTCCAACGAATAAAAAAGGAAGAACCATAAGCACCATTTAACTCAATTTACAAGGAGTATTTCTATTCCAGAGTTAAACCGATAAAAAGCACATTACCAGATAAACGAATTTCCAGTTACGGGGTACTTGCCTGGAGAAAATTATCTTGAAAATCAATACTTTATTGTCCACCTAAATCCATGGATCGATCACATAGACCAAGCAGTTAGGATAATAAAATTATTCTCAAAACATTCTCCTGATTAAGGTTAGGAGAAACTCCATTCTCGGTTGTCGATTTAGATAGATTCACGCAATTCTTCTTTCCGAATTGACCAACGTGTTGATTTTTGCAAAGACTTTAAAAAATCCAGGCTATGTAACCTAAACGATTACAACTAGCCATGTGTTTCCCCAAATGCACCAAACCCCTTTGCAAAAATAATGAAATCAACGTAACCACAAGGCTACTGACATGCACTACTCAGTGAAGTGAACTAACTGAGAGGCATGCCAAAAGGGTCAGGCCCCCCACACTCACATGCATCCAAAAAAGAGAGAGAACTGAAAAAACTTCATGCGTGCTAATAAGGCCCCTTCCTTCCAAACTCTAAACAAGCAAATGGTCTTAGGAACCAGAAGTCACGCCCCTCTCCACGGCCGCCACAGTAGCAACTTAGCAACCTAGCAACCAGGATCGCACGCCATCCACTCGATCAGGACAAGGCAAGATTAGTAGGGAAACCAGCAGCGCTTTCAGAACTGTTCCATCAGTAATTCAGCGAGCTCTCAAGCCTCAGAATCGGCCAGGTACCTGCTCTTCCAAAACACTCTGCTGTTACAGCTCCCTGTCAACAAGATTCATTCAAACTCGTTGTTAGTCACAGACAAGTCTGACTCCACAAATCCAGGTAGCAAACAGTTGCGCGACAGTCTTCCAGGGTTCTAAAACATCTGGAAAGGTGAGACAAAGAACAAGTCTGATGCCCACAGTAACTTGTTTCCTTGTTGCGTAAGCACAGGTAAATATGGCAAAAGCTTCCCAATTTCGTGCTTTGTTTCTACTTCATAATCAAGTCACTCAACCAAAATTCCTAATCTCTGAAACAAATAAAACATTTCAGCTATTAAATATAATGGCTAAATATATTTACTTAGTGTTATTAGAGAGTCTATTTTCATATATAAATAAGTGCATTTGTGGAAGGATGATTTGCCAACTCATTGCTAACTTTAATTTGGTTATTTGGTATTGACATTTTGGTGTTCACTTGTTCATCTATAAAACAGATATTTAGACATTTTGGGATCTCAATATTTTTTAATCAACTCAGACTAATTCAGAATGCTCCTATGTGTCTTTATACTAATGGAAAAATTTGGTGCAACTATGATTATATTTAGAGAAAATTTTCAAAGAAAATATAATGTTTGTACTATATATATTGTAGGTTAGGATTTTTGTTTGTTGATAGAAAGAAAATTAGCTGCCTAGCAATCTTGCAAACAACAATAAACTAAATAGCCAAACACTCATTTGATATGTTTACTTTGGAGGCTTTTTCAAGTTTTCTTCTCTTGCAAACAAGATACAATCCAGCAAACAATTGCAACTTGTGAGATGAATTCTCAAGATTTCCAAGCCCAACTTTTGTTTTGGAATTGAATAGGAAAGGATATACACTAGAGTTTCAAAGTTTTATACAACAACATACATCAAAACAAAAATTTTGGTCAATTAAATGAGAATACCTATGAATGAGATGTGAGATCTATTGAGCATGGGCACGTGAGGAGAAGATCAGATGTCTCCATGGCAACCAATGAGAAAGCAAGACAAGGGATTAGTCTGAATGTCTGCCAAGGTAAAGGATATGACTAGATTACAAAATGAAGAGAAATGAGTATTCATCATTGTGAATTTGATAGTAGCACAAAAGGGAAGGAATGTTGAGTGACCATATGTAGTAAGCCATCTTGCACTTACCAGGATTTTGAAATAACGGTACAAAGTGGCAAATATATTCATGGTAAAAACTTGTGTTAAATATTTGTGAAGGTTATAGATTTGGACTTATATTGAAACATGCTCATCCATTGCAACTCAAATGTTTTATTGCATGTGAGTGATTTGTAGTATGCAATACAAAATATATCCCCTATGGTTGTGTTGGAAATACCATTTATCAAAATCAATAATTGTGGTTAAAAACAACTCACTAAACTAAGCCAAGATGTAAATGTGAATCCCCATATAGTATTCACATAACTATCCCAATGGAGTGATCCACTACATTGAAGGAAACGCCTTTGTAAAAGGACCCTATCACGAGATGATTTATATGAAGGAGTTTACTCCCAAGGTGTTTTTGACCTTTGTTAGGAACATCATAACCACATGAAGGCAAAGCTACTTTGATCCACCCTGCCAATGCACTCTCTTATAGAATGCCCCTACTAGTCCAATGTGAGTTTGCATGGATGTGGTTGGTGGTAGTTGCTGTTGACACCCATTCTTCATGCTGCATGCATGGGTTACTGATGCATGCGGGGTCCCAGCCCATTACTGCAAGACTGCATGGCTTCTTGCTATCTGCATGTGTCTACATGGGCATTATTGGCCCTCATACCTACTACATGATATGCATGCATGCCTCTGACTCACACTGTCCTCTGCCTCCGGTGGTTAGCTGCACCTAGAAATATTGTTGGGTCTATACTATTATGGTCTCGTAATACTCCTTCTCCCTTAAGAGCTGTCTTGGTCCTCTAAGACAAAATCTGAATTTAACTGTCAAAGTATACTGCCTTTTCCCGAGTGGCATTCTCAACTGGCTGATCCTTCCACTTAATTAAATATTCCTAATATAGGGTATGATGTGTCCGTGTCTTTGTAAAACTAAGAATACTTTATGGCTCATGTGGAAGTTGATGAGAATCCAAGGGGGGAACTAGAACACTGTTCCTAACTAGATTATCTAATCTAGTTAAAGCCCTTTGTAACTGACTAACATGGAATACTGGATGGACTTTAGTATTGTTCGGGAGTTCTAGCTCATAGGAAACTTTGCCTATTCTCCTAATAATGGTAAATGGACCACAATCCCTAGGAGAAAACTTAGCACACACTCATGTTTTGAGGGTTCTAGAGTCAGTTGGAACTTGAAGAAAGAACTTTTCACCAGGGAAAAATTGGATATCCCATCTGTGTAGATTTGCACACGCATGTTCTACCATATGGTTTAGGTCTTCTAAAAAGTTTTTTGCTATTTCAACTTTTTTCTGTTTTAGCCCTACTGTTGTGAGTGAGTGTGGCTGAAAACCATACATCAACATAAATGGATTGTATCTCATAGCTGAATGTTTGGTACTGTTGTAAGCAAACTCTACTATCGAAAGATATTCCTCCCAATTAGTCTGTTTTTTGATGATGTATGCATGAAGCGTATCCTCCAACACTTGATTTACTCTTTTTATTTGATATTGTCGGATGGTCTATAGTACTCATATTTAGTTTGGTATGGGGATGATGGATTACTACTCTCAAAAACCTCCATCAAACTTATTCTCCCGATCACTAACTATGCCAGAAGGAAGTCCGTATAATTTAAATAGCCTATCTATAAACAACCTTGCTAAATCTCGAGGTTTGACGGTTGTTTTGATCAAAATTAAATAAGCCATTTTGGTCAAACGATCAATTGTGACCCATATAGCATCGTCACCCTTTTGGGTCTTAGGCAGGCCTACTATGAAACATCTTCAGGATCTGCTTCGTGGTTCACGGGGGATATAGATGGCTAGGAGAGTGAAAGTCCCATGTACAATTTTTTATATGTATTGGTATTAGTGCAAGAAGCATATATATCTGGATATTTTGTGAAAGACTACCATTTAATTTTGTAAAATGCATGAAATCAAGACATTATTATGTATAGTTTATTGTGTCGAAATGCATGTTTTTGAAAATAGAGCAAATTTTAATATGTTTAAATATTTTGTTATTTTATTTTAAATTTCATTATGAAAAGTGACTTGCAAACCATGTCTTTTTTAAAGTTCAAAAATCTTGAAGATGTGCAAAATCACCCTTTTTTTTATTGTTTTTTAAACATGTTTTATGCGTGCGCAAGGTGTTTTTGAAAAGCACCCCAAATTAAGACACTTTTTGAGGGAATTTAAAAGTTTTTCTTTTGGTCGCAAAGTTTCTCCTTCGACTCACAATGGTGTTATTGCATCCCAATATAAGACCTGACAAAAGTATACTCCACTAAACTAGACACATTTCTCCTATCTTGTTTGAGATATGACTCAAGTTCTAATCCAAGCTTTTTATGTTCTTAGTGTGTATATGTTCATATCATGACGTCTTAAAATGTTTTCAATAAAGAAAATCTAGTCAATCTAGCATCAAAGAGACGGAGTTAGTTGTCACGCGTAGGTTCGTTCCCATGAGAGCAATAGTTTAGTTCAGATTTCAACATGAATGGAGGATTCACATCTAACTCTACATCCATTAACCCTATTCATTAACACTACACATCCCTTAACACTACACATCCACAATAGAGATAGCTTACTCTTTCTCTCTCTCCCTTTCTCTCTCATAAAAAGTATAATAACATGCAATTCCAATAACAATCAGATCCAACAATTAGCAAAATCCAAATAAGCATGAGAGATGGAGGAAAAGTGATAGAGAGCAAGGACATTCATCAATACATTTCTGAAGAGAACCAATCTGCTTTATTGAAATGAGGAAATGAACATCAGGAGCAAATCGAGTTGGTCCCTTTTTATAGTAGAGAGGAGGACCCTGGCCTCTGAATCCTATTGGTCCAGTCTTGCCTCTCTTTTTATTCAAATTTAAAAAAGTGTGGGAACCATCAAAACTGGAGGGAAACCCAACTTTATTCACTAACTTGACATTTAGGCCCTGCAACATTAAAAGTCCCACAAAAAGTCCTAAAGTCCTTTTATTGTCTTTCTAATTAATCAAATAACTATGTGATCATCGGGTTGGACTTACACACACAGGGTGCCAAATCCCTCTCACTTATTAACTAGGGTTAGGGTTGCCTTGGGATCCGCTTGTATCCCCCACCAAAACTGGTGGCGGTCCCACGACACCTACAATATGCAGTTATTGGGGTCTTTTATTGGTTTCACGCCAAATCTTGATTAAATGGTACTGCACCTTCTCCATAAAGTCGAGGCGTGCAGTATTGAAATCCAAATTGTGTGGCAGGAAACAACGGTGGGCTCCGGCAATCCACTTTGAGGTTGTCCATGAGGTGAAGCGTGATTCCCAAGAGCCTCCATCATAGCCACACGAAAGTATAAACGAGCAACCAGCAGCTGATCTTTGATTTGCTTTGAGGCCATCGGCTTATTTGGATCGAATGCCAGAGGAGGGAGGCAATCATCCCATTTGGTTGCCACTGACGCCAACAAAGTAAAATCTTTAGCAAACATTGTCGATTGTCATATCGTTGGATGTGGAGACTGGACATACTCTCGTTGATAGGCTTGTAAGGCGCAGTGGAAATCCATTGAGATGGAATACGGCCGATGGTCATTATTTTCTTCCTACAGCTTCCACTGCCCATTTTCTAACATCGCCCAAGTCAGCGAGCCAAAGTGCATCTATTTTTTATTATCACTCAATACGCTTCTCTACGGTAAACTATTTTTTGATCACTATCTTGCCAAGTAAAATTATTCGATAGATCTACAAAGCAATCACATTCTTTGTGGTATATCATTTTTAAAAAAGAATTAAACACATAACTCATAGTCACAAAAACTCAATACAACATCTGCAAGTATTCACAAAGATTTGCCAGATGATTACGTATATTTAAGTTGGTGCATTTGCATTTTGCTATAATATAAGCAACAAAGCAATCACATCCTTTGTGAGACACATCACGTTATGTAAATATTCAAAAAGATAACTCGTAGTCAGAAAATAAGGAGTGTACTCAATACGTCCCTCCAGTGGGTTTTATGGTTGTTTGAGCTAAAATCTAGAGTGTTGAGCTACTTGTTTTCTATTGAATGATCCTATTTTGTTGTTATGGTTTAAAAGGCATTTTTGATTAACATGCAAAAGCCACTTTGTGTATCATAATATCCAAACTAAGTTTACTTTTAGAGGCGTGCAACTTGTATCTATCCTCACAAAATAGGACCAAGAGTGACCTGCTATCAAGTGACCACTCACAAATGCCCCCTGCAACCTACTAAGAGCAACCTACTAAGAGCAAATGGCCATTTGGTCAAGTATCTAAAAAGAAAAAACTACAAAATGGCCACTTATATTATATCACGGTCAAAGTACTTGAAATATATGCTACATTCTGAAAGGCTTAAAAGTATTTGTTGAATCGATTCTGCTTTCTTTAAGCTTTATTTCAATATGTTGGCATTCAGTTAGTAACCGTTGTTTTCTGTTAGCTTGCGTAAATGTACATTATGAAAGTGTTGATAGCTCTCTGTAGAGAGAAGAAATTTGTTGCTATAAAAATGTGATGGAAGGCTCCCTAGCAAGTCAAATCTAGCTATAGGAAATTGCGGCCAGCTGTGGAAGAGAGCTGCTGGTCAATCCATAGCCAAAGCTTTCCTCCATAGCCAGCTGAGGAAGGGATGAGAGAGGCAAGGGATTGTGTGATTCTATTAAAATAGTGTAGGAAGCAAGTGTTGCGGATGTCAAACCTTGTAGAACTTCGCTTGAGTCACGTTGTTGTTCTGTCAGTCGAAGCTTCTTGTAACAGTCTGAGCTTTCAGGAGCTTCTTCTCCATGTTCTGCAGCTCCAATTCCTTCCCTATGCCCTCACGTGATTGAGAAATCTTTCCAGCAGGTGCTGCTTGTTGGAAGTTCGCATCTTCAATGAGAAGTACCTTTCGTCTTCACTCTAATGTCCACACGACCCATGATAGTGCCGCATGATTCTGCCATCATTGTGTGGTCAGCTCTCCACATGATGCCTCCACCATACTGCCATGCCGTCGAACATCTCCATCAGCGCCTCACCCTTTGCCAGGCGGAAGCGGATTGTGCCGGTTTGGCCGGATTCGTTGTAAAAAAATGCAGCACTTACATCTTTGAAGCTGAGGGAGCCCAAATGCCATCCCACACAAGGGTAGAGATCGGTGCGTTTGAAGCTTTTATCATACTCATAGATGTAGAAGGTGCTATCCAGCTTAAAGTATCTGTTTAGGAAGGCAATCTAGAGCTTCAATAAGTCGCAAACGAGGATCACTTTGTTAGTCCAACTGCTTCCAAGCAACCATCTCGACCTCATCTGAATTCGAGGAGTGAAACAAAAAAAATTTCCAAAGAAATGCACATTTCTGTCGTGATTATCACTCTTTTTGTGAGAGAGAGAGCCTGGTGCTCGTGATCGAGAGAGAGAGAGAGACCCGCCTATTGCTTGCGATAGACAGAGAGATCTTTGGAAGGAGGATCTTGAGAGACGGAGGAAAGGAGAGATGGATCGTGGAGAGGGATGGAGAGACAAAGAGAGAGAGGGAGAGACAAAGAGGGAGAGGGAGAGAGATCTTTGGAAGGAGGATCTTGAGAGACGGAGGAAAGGAGAGATGGATCGTGGAGAGGGATGGAGAGACAAAGAGTGGAGAGGGATCGAGAGACAAAGAGAGGGAGGGAGAGACAAATAGGGAGAGGGAGAGAGACGTGAGAGGGAGGGAGAGACAAAGAGGGAGAGGGAGAGAGACGTTTGAATTTTGAATTGGGAGGTGGGGCCAAGGGGAGGTGCAATATGCATGCATGCATGGGAGGGTGTTGAAATTTTGGAAAAAGCTATCTAATGTTGTAAGTAGGGGTCCTAAAAATGCCAAAGATAAATTGAGCTCTTTTGGTTTAGTAAAGACTCATCTTAGAATAAAATATTTAAGGTAGGTAGAAGTAGAAACTCGAGCTACCATAGGAATTGCCATTTGTACTTTGCATGCCACATTTAATGCATGAAAATATTAGGTGGCACAATTAAACATATTGAGGTGGCTTGAATAAGTCTAGATAGCTTGAGAGGTGGATTCATAACTCCAATTCAACTCAAAGTAGGAGGAGGGTCCATGGATCTATATATATGTGATGTACTCTCATTGAGAAGATGATGATTTTTGTGTGTAATGCAAATTTGGAGACTAAGCTCTTTGTGCCCTCTCTCTCTACTCGAGTTTGTACATTCTTAGGAGATCAAAAGTACATGTGTAGGGCATCCCACATGTGTGAATTCAACATGGTATCGGAGCCTACCTAAGATTTACAAGCAAATCTAATCAAAAAGTTTGCAAATTTGATCAGATTTCAAGCTAGGAATTGTCTAGATTCTACTTTCTAGCTAGTTTGTAGTTTTCTGGTGATTTTGAGCCTCAAACCACTTTGATCGGTCCAGATCAGGTACTGTACGGAATTTCAGGTGCAAGCACGTGTAAAATCTACCCATTTTCAGTTTGGTGGTTCTCTCTCACCTTAGATCCAAATTTCATGCAATTTGGCCCACTAGAAAGCTGGCAATGGTAAAATCTGATGCAATTTGAATCATGTCAGTTGGATAAGCCAATAAAAAGTTATAAGCTTTTGATTTGCCGTAGGTAGGGCGCCTAGACCTGTGGCAAATCTTGAGTACATGTCATTTATTGCTTGAATGATCACACAAATCACTCAGAAGTTGACCAATCCCATCTATATGTGATTTAGGCAAAATTTAGAGGATCTAGACAAATTGTTTCATAGAAATAGAGTGTATTTGAGTCAATTTGACATTTTTGGAGTATTTCACACATGTGAAATTCAGAGAACCATAACTTTTGCCATACTTCATCTTTTTTTATGATTCAAATCTTGTTTTAGAGAGATTGTCAAACTAGTGAGATCTATCTCACAGTTTTTTTGCTTAGTCTTACGTAGGATTTGGTTTTTTGCCCTTGATTGGTTGCTATAGTAGGAAGATAAGAAATTTTTTCATCCATCTTTTTTTATATCCAACATTCTTTATGGCTTCAATGGGTGCGTTTCTATTAGAAGCAAGTGAAAGATTGTCAACCTCCAATTACTCAATTTGGAAGGTTAGGATGGAATCTGTCTTAGTTCTTCAAGATGTGATGGATATTGTACTTGGTATTGAAGAAGAACCACAAATTCCTCAAGAAATTCCAAAGTACAAAAAGAGAGCTAGGATGGCTCTACATTATATTAAAATGAATGTCTCAAATGACATTTTAAGAGAAATTGGTGCTTGTACTAATACCAAAGATGCTTGGAATACTCTCAAGTCCATCTATGAGGCAAAAAATACTTCTAGACTTCTAACACTAAGAAACCAAATTTTTCAAAGTGTACAGAGAAGTGATGAAAGTGCTTCAGCTTATGTAATGAGAGTTAAAGACCTCCATAGAGAATTGTCATGCATAGGAGACTCCATCAACCAAAATGAACTTGTTCAAGTCATACTTAATGGGTTAAAGGAGGAATATGACAACCTTGTTCAGAGTTATGCCATTAAGGAGGAGCTACCAAGTTTGGAAGCACTCCAAAATGTGCTCATTTCTGAAGAATCAAGACAAGAGTATAAACTCTTGAAAATGGAAAGACTGTCTCTCAACATTGATGGTAAAACCCCTCTTTACCAAAGACAAACACAAGTCAAGAAGTAAGAATCAACACCAACCCTCTTCAAGCAAGAACAATCTTATTTCCAAGGAGAAAGGAGAAGAGGATGAGTCCTCTCAAGCTTTAACATCCAAGAAGAAAAATAAAAACATTTCCAATGAAGAGAAGGAAGATGCTCATGCAAGTGATGGAGAGGGATCTCTTATGGTCTCGAGTTTTTCTTCATCACCTTTCAAGAAGGATGGTTCGTGGTACATCGACAGTGGAGCTTCCTCACATATCTGTACACAGCAAGCTCACATAGCAACTGTATTTCTCAAAATGAAATTACACTATACATATAGTTGTTCACTCAGGAAACCCATGCATGACCCAGGTTGCCGTTGGCGGGGCGCGTGTCCCGTCGACTTGCCTCATGGCAAGGCCAACTGATCCTTATCCACTGATAGGACCCACAATACAGTAACACAGTGATTCTACTTTAATTCTAACTCTCTCCCTTAAAGTAGAGTCTACTTTTTATACAGTCATATACATAGCTTTAAAGTCAACAAACTTTAAGTACATAAAGCTTTGATCTAAACTAATCAAACTTTTCTCCAGTAAGTGGCTTAGTGAAAATAAAAGCAGATTTCACATCCATCTGATGCAAAGGCCAACCAAAATGTGAAGCTAAAGCAACAAGTAGACGTAGAGTATTCCACTTACAAACTGGCGCAAAGGTCTCCTCATAGTTGATGCCTTTACTTTGTGCGTACCCTTTGATCACCAATCTTGCCTTGTGCTTTGCTATACTTCCATATGCATGGTACTTAGTCCTGTATACCCATTTGCAACCAATGGGTTTCTTGCCAACTGGTGGTCCTACTAAGTCCCATGTGCTATGTTTAGCAATTGACTCCATCTCCTCTCCCATGGCCTTGACCCAAATGCCATCATCCTTCGCTTCACCATAAGTCGAAGGTTCTTTGCTTTGAATAATGCTAGATAAGAGAGCATAATTTGCTTCATACCTTTCAGGTAGTGTCTTCTCTCTTGTTGATCTTTGTAGCTCTCCCTGGCTAGATGATCCTGGAAAGTCATCTATGTCGCGGCTCTCCAACAATCTCTCAAACCACTTAGGGAGCTTCTTGTCAGGTGATCGGCTTCCTGGTAAAAATGTATCCCACGGTACATCCTTCTCCTTGCGTTTGTCACCTGCAACTTCAATCCTTCTTGCACCAAAAGGTTTTTCCCTACCTCTCTAACCTGTCTCTTGAGGTTGAGTAGTAGTATCTTGAGATGTATCTTCATCTTCATCACTCGGAAGGTCAATGAAAGGATCATCATCAGGTGGTATCCTCACTATACCATCTTTTCCACTGGATGTGTCTATATTTTGAGCATCCTCATCTTCATACATCTTGGATTCATCAAAGATAACATCACGGCTTATATGGATTTCATTTTCCACTGGATCAAAATATCTATAGCCCTTCACACGATCATCATATCCTAGAAATATGCACTTGATAGCTTTTACATCAGGTTTACGTCTCTCTTCCTTAGGAATGTGTACAAAGGCCTTACATCCAAAGATTCGCAAGTGGTTCACCTTTGGCTTCTTCTTCGTGAATGCTTCCTCAGGTGTTATCTTTGGTATGGCAATAGTAGGACTTCTATTTTGAAGATAGAATGTAGTACTGCATGCTTCTGATAAAAAATCTTTTGGTAGTTTCATCTCAGCTAGCATAGATCAAGCACTTTCCACAATCGTATGATTCTTGTGCTCAGCTACACCATTGAGAGCAGGAGTACGAGCTTGCGTAGATTGTCTTTTTATCCCACATTGATCACAAAGATCATTGAAGTCATTAGACTTGTACTCACCTCCACTATCTGATCTTAGGACTTTGATCTTCCTACCTGTCTGATTTTCGACCAATGCTTTGAAGCTCTTGAAGTTATCAAATGCATCTGATCTTATGTGACATATCATCAATAAAGGTCATGAAATAGAAGGCTTTACCTAAGGACATGGTCCTCATAGGCCCGCATAAGTATGTGTGGATTAAATCCAGGATGTTCTTTGCTCTTGCAACACCCCCTTTTATTGAACTTCTCTCGATGTTGCTTCCCATATACACAGGATTTGCACATCGATTTTAAGTGATCTTCTATGGTAGGCAATCCTGTTACCATCTCCAATTTTCTCATCAAACTGAGGCTTCCCAAGTTCAAGTGACCAAGCCTCTTATGCCACAACTCAGTTTGTGATGGAATGGACGATACAAGTCCATGTTGCCCCTTAATTGTAGCATTCAACCTATACAATTTTGTATTGGGCTCTCTTACTCCATCCGCAATAACTTTGAACCTTTGGTTCACATCCTTCACAAAGCAATGATCATGGGCGAATTCTACTTTCAACTTTTGATCAGTAATGACTCCAACAGAAAGTAGATTTTTTTTCAAACCTGGTACGTAAAGTACCTCCCTGATCATCCTGCTTTTGTCATCAGGTAGTTGGATTGAAAAGATGCTATCCCCTTGATCTTGCACACCTCAGCATTTGCTTGTGAAACAGATGTTCCATTATCCAACAATGCATTGTGCACCAGCTCCACGTCACGTATGCGCTCACCAATAGAATGCAGTTCATCTCTCATTGTTTTGATTCTGGTCATGTACGTCTGAATGTGCTCTCCTTGTTCCATGCAGACACTATTCAACTTTGACTTCAGAAACATGATTCTTGAAGGATTTAATGTCTTGAACTACTCCTTTAGCACATCTCATGCCTGTCTGGGTGTAACCACATCACAAATGTGGGTAATGAAGGTCAAAGCTTTCCTCATCTTTTTGTCGAACACTTTGATATCTGTTTCATTTGGTGGCCTTCTCTCATCACCTGTGATGACTTTCCAAACATCTTTCTCCATCAGTGTGTTTTTCATTTTGAATTTCCACATTGCGTAGTTGGAATCCTGTCCAATTTGCTACTTTCACTCAAAATGGACTCTCTCATGTTTGCCATCGCAAAACTGCTTGAAACTTCTGCCGTAGGCTAAAAACAGTATGCCGAGGCCAACAATGATGTCAGAAGTTGAAAATAATGACCTGCACTTTTTTCCTTACCAGGCCACTCGCCGCTTTTCCACCAATTTGAGAGCCAAATCGGCCTCGCCTTCCGAAATGCACTCAGTCGTCAACTCCCAACAACGTGCCCAGTGGAATGGTGAAATCACTTCTGGCATACTCCGAACACTTTTTCCACTGCTATCACTCTGTTTTGTTGTATCGTACTTGTAGGTACAGTCCGGGTGCCCTTCATTTGGAGGTTATAGCCTTTCATTTGGGTCAAAACGGGCAAAGGACCCAAAAATAGGGACTTTTCTAGTTTTTGAACTGTTTCTTCACCTTGAAGAAATCTCACTCTTCACTTTTGAAAGGACCCAACTCCAATTTCAGTATGAAATTTTTTAATGAAGTTGAAGGCGAAAATGCACTTCACTTCTTCAGGGCCCTCCTCAACAACCCTTCAGATTCCATCCAATGGTTGAATTTGATCCAACTGTGGATATCCCTTCTGGATAGCACAATCTGAGCCGTCAATCTTGTAGCTTCTCTTATCAATGGATCTGTGCACTCTTGTGCACTAATGGAGAGTCTTGTAAGCGCTACCCACTCCGAAACGCTATGCTCTCACCCTGGTTCCATGCGCGAATAGTCCGCAACCTCCCTGTCTACGACCGCGCCTCCTCACACTCGTTTTTATTTGATCTAACTCACCTATGGATCGATTTGAGCACGATCTGAGGCTGGAGCAGTGTTGCCCTACTGATTCCAAGTCTGTAGAGTGTTCACTCAAGAAATTCCATGGAGAAACGGTGATTTTAGCTCAACTTGACAAAGTGGCTTTTTTCACCTTTTACCGCAAATCTGCTAGGTTAACTGTTTGGAGACAAATCTCTGACATAAACCTTAGAATTTCTCCATGGCTGGTTGACAATGTGATTAGCTTCCTTCATGTCCTAATGGCATCCAAAACGGTGCACAAACAGTGAAGAAATCACCAGTTATGTATAAAAACCGTAACCCCAAACTCGGTTTCAATTTTCAGCTGGCTTCAAAATTGTCAATTTTAATTGGCTCTCTATTTCACATCAATAGAGTCTCATTTTTTTGTTCCAACCAATCTTGATATAGGGTCCATAAAATATTATCTTGGAAAGTCTATTCTCATCAACTTCATGACTTGGGTAGTCGCTTTTCTTGATAATATTTAGAAATGACGTGCATTGTTGGGTCATTATCTCTATGTTTGGGATCAATTGGCTCTCAATTTCGCATCAAAAGCTAACTACAGTCTATCTTTGATATCATATTATTCATCTAGTTTTTCAATTCCAATCTTCTTCATCAATGGGTGATTCAACACCCTAGCCTAATACATCGCATATCGCTGGTGATGTGTCATCGACATCTAGGGGAACATCGGTTCTACCCAAGAAGAAACCTCATGGGAAGACACATGGTCCCGAGTGGGAATTTGCCAAAAATCTTGGCAAATATATGGATTGGGAGTATAACTTTTGTCACCTGCAAAGTCCGGTGGCGCTCCTAGAATTAGAGAACATCTTTTGGGTGGGAGTAGCAAATCATCAATCGCCAGATGTACTAGTCATTTGGCCCAAGAAGCTTCCAAGAGATTGAGAGCTATAATAATTGAAAAAACAGCAAAAAAAAGAGGTCAGTCATCAATTAGTACTGGTCATAGTCACAACATGGTTGACTTGATATATCCTGATGAAGATACAACCCTAAACACCTTCTTATTAGATGAGGGAAGTAATCAAAGTGATGTGGGTATATCATCTCAGCATCCATCTCCAAGCTCGATTCCCAACAGCAAAACCAAACAACAAACTTTACAAGAGAGTTTTCGTGCACCTCTTTTGGATGATGCACAACTCGCTTTAGCTGAAGTTGTCTTTTTCACTGGTTCATCATTGTACATGGTTAGTCATGACGAATGGAAAAGTGTGTGGCACAAAATTGTAGAATATGGTCCTAGATTTTGCCCTCCCTCGTATCATCAAATGAGAAATCAACTTCTCGACAAATGTTATGCAAATGTCAAACAAGGAGTTGAGACATTGATTTTAAACTACATTGGATCATCAAGATGTACCATTGTAAGTTGATAAACATCATGATGATGTCCGTTGATAAACATCGTGATGGTTTGTCCTCGTGGTGAATGCTTCATAAAAGCTGTGGATGGTTCCGGTGAAATCAAAACTGGCACTTACATAGCAAACTTCTTGAGTGACGTCAGATTTACGATGACATATACACCTCTCCACACAGTATCGCTATTTTGTTGGACCCTGAATATTGAAATCAATCTTTAAGGGTTATTGACGAGGAAGTCATAAGTGACTTCTATGACATGGTGAATTCTTTGGGCACTGCAGCGGAAGTAGTTAGGGAACTTACACAATACAAAGAGAAGGAAGGTATTTTTAGTTCTTCTTTTGTGCAGAATTTGTCAAGGACTACGCCAGTTTAAGAATGGTGGATGTTGAATGGGAAACATACTCCCGCGTTCAGTTTGATCGCTATGAAGATACTAGCAAAATGTGTAGCAAACTCCAGTTTAGAAAGGAACTGGAGTACCTACAATATGTACACAGCATGTTGCAAAATTGACTGTTGAGTGATGGGGCTAAAAAACTTGTGTACATGTATTTTAATCACAAAATAATAAAGAGAATATGAAGTATTGATTATAAAGAGGAGATGTCTGCATGGGGGGATGGATGTTTCAAGAGAAGAAGAGATGGCAGATCTTGGCGGTCGTTGAGATTGTGTGGCTATATACTATGAGGTTGATGAAAATTTAGAAATTGAAGAAGGCATTACGCGAGCCGACAAGAGAAAAAGAATGGGAAACCTTCTTTGAAGTATAGTTGAAATACAGAGTTATATTGATTTGCCAAAGAGAAGTATATTAGAGATTTACCATTGGATATCAAATTGTGTGCGATTTACCATGATAAGTAGTTTTATTTTTAAGTGTTTAGGTTTATGAATCTATGATCATTGGTTTAGAGTTTAGGGTTCATGCAAGTTTGGTTATACTTATACAAAAAAAATACCTATTTGCACAAATAATCAAAATAAATCCAAGGATCCAAACAAATAAGGAAAATAATTTTTTGCAATACTTGATTTGTGAAATAAAAAAGTTCAGTACAAAAAGTGAAAGTGGCCATTCTGACGCTCTATCACAAGCTACAGAGTTCTGAAGGCACGCATCTCTTGGATTCTACGATAATCATCATGCATGTCTAGTGTGATATATGAATTTTCTACAATTTTATAATCACATAACTTGCACTTATCATCCAACATCATATGTTGGATGAGACAAGCAATGTGATAAAAATGTGTGCATGGTAATTGGTAATGCCCACTCCATGAATGAAAATTGTGGTGGCAAAGTGGACAACAATCTTGGAGTGGGTCATCTATTATACGCTCTAGAACATTAGGGTGCACCATCCTGTGAGATATATGGCTGCCACCACCTGGCCCTTCAAGATTTTCCAACCGACAATGCATCGTTTTCATTTCAGCCTTCAACTGCTGCATATCGTTGTTGTCATCGTCGTGTGCCTGAAAAACAAATGCTACGTCAGCTTGAAGCATGTTTAAGCGCATGATTTACATTCTACCAACATTTCTGATTTATATACCTGCTCTTTTTCGCGGTTGAACACGCTCTCTTGACTATGGAGCTGAGACTACAGCTCCTCTATTTGGTCATGCACCTGACATGATGCACCAACGAGAGCATCCTATAACTACGTTCGAGTAACAGAAACACTCTCGTTTCGAAGGTCAGACACCGACTGCTTAGCGAGTTTTGAACTAAAAGCAACATGTGTCTCGAGAACGTAATGCATGTACAACATTTTAGCAAAGTTGAGGCTGCAATCTTGATAATGTAAATGTTGTGTCGCGCACGCCAGATATATTTTTTCGACGTTGTTTCTGATATCTTCGTTCTCACAATTCCAAGCTTAAGACATTCTTTTTTGACGTCTGACCTAGAAGTTGGCCAGATTTCGAGGACCATCTCCGTAGAGACAATGTCATTTCTTTGTTTCCATTGCACACCACTGGGATTGGCCCACTCAGATTTACGAGCACCAATTCTAGCCATCTCATTGATATCAGTTTCTTCAGCTATGGCTTTCAACCGCTCGTATGCCTTTTTTTGTCTCTTTTTATCCGCGGAGCTGCTACTTCCAGAGGAGACCATATCACCTACAAGGCTACAAAATTTAAAACTCTCATATATCAACTTGCAAGTAATGCACAAATTTATGATATAACATCTAGTTTAAAAATATTGCATAATTTCACATCGATTTAATATCACATAATTCCATAACTCCTTTTAAATTTCAAACATATCACAAAATAAGCTTATAAAAAAAAAAGTTTGCAATCACCTTGCTTGAAAATATCACGACATGTTATATAACTTTCATTTTTTGTTCTTTGTACATAGTATCTCCATATTCAAAATATATAAAATGCGGGCATCATTTCGGCCATCGACCGAAGATATTGCTTTGGACACAAGTTAAATCTCTTAAGATTATTATCTAAATCTTCTAAATAAATTCTTGCATGCTCGTTAGCAATATAATATTCTTTTGCAATGATATATTTGATATGCTCTACATTGGCTCCTGCAAGGCTCTGCTTCCAGCCAGGATGGTGCAACGCACAAAACTCCTCACAAAATGTGATAAGTTCAGTGATCAGCCATGCCACTGACCATGTGTCTGTAGCTCTAGTGTACACATGGTTGCGATCCAGAAACTCGGGAGCCAACCATGACCTAAGTGCATGGGTTGTCGGATTGGCCACCCAGGATTGTGTTGATTCGTATTGAACCCTTACTGCCATTTCCCAATCAATGACACCAATCTTGGGATGCAACTGGTTGGTGAAAACGATCATGACATTAGCTGCATGCAAATCGCAATGCAACAAGAATTTATTATGTGAAAATGCCATGGTTTGCACCAAGGCATGTGAGATGCCACACACATGGTCACAAATCGATTTGATTCATCATCGAATGATATAACAGGGTCTGGTTGAGGACCCTTCACCTTACCATTCCCCTGCAACTTTGCCATGGCTCTTCTGAACAAGCCATTCTTGAATGGTAGCTTCGTCATCAAATCGTCCAGGCTACCTCCGTTGAAGTACGGAAAGATAGAGACCAAAGGAGATCGTCGTGTATGCCCAATACTGTGCACAATTCCCATGTGTGCAATATCAATGCTGACCTTTTGCACGAAAGATTTTAATCTATCTTGCCGCTCACTTTTGATCAGACGGTGGCTGTCTTTGACGCTTGAGGAACTCGCGATATCACACTGCTCTTCCATATATTTCAGAACCATACTTCACATTGAATCTGATTTTCAGTAATACCACACACAAACCATTTCTAATCTCTTCGGTGGACTGGACTTTCATTTTTGAGAGCATGAATTAATTTTTAAGATCCTGTTGGGCAATTAGAACACTTAAAGCTGTGATTACATTTAGCATAAGCTGTCTATTAGACTGTTTTGCATCTAGCAGCTGACTGTTCCGCAATATTCCTGCTCTCTTCTCCGTTCGCGTACTTCTATCTCCATTGCCCCCATCAAATACTATGGAAATATGTTGCATTGATAATAACATTTATCAATCATCAAATCCAACTCTATTTTTTGAAGTTCAAAAAATAATGTTTATTCCAAAAATCATCATTGAAGCTTGTCCACAATAGCCTTGTCATATACCAAAGGGCAACATCTCCTAGTCTTTGTACATACACGAGGAAACTATTCAAAATTAGGATCCTCCTCGACTATTCTCGCAATGCATTCTACATACACGGGCAAGGACCTGTGCTTAGCAATATAACATATGTTAATAACTAGTACATGAATGACAAAGCCGAATGCAATCAAGCATATTTCAATTGTGAAACTAAAAGAAAGCTTACCAATCCAAGGGTAGAATGTGTGATTTAATCTCCAGTAATGTCATCTTTGTCCACCCCAAGCATGTCAAGCTTTCCCCATTTTTCTGCGAATCATCACATATGACAATTCTCCTCCAACGACATCCATCATCTGACTCCTCGTCAGAATGGATTGTAGTTGCAAAGCTTGCAACCATGGCTCTCTAAGTGGGTTTCATGATCCAGGTATCAGGATCGATCTTAATTGCGAAATCACGATTCTATAGGACGATGTGATTCTGTCTCTAGTCGTGAAGAGCTTGTGACGTTTTGAGCCACGGTCTACCTAGTAGGACACTGTAGGATTGGAGGGATTCGAGCAAACCCAAGACTACAAAATCTAGCATGAAACAAATTTTGGCTACTTTGGTGTGTACTTCTTTGGCTATGCCTAATGGTTTCACACTGGATTGGTCAGCTAGTCGGATTGTAAAAGTAACACTTACCATTTGAGTAAGCCCCCATTCGTGATATAGCTTGGAGGAAATGTTGTTCACTTCGGATCCTCCGTCGACTATGGTGGATTCTCATGGAAACCCCCGATGCATGATTGGGATAGTTATGTGCTTGGCATCTATCTCCCATCCAACTACTACTTGGTAAACTAGTTGTGATCCCTCTATTTCTACATCCGGCACCAGATTGGTAGGGTGTGCTTCAGATTTCTCGCTGTTTGGTCCATTTATATAATATTTCAATCCTTCCCAAAGGGTCAGATGTGTTTTGAGTAGGGTGCCTAAAAGTGTTATGACATCACTTCTCAATAGATCAACTAGGATAATAGTATGGTCCTTTTCCATCTCTTTGTTATGGAAAGGGACTTCTAGACCATAATGCTCATGCGCATTCTGCCCGGTTTCACAGATGAACTATAGCAATCTCGGATTCACTAGGGAGCGAGGGGAAGCGATAGACCATTGAACTTTATCACCCTCAGGTTGACATCGGTCTTGCTCTCGGGCTATCTCTCTAGCTTGATCTAGGGCTTGGGCTTCTTTAACCCACTCCTTCATTCGTCTAAAATCACCTTGCTCAGCTGTGGGATTTGGGTATTCACCTATGTATAGAGAACCGGAAGATCCACTAGCAAGATTGGTAGTTTGGTTCTTTCTCTTTTTGTTTATGGGCTTTGGTTTCGATGACTAACGACATTGTGAATGCCTTGGGTTCTCCTACCACACTCATTAAGTGCAGCAAGCAGAGACCTCTCCTTACTTCTCCTTTCTCATTGGACATGTTAGGTATGCGTGTATGTACCCGCAATCACGACATAGTAGTACAAAATTGCCTTGTGGCTTGTTAGAGGACTCAACAATCCTATGGTTCTCTCCACATCCACAACATCTAATGGGAGCTCTAAATCACGTACCTCTAACCTGGTAGATCGGTATTAAGTCGCCATTCACTCCATCTATGAAATCACTTGAGCTGAATCTTGTGCTTCCTCCTTGAGATAGTAGGGTTCTTCGGTCACTTCAACCATGTTCAACTGTTGAGCATCAACTATTGAGTAGCTGGTTGTGGATTTTGCACTACTAAGCCTTGGGTTCTGGAGAGAATGGGAGGTAATGCCAATCTAGGCAGTGGTTGGAGTAAGGCACCTTGTCGTTGCGCCAATGGGACAAGATTTGGTGTTGGTCGGGCTGCTTGGTTTTTGAGGTTGTATCTACGTTCTGTGGTATCGTGATTACTCATATTACAAATATGGCAATATCGTGCGGGTCACTCTAACCTCTGTCTCAACTACAAGCGCTCATTTTTGGTATGGTTGCCAGTGCAGTGTAGACACTCAGTGGATTCTCTCCTTGGATATGCGGGGGTAGCTCTTGGTTGCAAACCTTTCAGCTTATGATCAACAATTGTGGTAAGGTTAGTGGTGAGCTTCCCAATTTGCTCATTGCTCTGGATGTGCAACTTCTCTATGGTTGACATGATGGAATCGGCCTTATTGGCCATAGAGGTAGAGACATCATCATGTAGCTTATCCTTACATTTGGCTCTTCATTCCTTTCTACGTCTTTGCTCCTGGTTAGAATTATTAGAGTCTGAAGTAGGGCTCCACTATCATCGACTCTCTAGATGGCATCGGCGCATGCTGCTTGAAAAGACACATACTTGTCTTTTCATTTCATTTGTTGTCTGATTCCCTTGGGTAGTCCTGCCATGAACCATGTCAGAATTTTATGGTCTGGGACGCTGTCATAATCGCATCCACCGTGCAATCTCTTGATCCTTTCTATATAGTCATGTATGGACTCATTTTTTTGTATCCATACGGATTCATCCTAATTGTAGGAATGGATCGGAAAGGAAGCAGGTGGTTTTGAATGGCATGATGAATTCAGCCTATAGAATATTCCAATCGTCTCATTCATTCTGCTCAAGATTGAAATACCAATCTTTCGCAATATTGGTTAGGCACAAATTTAAATAACTTAACAGCTCTTGAGGGTTATCATCTCCGTAGGCTCTACCTGCTTGGGTGTAGATATGAAGAAATCATCGCGGATCTCACTTTTCATCAAAACTCGGGAGGCCGATCTTGGGGAAGTTTCAGATTGCATGGGGTACAAACAACCTTGGATTGTCCATTGAGGGTGGATCTACGTCAACAGGTTCGTGGAGTATCTCGATTGGTACGTTGATGAATTCATCAAGGTTAGGAGGATCCATAATGGATAATCTCCTATCAGATCTCAGATGGCATACAACGAAACGGATAATGAGACTATTTTTGTCTTTTTCTTTTCTTTGATTTTGGTCTTTTCTTGTTTTTTTTTCTCAAATATCTTTGTAAATATTTTCTGTGTTTTGAAAGATCTAAAAATGGATCAGATTGGGAATCAAACCAAAATGAAGATGAACTCAAATCAAGATCAAATCAAGATCTAAATAAAAGTCAGATGGATGAAAAACGATGTAAATGCAAATTCAAAAGGCAATCGAAAAAAATGAAAACAAGAAAAAAATGCAGATGGACTCTGATTGTCAGATGTTCAAGAATTTTTTAGTTTTCACTAATGGAGAGTCAGACACTGGCGAGTCAAACAGTGCAAGTCGGTACTTTTTGACTCGCCGAACTACCTACTTTCTACAAATGGTAACCTAATCAATCTGACAAAGTGACGAGTCAGATGGAACAGGTGGCGAGTCAGAAAACATGCAAGTTAGAGACATTGCAAGTTAGACAAATGAGTAAGAGAAAAAGACAAAAAATAAAAAATGGGCAAGGAATTTGAAATGGCGAGACACATCGACTTCCAGAATGGTAGATCTAAAGTTGTTGGTCATTCTCTTCTAATGGCGAGTCAAATGGCTGAGAAAAAATAGAGAACATCAAATTGGCGAGTTAGGTCTCTGTTGGCGATTCAGAACGCGAGTCAAATTTTGACTCGTCGAGATCACAAAACAGAGCCTAAGGTCTACTCAGCACACTGGAACTGTGACGAGTCAGAGCCTAAGGTCTACTCAGCACACTGGAACAACTTAGCACCGTCTCCCTGGCATCGGCGCCAAAAATATGTTGGACCCTTTTCATACCTCCCTAATCCGTGTGATCAAGAGGGCATGCCCGGGCTTGGATCTCCAATTGGGTGAGTAGTCGTGTAGTATGGACTTTGATCCAATGGGGAGGGGGTTAAACTACAAACTAAGATGGGATCTAAGCTTACCAGGGTGTCAATCTTGGTGTTGGATCTAAAATTAGAAGGTTTAGATGAGGATGTTAGGCTTCTTCCTATCTTCTTGCTTCTTTTTGGGGTTTTGGTTTTGCTATGATCCTCTTCTTGGATCTTGGATTTTTGGGCTATCTAGGCTTCTTGGGCTCTAGATCTTCTCCTTTTGAGGCTTATCTTCTCAAGGGAGAGGAGCAATGGAAATAAATCCTACCTAATGGATCTTAATGATCATTTCCAAGGGGATTTCTAACACCTACTTTGCAAATGTGTGATTTTGTGGATTAGATGGATGAAAGCATGAGCTAATGATTTTTCTTGAGTGTAATAGCATAGTTAAACAACAATATTCAAGCATTCATTCATCCAAAAACAATCATACATGAGCAAAAAAAGAGAGCTTCACAATGTAAGAAAAGTAGGAGGAGGCTTAGCTTCTCTCTCTCTCTCTCTCTCTCTCTCTCTCTCTCTCTCTCTCTCTCTCTCTCTCTCTCTCTCTCTCTCTCTCTCTCTCTCTCTCTCTCTCTCTCTCTCTCTCTCTCTCTATTATTGATAATAAAAAGTGAGTCCAAAATGGTGTTACATCCCCTACTTATAGACAAAGCTAGGGTTAGGGTTTTTGGTTCACCCAACAACCATGTGCCATAAGAACTTGACTTCTAAAAAGTTATAAGCCAAATTGCATTTGAGGCCCATTTGAGCATAGATCTACTTTTATTTCTTGTGCCATAGGCTTACGAGTATAGTGCACCTTCTATGGGTGTCTAACGTTCTACTACAAATAGATCTACGGATTTATGTTGACTCGGCCATGCTTCTGTTCCCATCACCATAAAATATGTTGGGGAGGTGTTGGACTTTGTTTTTGCTTGTTGGCTGGTCCGTGACTTGTTGACTTCTTTGGCATTGGCGTTCCTAGTACATATTGATTCTAGAACTCCTTATTTGTGATTTGTCGACGCTCTTTAATGTAGTTGGTGGCTAGATTCTATCACTTGATATTCGTTAGGCTCTTTTAGCATTTGGAATTCGTTAGAAGAATCTTCTAACAAGGAAATATTCCAAAGGTGTCTTCAATTAATGATGTTGTGGATGGATCTAACATTCTTGATGCTGATGACATAGATATTACTTTGGATGATGTTGATGAAGGGCCTTCATTAAGTCAAAATTCAAGGAGGACATCAACGCAAAGGCAAACACATTCAAGGCTCACATATGATGAAAAAGGTAAGCAAGTTGTTGGAGGTACAAACTATGCTTTTCTAACCTCTTTTGATGAGGCAAATACAATAGGAGGAGTCGATCCAAGCAATGGATCTTGAGTATCAATGTAGACAGATTCTCTGGTTGTAGAATCTGTTTACTGGATAATTTTGCTTAGCATATTGTTTACATATCTGTTCTTCCTGTTACCAGGCTTATTGGGCATTTCGTGAATGTTAACGTTCTTAGTTCATTGCCCAAACCAGACAGAAAGGATTGATATCATTGTAGTAGTGCCTTGCCTGTTAGAGGACATCCGGATGGGTCTCTCTTGAATTGTATTCACATGCATTCCATACCAAACTTATAAATCAATGTGTTCAACTAAGAAATCAACATGATCAATGGTTTCTACTTCTAACTGCTACATAAGGAGTTTGAACAAATCAATACAAGCTAGAAACTACATGCATTAGTCCACAAACAAGAACAAGAAACTAAACTAGGCAGCATTTTGGAGAGCCCAGAAATCAAGAAACACACATTTCTTGATTTTTGGACTTCCAAGAACATCAAGAAATGGGCTGTCATAGGATTTGCACGATTTAAGACACAATGTAGCCAACATGGATTCCCACAATGTTGATTCCTATATTAATCCACAAAAAGCAAGAAATCTAATCTACTCTACTTTAATCCACAACTACAATTCACAACCACACACAATAGGAATGGAAGGGCAAGATCATCAATGCATTACTCAAGAAACAAGAATGATCAAGGAGCTCAAGAATGCATCAAACTTTTGGAAGCTATTTCCATTTCAGCATGGAGTAGATACATTTACAAAAAGCTCCCTTCTACAAAGGGGGAGCCTCTTAAATAAGCAAGAGAGCTCTTGTAGATTTTATAGACAAAATGCCCAATGAATAAAGGCTATCCTATCTTCCATTATTTTTGTATGAAACATATTTCGAATCTTAGAGCTTGTTAATCTAACTAATGAAATGCTTGTACAGGTATCAATAATTGAAGACAAAAGATGAAAACTGTAGATAAATGTTAACAGTTTGATGTGCAGGCTCTACAAGTAGAATCTTATAATGAGCCATTTATTTTAAAATGGTATGTTATGACACCTAGCATGATGGGGCAAGGGAGATAAAGAACGCGAATGGAAAAGAGATCAGAAATATTGCGGAACAGCTCTCCCATTCTAATTAGCAGTCAAATGCAAAAACAGTCTAATAGACATCTTATGCTAAATCACAGTTTTAACTATTCTAATTGCCCAACAGGATCTTAAAAATTAATTCATACTCTAAAACAAGAGTACAGTCCACCGAAGCGATTGGTGATGGTTTGTATGTGGTACTACTGAAATCAGATTCAATGTGAAGTATAGTTCTGAAATAAATGGAAGAGCAATATGATATCGCGAGTTCCTTAGGCGTCAAAGATAGCCATTGTCTGATCAAAAATTGAGGAGTCATAGACATCCGTGTTGAGTGAGTAAACAAGCGCGATCAAACAACAATGAAAGTGCATTCAATCACAACAAGCATTCATCTACATTGTACATAGATAAAAGCGTGTTGTTGCTATATTACACTAAAGCATAATACAAATAGCAATTACAACAAAAAATTGACAGCGTAATTGGGTGGCTCAAATAATGCGTCTCATGGATGGAGCAACAACTAATCTATGCTTGGATGATCTATTTATAGATTTCATCCGTGTATTAATTACATTGAATGTTTGTCACCTAATTAGGAAAGTCGTTGTACTTGGAAGTATATGACTTTTGTGACAACTGTACACAGTATCAATGGTCAATAATTCAGCATCGTTGACGTGGACGAGGACGTCACTGAAATGTTCCTCGTTTATTTTAGATGACCTTCGAAATTTTTCTCTCTCTTCGTATTTTTCGCAAAAAGCTGAAGGTGCTCTCAAAAGGACGATGGTGTTTAAAACAGTTTAACTCATGAAAATAGATGACCTTCGGGAATTTTATCTCTCTTCGCCTTTTTTGCAAAAAATTGAAGGTGTGTTAAAAATAGTTAAACTTTTGAACTACGCAAGTTTTCGCATTTCGGAAAAATGCAAAAAAGCCGAAGCTGTTGAAAACATAGTGTATTTCTACAGACTGTCAAAAAAGTAATGTATTTCTGTAGACTTGTTCTAAATGCAAGTTCTGTGGAAGTCATTGAAGATGGCCAAGTCTTCAATGACTTCAAGTTGTTAAACTTAACATCTGAACTTTGAAATTATGACAGGATTGGTTACCCTTCGCTGGAGATCAGCCGGAAGCCCGTTGTACATGTTCTTCAAATGAATTGGTTGTCTAAGTTTGTGATTCCTGCAGGTATGAGATGAGCAGACGTAGAACCAAAGTTGGTTTCACTTGACCCTAGATCAATGATCAATAAACATGCAGAAAGAATCATGAAATAGAAATTAATCATTCACCAAGGAGGCAACTGTGGGCTTAATTTCCAATGGTCCCCCTTAAGGTCATGGTTGGTGCCTTGGTATCTTCGTCAGGTTCAACATGTTGAAGAACTTCTGGTGCTTGATCCTAGGAAGCGCTTTGGTGAAGATGTCTGTGACCATTTCTGTTGTGGAGCAGTATTGAAGGATCACTTGCCCTAAGAAAACTTTCTCCCGAATGAAATGATAGTGGATTTCTATGTGCTTGGATTTGCCATGGAATCTGGGATTCAGTGACAGTGAAATACAGCTCAAGTTGTCAGACAGAATGGTGGTAACATTAAACTGAGTGTGATGTAAGTCGTGAAGTAATAACCTGATCCATACAACTTCTTTTGAAGCTTGACATGCTGCGATGTACTTTGCCTCTATCGAAGAAAGCACAACTGATTTCTGCTTCCTTGACTTCCACGAAATCGATCTCCTTGCCAGATAGAAACAGAACCCGGAGGTAGATTCTCTTGTAGAGACTGTTCCTCCCCAATCTGAATCGGAATAGTCTCGCAGGACAAGTGGGTCGATAGCATTTCCATCTTAACATAAGATGTGATCTAAACTTTCCTGAATGTATCTCATCACTCTCTTCAATGCTTTCCAATGAGAGATCCTAGAATTAGACATCAATTAACTTAACATGCTAATGATATATGCTAAATCTGGTCTAGTACACAACATTGCATAGAATAAGGGTACTTCGCTAAGTTGAGTACTTCACTATGAGTCTCAACACAAGAAGGTTTAGACAATACTATACTTGGATCTATTGGGGAATCAATTGGTTTGCAATCAGACATATGAAATTTCTCTAAAATGTCTTTTAGATATGCCTGCTGTGTTAAAAATTCACAATTCTAGCTTGACTAGTTTTGTTCATATGACTTGTAAATAGTTAGATGGTCATGATGTGGCTTGTCACACGTGCCAAATAGCATAGGATTCCATTCATAAGGATGTTCTCAAGTAGACCTAAGTGTTAGAACCTTTGGAATGAGTCCAAATTATGCTTAGATACAAGGGAGAAAAAATAGGAGCTATTTTTGGTAGTTTTTGCATTGTTGAGGGATCTCCAAGATTCCAACCCTAACTTGGTAGGGATGAAAGATCCACCAAAATTAGCATTAGGGATAGGTTTAGGGCTACTCATACCTGCCCAGAACCGTGATGGATCATGTATATATAGGTGATGATATCTCACCAAAATCAATCAAGCAATTTCATGTTTTTTCTCTCATAATGGTGCAATTGCTCTCTATGTTCATAATTGTTTGAGTACTTGTGATTACTAATGATTATAGGATTGAATGTAGGTCTGGTGTACAGTACTCAGACTGTGGGAGGCCGTACTTTCACACGTGTGAAGCCTTCTTCAAGGATTTGGGCCATTTAGTGAGGTTCAAGCATAGATTTTTGATGGATTTTGATGGTTCAACTTGTGCTAATCTTATGAAATCATAATCTATTGTTTCCCTCATCATTTCAAGTGTTTTAGGATCCTTATTTGCTGTAATTTTTACATGGTATCAGAGCCTAAAGGTTGAAATGAGCTAAATCCTTGGTTTTCATTCAATTTGATCACAATTTTTGATCTAAATCTTGTGTAGATTGGATCTTAGCATCTAGTATTGATTCTAGAACTCAAAGTGAGTCAAATACATTGGAGATTGGTGTTGTGTGACTTCATTTGCAGGTGTTTAGGTGTCTAAAACCAGAGGCAAAGTTGAATTCAATTCACATTACCAAGATAGCAAGTTTTGCTTGCTCCAAGCATTGATTTCTAAGCGAGTTTTGGAGGTGATTTCATAGAGGAGGCTTTCTAGCATTCAAGGAGAGGGAAGATCAGAGTTTTGGGGACTCTTAAAGGCTGTTCTAAGGTGTAGTAGACACCTCCTAAAGTGATTTAGGTTCAGTCCAACCATTGCTTGACTTATGCACCAAATTAGATCAATTTTTCATCAATTTTGATCATTTTTTGCTTGTGATTGGATAGTAGATTGTGTTATTAAGTTCCATTTAGCTCTTTTACAAGTGATTTTGGAAGTATATTAGGTTGCTGAAATTCACTCTTGATCAGATCATTTGGAAGCTTTAATGTTCTTTATAGAAAGAGGGGCAATTCTACTAGTATTGTCTACTTCAATCAAGCAAGTGCATTGTTTCTAGTATTCTATGATTTGATTTTGTTAGAGATCATTCTTAGATCTTTATAGGAAGTCTATTACTAATCTTTTCAGGTCCCTAAGAAGTGGGATAAGATAGACCTTCAATCAAATCAATAGAAGTAACCTTCATTTGTGTCAAGTCCTTGATTAGGAGACTAGATGACATCTATAAATGCATATCTTTTGGATACTAATGAAAGGCTCAACAAAACTAACTATTCCATATGGAAAGTTAGAATGGAATCTATCATGATCATGCAAGATCTGATGGAAATTGTAAATGGTAAGGAGGGTGAACCTATTCATCCTCAAGAAAAAGCCAATACATCAAGAGGTGCAATGTTGCACTACATTGCATAAAAATGAATGTTGCAAATGAACTCTTAAGAGAGGTAGGAGATTGCACTTCAGCTCAAGATGCTTGGGAGACTTTGCAAAAGGTCTATGAATCCAAGAACCAAACAAGAATGTTAGCTTTGAAGAATCAAATCTATAGAAGCTATCAAAAGAAAGGAGAGAGTGCACATACTTTTGTCCTAAGAGTAAAGGAATTGAACAAAGAGCTAGCCTTTATAGGTGATCCTATCAAGGATGAAGAGCTTGTTCAACTCATATTGAATGGACTAAGCTTTGAATTTGACAATTTGGTTCAGGGATATGCAATTATGGGTAAGCTACCCATACTTGAAGAACTCCAAGGCACACTCATGGTCGAGGAATCAAGAAGGAGCCAAATGCAAGAGAGGATGGATAGGCTTTCCATCCAAGGTGGAGATGACCAAGCTCTCTTCACCAAAGGCAAAGGCAAGTCCAAAGGCAAAGTATCAACATTCAAGAAGTCTACAAAGCTTGAGGATCAAGAAGGGCCCTCAAAGGCATCTCCATCAACCACCAAAGTCAATAAGGACAAATCAAAGGTGAAGTGCTACTATTGTAGCAAGATGGGGCATTATGCCTCGGAATGCTTCAAGAGGAAGCAAGATCAAAGCCAAGCCAACATGAGCAAAGAGGAGGAGGAGGAGAGTTCACGTGAGGACTCTCTCATGATGTCCATATTTTCTTCAACAAGCTTCAAAGGAGAAGATCCTTGGTGGATTGACTCGGGTGCTAGTTCACACATGACTAGTAAAAGGGAGTTTTTCTCTTCTCTCTTATCTTATGATGGACCTATAAAGTCTATCTATACAGCAAATGATGAAGCTTGTAAGATTGAAGGAGTTGGTAGAATTCCCCTTTGCTTAGGATCTTCCAAAAAGATCAACATAGAAGGTGTTTTGTACATTCCTACAATAACAAAGAATCTACTAAGTGTTGGCCAAATGGTAGACAATGGTTTCAATGTTGACTTTGCTTCCAATGAATGTTTCATCAAGAAGAAGGGTAAGATAGTGGCTAAGGGCACTAGACTTGGCAAACTTTATAAGTTGGATGCATTTGTGGATACTAATGTTGTCATGTTGGCCGAGAAGAGCAAGATATCTACTTTTACTTTATGGCACAAAAGACTTGGACATGTCAACTCGGGTTCCATGGAGGCTATGATCAAGGAGGTGTATGCTTTAGGCCTACCAAGGTCTATTGGGAAGGAAGACAAGGTTTGTGAAGCTTGTGCCTTATCCAAGGCACATAAGAAGGTGTTTCCTAACTCCATCACAAAGTCATCTCATCCTCTTGAACTCATACACTCGGATGTGCACATTGCTAGCACCAAATCTAATGGAGGTTCATCCATGTTTTTAACCTTCATTGATGACTACTCAAGATATTGCTGGAAATAGAACATTATGTGAATGTTCTAAGGCTTTAAGATTAGATGCTTGTTTGCCCAAATCCTTTTGGGGTGAGTCTCTTGTATGTGCAAACTACTTGATGAATAGGGTGTCTTGCAAAGCAATTGAAGGCAAAACTCCTTATGAGATGTTGTATGGAAAGAAACCCAATCTTAATCACTTGAAAGTTTTTGGGTGTATATGTTATGTGCATGTGCCATTGGAAACAAGAACCAAGGAGGATCCATCTTCCACAAGAGGGATCATGCTTGGATATGCAAGCTCAAGCAAGGGCTACAAAGTCTATCTCCCATCCTTGAACAAATTTGTTGTTTCAAGGGATGTCATCTTTGATGAACATCATATGCATATGCTTGAAGAAGGCTCAAGTGCTCCAACAATCAAGAAGAAGATGGCCGAGGAGCAAGATCTTGGTTTTGAGGAGGAGCTCGTGGAGGAGCAAGCACCAAACCCACCTATCACACCAAGGAGATCTTCAAGGGCAAAAGTGGAGCCATCAAGGCTCACATATCAAGGCAAAGGACAGCAAGTTGAGGGTATCTCATCCACTTCTTATGCTTTATCTAGTTTTGAAGAACCGTCTAATGTTAAAGATGCATTGAACTCCAAAGAATGGTATAAAGCTATGTTGGATGAGTATGATGCCTTGATTGAGAATGAAACTTGGTTGCTTGTTGAGAGACCTCAAAGGAATGTAATAGGATGCAAGTGGGTCTTCAAGCTTAAGTTGAATGCAAATGGGAGTGTTAACAAACATAAAGCAAGATTAGTTGCAAAAGGTTATGCTCAAGAGAGAGGGATAGACTATGAGGAAACTTTTGCACCCGTGGCCAAGATGGTCACAATAAGACTAATCATTGCACTTGCATCACATTTTGGATGGATTCTATGTCAAATGGATGTCTCTAATGCTTTCTTGAATGGTTTTTTGGAAGAGGATATCTATATGGAGCAGCCACAAGGGTTCATCAAGCATGGAATGGAGAACAAAGTATGCCATCTCCAAAGAAGCATCTATGGCTTGAAGCAAGCCTCGAGATCTTGGAATTCAAGACGACATTGCTATCTTATTTCACTTTCTTTTGTTCAAAGTGAATATGATCCCACTCTTTACATTAAGTTTGATGATGTTGGTATTGTACTTTTACTCATTTATGTAGATGACATCATCATTAGTGGAAATAGTGTTGATGGTATTGAAAAAATCAAGATAGATCTATCCTTAGAGTTCAAGATGGTAGATCTAGGGTGTCTTCACTTCATCTTAGGCATAGAAGTACTTAGAGGGTCTGATTTTATCTTTATAAGTCAAGTAAACTATGCTCAAAGTCTTTTGAAGAAGTTTAAGATGGAAGTATGCAAAAGTGTTGACACACCAATGGAGCAAGATGTAAAAGTGCCAAATGAAGATGATGAAAGATCCTTCATGGACATCACTTTGTTTAGGCAACTTATAGGTTCCTTAATGTGGATCACTATAACTAGACCAGATCTTAGCTTTAGTGTATGTAGGTTGAGCCAATCCATGCAAAAGCCATTGAATATCCATTGGAAAAAGGCTAAGAGGATTCTAAGATACATCTCAGGTACATTGGATTTTGGGATTCTATATAGAGGAGATGTGATTAACCTTTATGCATTTAGTGATTCAGATTTTGCAGGGGACAAGAGGGATAGGAAATCAACAAGTGCCTATTCAACTTTCATAGGAGAAGGTGTGGTTTCATGGCTTTCAAAAAAGAAAGAAACTATATTTCTATCTTCAACCGAGGCCGAGTACAAAGCTTTGACAACCACTACAAAGGAAGTACTTTGGATCAAGAGATTATTGGTGGAACTAAAGATCATGGATTCAGAGGAGGCACAAATCATCTAAAATGACAATATATCATCCCAACACCTTGCATCTAACCCAATCTTCCATGCAAGATCTAAGCACATTGAGATATGCCATCACTTTGTGAGAGAAATGGTGCAAGCCAAGGAGATTGCTTTGGAGCATGTTCCAAGCAATGAATGTGTAGCTGATCTACTTACTAAACCACTTCAAAAGACACCTTTTATGAAGTTCAGATCATCACTTGGAGTGATTAGTAAAGCAATGATTGAACCAAGCTAGATAGTGAGGAGGAGTGTTAAAAATTCACAATTCTAGCTTGACTAGTTTTGGTCATATGACTTGTAAATAGTTAGATGGTCATGATGTGGCTTGTCACACGTGCCAAATAGCATAGGATTCCATTCATAAGGATGTTCTCAAGTAGACCTAAGTGTTAGAACCTTTGGAATGAGTCCAAATTATGCTTAGATACAAGGGAGAAAAAATAGGAGCTATTTTTGGTAATTTTTGCATTGTTGAGGGATCTCCAAGATTCCACCCCTAACTTGGTAGGGATGAAAGATCCACCAAAATTAGCATTAGGGATAGGTTTAGGGCTACTCATACCTGCCCAGAACCGTGATGGATCATGTATATATAGGTGATGATATCTCACCAAAATCAATCAAGCAATTTCATGTTTTTTCTCTCATAATGGTGCAATTGCTCTCTATGTTCATAATTGTTTGAGTACTTGTGATTACTAATGATTATAGGATTGAATGTAGGTCTGGTGTACAGTACTCAGACTGTGGGAGGCCGTACTTTCACACGTGTGAAGCCTTCTTCAAGGATTTGGGCCATTTAGTGAGGTTCAAGCATAGATTTTTGATGGATTTTGATGGTTCAACTTGTGCTAATCTTATGAAATCATAATCTATTGTTTCCCTCATCATTTCAAGTGTTTTAGGATCCTTATTTGCTGTAATTTTTACATGCTGGCTAAGATAGATCTTCTTCTGAAGTCTATTTCTAGTAATGTGAATATCTAGCAAAGAATGAACAACTCCTAAATTAGTCATGTCAAATCCCTTTGACAGATCACTCTTAGTAGTGTGCAGTAGAGAAGTGTCGTTAGACAAAATAAATGTATCATCTACGTAAAGAGCTATGTGAATTGAATTGGTGCCTATATGCTTTGAATAAACATTACAGTTAGCTGAATTGTTTGCAAATCCCAATTGAATGAGATAAGAGTTGATTCTATGAAACGATGCTCTTGCGGCCTGTTTTAGACTGTAGATTGCTTTATGCAGCTTGCACAGTTTGTGCTCTTGGCCTTTGACTTCGAATCCTTTCAGTTGGAAGGTGTACAGCTCCTCTTCGACATTACCGTTGAAAAATGTTGTCTTAACATCCATTTGGTACATTTCGAGGTCTTCCGCGGCTACTAACGCAATCAGAGTCCTGATTGACTGCATTTTGATGACATGACTAAAAAAAATTTGATAATCCACTCCTTGGACTTGAGTGAATCCTTTGGCCATCAGCAGTGCTTTCCATTTTGCAATGGAACCATCAGAGTTGCTCTACTTCTTGAAGATCCACTTGCTATTGATAACTCTCTTGTGAGTGGAAAAGTCGACCAGTGTCCAGGTCTGATTCGTCAAAAGTGAGTTGTACTCGCTTTCCATAGCTTCTTGCCACTTCACAGCAAACAAGATCAAACAGCAATGAAAGTGCAATCAATCACAACAAGCATTCATCTATGTTGTCTACAAATAAAAGTGTGTTGCTGCTATATTACACTGAAGCACAATACAAATAGCAATTACAACCAAAAATTGATGGCGTAATTGAGAGGCTCAAATAATGCGTCTCACGGATGGAGCAACAACTAATCTGTGTTTGGAAGATCTATTTATAGATTTTATCCGTCTATTAATTACATTGAATTCTTGTCACCTAATTAGGAGAGCCGTTGTACTTGAAAGTATATGGCTTTTGTGACAACTGTACACAGTATATACGGTCAATAATTCAGCATCGTTGACGCGGATGAGGACGTCGTTGGAACATTCCTCGTTTATTGTAGACGACCTTCGGGATTTTTTCTCTCTTCATATTTTTGCAAAAAGCCAAAGGTGCCCTAAAAAAGACAATGGTCTTTAAAACAGTTTAACTCATGAAAATAGATGACCTTCAAGAATTTTCTCTCTCTTCACATTTTTCGCAAAAAAGTCGAAGGTGTGTTAAAAACACTTAAACTTTGGAACTATGCAAGTTTTCGCATTTTGGGAAAATGAGAAAAAGCCGAAGCTGTTGAAAACATAGTGTATTTCTACAGACTGTCAAAAAAGTAATGTATTTCTGTAGACTTGTTCTAAATGCAAGTTTTGTGGAAGTCATTGAAGATGGCCAAGTCTTCAATGACTTCAAGTTTGTGATTATGAACTTTGAAATTATGACCGGATTGGTTACCCTTTGCTGGAGATCAGTCGGAAGCAAGTTGTAGATGTTTTTCAAATAAATTGGCTGTCTAAGTTTGTGATTCCTGCAGGTATCAGATGAGCAGACGTAGAACCAAAGTTGGTTTCACCTAACCCTAGATCAATGATCAATAAACATGCAGGAAGAATCATGAAATAGAAATTAGTCATTCACCAGGGAGACAATTGTGGGCTTAATTTCCAACATAACCTTTTCTTTAAGGGTATGTGCAAGTACTTAAAGGAGTTCCTGAAGAATGAATTGAAAAGCTTCTTAAAGCTTAAGATGGTACCTGAAGAAGGCTTTTTCCAAAGTCTATAAAGAAGGCTTAATCGAGTCTATAAAAATTTGGAAAAGAAACCAAATGACTGATCACCCTTTGTGACTCTCGCCACTATGATTGGGAATGGGCAACCCCTAGAAAAAAAAGGGCCTAGGAATTGATGGATATTATGCAAGATAAGATGGACATATACTAACGCTTCGGATGCCCGGTGGAGATAGTCAATGCTCACGGAAGCCATTTCGTCAATGAGACCATTAAAGTCTTGTTGGAGGAATTCTTCATGATACATCGATTCAACACATCTTATTATCCTCGTGGTAATGGGCAGGCATAATCATCCAACAAGATCTTGTGTAGTGTTATCATGAAGACGGTTGAAGCTAGTAGATTTGATTGGGAGCACAAGTTACATGCTATGCTGTGGCCATTCAGAATATCATACAAGAGAATCACTGATCAAACACCCTTTCAATTGGTTTATGGTTAGGATGCAGTAATGCCAGTAGAGTTTTTGGTGCTGTCATTAAGGATTGTCATGACACAACGCCTAGATGAATCCAAATCTCTACAACTGAAGCCTTACATAAACTTTGCAAGACACACATCTTGGTAGTACATGCACTAGCAGCCGAGAAATCACGACGCAAAGCATGGCATGACCGATGGTTACACAAGAAGGATCTTCAATCTAGAGACCTAGTCCTCATGTACAAAACTAAGGCGATCAAGGGAAAGTTGAAGCTCACAGACAAAGGCCCGTACTGCATAAAGAAAATTCTAAGCCATGGAGTTTTGAACCTTGAACAACTTGATGGGACGCCCTTTGATACGCCCCTCGATAGTCGACTACACAAATATTGGCCACCACCGTAAGACAGATCTAGCTAGGTGATGACCATCTACGCACACAGAAATCTGGTCAAGCCCTATTGAAAGCCATCACAACCAAATCTAATCAAAATAAGTCACATCTAAGTAGATCTAGTCAGATCAAGCCAAATCTCTCAAGATTCAGCAAGATTAGACAAAATCTGGAAAGATCAGACAAGATCCAATAGGATCCAAGTAGGATCCAGTTCCAGATGGGATCAAAAGGATAGCAAAATATCATCAAATACTACTTAGCCTTAAAAAAATACAGATCTGAAACATAGATCTCGAGAAAAAGTACCAAAATAAACCATGAGCTTAGCTAGGGACAGATCTCGATTCTACTAACAAAGTGCGCAGTTTACCTGACAAAGGATGAGAAAGAAACGAACGCAAACTCGAAACATTTCTATTCGTGACCAACTCGAAAGATTTGCGAGGGATTTGCAAACTTTATCTTTCAGCCAACTCAAAAGATTCGCGAAATAGTTTCTTGTAGAAGCTCGTGGTTTTCTTGTTGAAGCTCAAAAGATTCGCCAACATAATCTTGTCGCAAAATATTCTGTTTCTTGTTCAAACCTCAGATGTCACGAAATTGTCGCGAACAATTCGTGAAATCTTCTAGATTCTTCTTCAAGCTCACCTGTCATGAACAGTTCGCGAAATATTCTGAATTTCTTCTTCAAGCTCAAAGTTGTCATCTGTCGCGAACAAATTGTGAAAGACGAAAATGTCGTGAAGAGACAAGTGTCGCGAACAATTCACGAAACACGAAGCTGAGACGAAGAGATGGACTGTCACAAATAATTCGTGAACATAATTTATTCGACCCTGGAAACAGAGCGTCTATTTGAATATCAACTGTCGTAAACGGTTAGATATCTACTGTTACAGAAATAAAAGGCCAAAAGACTTGTAAATAAAAGGCCAAAAGACCTGTCTTGTAACAATATAAATACATGGGCACTACTCGTTGTAACCAACTCTCAAACACTCAAACTGAAGAGATTCTCAAACTCACTTAATCAGAGACACAATAGCGAGATAAGACAACAAGAGATGTATATTGATGATTCAGATTCAGAGTTATAAAAATTTGTTTTTGATTAATAGTTTTTTATTGTCTAAAATTGTCTTAAGTTGTCTCTTAATTCCACATATAATTTTCACATGCATATTCAATCAGAGCTAATACTGTTCTATTAGTACATAGATCAATACAAACCCAATTGAAGACACTGATATTAGTTTTATTTTACTTCACCCTGACCCTCTCTAGACACTACATGGCATAGTATTTTGGAGGCAACTATCGATAGTTCGAAGTGTTTAAGAGCATCCTCTTTGAGCTAAATACGATATGACCAAAATGATTCTCTTTTGCTTTCTGTTCCACTCTCCTAATTCAGGTTCCTCTGGGAACTCAAATATATCGGGTCAACATTTCAAGAATGATTTTTTTGAGATGATCTTGAACTTTAGAATGTTCCACTCTCTCCAACGCACACTCTATTGTCCATCACCTTGGTTTGACTCTTAGAATGACGGTCCTATCAATGTCCTTCAAATACGAGTTATTCGTATGACACAGCCTTGGTGATTCTCAATTTTCTCTCTCGTTCCTAATGATAGATGCTTTTTGAGCCCTGTTGATTTATCTACAGACCCTTTTCGGAATCAAAACTCCCCCTTTTTCATTTTTCAATGAACTTCCATGAGAACGGGTTAAGAACTTTTAGTATCAAAGTTAATGGCCTTACGTAAAGTATTCTCATGGGGTGAGTGACCAAAGTCAGAATGGTGTCGTGTTAATGATAGTGGGTTTTTCAATTATAGCTTTGGTCGGTCTTTTCGTTTTGATGATAATATTTACGACTTGATTGATTTCTCATTTCTTGCCCATTTTCTTCTAAGACTAGCGTGCTCGTGCTAGTGAATGGACCCGGGTGTACTTCGGTTTTTATATTAGTATCGAAAATCACAGTACATTGCAAAATTTTGGTGTAGTAGCTGAAACTATACTATAGGCCGCTTTTTTTGAAGGCTATTAAAAATTTTAAAGGCCAACTCTGAGGCCAAAAATTCTCTAGCCACGTTACGGGCGGGCTGGGACCCCTAACTATTCGCGATTTTCAACCATTTTACATTGATATTTTGCGGTTTTTACATGCCGATTTTTATACTATAGAAAAGTTAAGCTCCAATATTCGTCCGATTTTTGGTGTCAAAAATTCGGCTAACAAGGTGATAATGAGCAGAGACATGAAGTTATATGAATCCATGTTTCCTAGATTGAAGGAAGCTAAAGGCCATGAGATCTTCACACTGCTACCAATTCAAGAGGGAGATCAAGGGCGAACGCACTTGGATTCACATCCCAGTTGGAGTGTTGTTTTTCAAGGGAAATCGGATTTGGATTCTCTAATTCTTGTGTAAATCATGCTTTTCAAACTTGGTGGTAGAGTGCTCTTTTCCTTGTTTGATTTTTTAAGAGCTTCTGTGTGGATTAGTGAGGAATTCATTCTTATTTTCTGAAGCCTTGAGAAAATTTCCGTTTAAAGTAGAATGATTTGCATGTGTAGATCCCTTTCTTGTTCAAATCACATGAGTCCATAATGGTTTGGACAGTTTGATTCAGATTGGGCAGCAAGAGGTTTATTGATAGATTGGCATGGAATCAATTTATCCTGCATAAATAAACTGATTGCTATTGGAAATCTTGAATTTTTTGGTTTGCATCGAAAAAATTAAGTATTTATATGTTTAATCCTCTTGTATTTATGCAAACCTGAAACTTAAACCATGGAATGGATTTGTAAATTGTAGATTCTCTAGAAAAGCAGATTTGGAATAGAGAAAAGTGTTGCATGCAGTTAGAGACTTCTGTGAAACCTTTCTCTGGTTGATGCTTTCTTCCTAGACCTCTGAACAGTGATGCTATTTTGTGCTATCAGTTGTTGATCTGAAATCTTGACCTATGGGAACTGGTCTGTTGTTCCCTGTCTGATTATTAAACCCGTTTTTGGAGTCCTTGAAACCTGGAATTGCTGTTGATAATTGTGAGACAGCCGGTTCTTGCTTTCTACTGTTTTTCTCAGACTTTGATTTGCATAAATGATGCAAATAGAAAAACACCAGTGCAAAGAGCAGGTCAGGCTTCGCTTTGCCTGTAGCTCGGGATTTGAGGACTGTGGGTAAGGATATGTCTTGGTTTCAAGCTGCTGCTCGCCCTTCCTTCCAATTCAGGTCATCTTGATGAGAGTGAATATTTGAAAACCCTCTGCTCGCTGTTTTTTAGCAAATGGCACATCCATCTGTGATCTGAAATTAGCAGGGGTAGGCCGTGATGCCAGATTCGGGTACTGACGAACTCTGGGGAAGAAGCCTCTGTCTGACCGGATATCAGCTGGACAAATTGGGTGGTTAGTCGCAGCGTTGAAGTAGGATGAATGACTGCCGGTTTAGCCCCGCTGAAGGTCCGAGGTGGAGTGCGATCCCATTCCCTTCCTGCATGTGGGAAAATCTCCGTCTCTCTCTCGCGATGGTGGCGGCTGGTGCAGAGAACTACTTCCCTTTCCTTCAAAAACCCTGTTAGGGTTTTTTTTGAGTGAAATGTGAGACCTTTGTGGGGTCTAGGCTTTTGCTTGTGCATGTTTTTTTAAGTTAAAGTTGATTTTGTTGCATGGGGTAGGACGGTAGTTGGTTGAATTGCATGAACGTCCGTATCGATGCTTTTGCATGCCGGTTGATTGAGGTTTTCTATGGGCTTGACATTTGGTAACTTGAAAGTTGATTCCAAAATGGGTTGCAAAATCGACTTGGTGAATTTAAGTTACAAGCACCCAGTTAGAGAAACTCTAGTTTCTTGGTGCTCGGTAGTCAATGCTGTAACCTTGTCGTTTTAAAAGTAGCTTCCCGGTCTTGGCAAGAGGATTTTAGTTTTTCTTCTCAACTTGACAGTCACCTATAAGCCTAGTTTTTTTGAGAACTTAATACCGTTGTTTTTGTGTCAAGCTGTATCAATCGGTTTGAATTTTTTCTGAATCGATCTTGACAAAACGATGGTAGTGGTACTGTTCTCAGGCAAGTACCCAATTAGTGGAAATTTTGGGTTCTCGGTACTGTGCTTTTATCGGTTTAACTCTGGAGTAGCAATATTCCCAATTAATTGAGTTAAATGATATTTTCGGTTCTTCCTTTTAGACTCGGTGTGCACCGATAGGCTTATCTTCAATGATTTTGATCTTTAAGATTGGGCTAATTAAAGCTTTTCAGATACTTGTTAAGGTGAATGAATGGAATAAGGTGGTAATTTTTGGGAGGTAGCTCTATATTCGATTAAAAAACAAGTGTCTCGAATATCAAAGAGTACCTGGAACCAAATTTTATTGATTTTCCATTGATTCTGGCAACTTTAACGAAGTAATGAAAATGAACTGGTGTGGTCAAAAGGGAAGTAGCCTAGCATTTACTTGTGTCAATGGAATTTTCGGGGACCTTCGCTAAAAGAATTTTTGGTTGACCAAAAAATCTAAGGGAGGAAGAAAATGAGACACAGGAGTAGGTAAATGTGATAGTTTTGTGTAATTTGGGTTGGTTAAGAATCCCTGTAAAGAAATTGCATAACACCGGTTTTTTGAATTCATTAAGTTGAATTTATTTTGAATACCTATAGGACCATGAGTTGACCCTATTTCGTTACGGAAAATTGTGGCATGGAACGAGAATGACACTTGGTTCACATTTGTACTGGACCTTATTCCTAAGAGTTGTAACTCGTAGATGATAGGAATTCGGCAAATGGATAGTATCAACCAGATGGGTTGTTTATGTGACGGTAAAGCCATGTGCAGATTCTTGTTAAATCACAATTTTGAACTGGATTATTGCGATCCATTAGGAACAAATTAGGGGGTACTCTGGTATTTGGTGGAATAGATATGTGCATATATGGTACTGGAAATCCAGATAGAAGTTTTAGATCTCTGGATTATCGGATAATGCAATTTAGTAATCTTCTTGAAGAAATTGAATTCCTTGTACCATTTCGGATTTAGGTATTAGATATCTATCGGTATACTTCAGCTATATTGAATTTTTTCCTTTTGGTTTTGAAGAATAAACTCAGGTCATTTCGACTGTATATGAACGAGGTTTCTCGTCCATACTGGGGTCAATGCCTAGTGGTATTCTTAGATGATATTGTCATCTACTGTGAAAACTTAAGGAAATGGAAAATTCAATAGTTGGAGGTATCTTTCTGGAAAATATTGGATCCTATATTGAATATAGGATGGCCAGATAGTCTTTTGACTTTCTGATGATTGGATCTAAAAGCAAAGGACTTTCTTGGAGAGAAAACTGATGGTATGGGACATCAGTGATTTTAAAGAGGAAATTCTTGTGTGAGAATGATCTGTAGACCAATGGTTAGTATTTACATTATTTGTAAATCTAATAGTTGAAACTATTGGGAAAGCCTATTTAGGTATTTGGAGAGGTTATGAGATATAGATCCGGATCTCTCAATGATATCTCATAAATTCCAAATCGGAAACCCTTAAAAGCTATTTCTCTATTAGTTTTAAACCTCTACTTTTTAGAAATTTCTTATTTACGAGACAATTGGATTGAGATTCATATAATTCCTTCTAGTGTAGAACTAGGTTCCGAAGGACTGTTTAAGTTATATGAATTCATGCTTCCATTTCAGGTTTGTGAATATAGCTCAAATACTAGGTGTCCTAGAATTGTCCCATAAGCATTTTAGAAGAACTAATTTTTCGTTAGGGTATATAAAGATGCCTGAACCAGTGTATTTCTCACCAACTGTGGGCAAACAGTCTCAGTTAACCAAAAATGGCTCCTTAAATAGGGGCCATTTAAAAGTCAAGTGATTTACAAACTTTAATGAATTTAAGAAAAAAAACTTCATTTTGAAAAGCCATGTAGGATTGACACATGGCAGTCTAATTGTTAAGGCCATATTCGGTTAAGGACCTGGAATAGTCCTAATATGGTAGACCAGCCCTCCAATGTTCGAGATTATTGGTCACGCCTAGATTTTATTCCAAGTCAAGGCCTGTTGATGACTAATGACCTTGAGAGGACCCAGACACTCTAATTGAGACATAAGGAGTAGTGCATGTACATGTGACTGATATAGGCAGGAGGTATGCATGTAGAGCTGTAACCTATTTATAGTTGACCTGCATGGGAATTGCATGTGCTCATGCATAGGATCCTACTCTCTATATATTGAGGTAGTGATTATTCCGTCGACGACTTGGTCTAGGTTGCCTGATGAGCTCTTCTCCTCTTGCTGTCACATTGGCATGGCTTGGGGGCTAGATCCAGGAGGATTCTCCAGGAGGGGTCTAGGATTGGTTGGGTGGTTTTGCTCCACAGTCTCTCTTGTGTTTTCCTATCCTCATCTTAGGGCCTAGTGGTCTTTACATTGGTATCGGAGCCCAGCTAAGATGCGGTTTTTGGATGGGATGGAGAGAAGTTCTACATCAAATCAGAAGACATCGAACCAGAATGTTGAGCCACAGACTCCAGAGCAGGAAGCTGAAATCCAAGAAATCGAAGACCTCCAGATTGATACATTGACAATCTTTAGTGGAGTGAAGATGCAGATGTCGAATACTGCAGCTTCACTGAACCGACAACCTACCAAGAAGCTATCCAGAGTCCAGAGAGAAAATTCAAGAAGCAGGTAATGTTAGAGAAAATCGAGTCAATGAGACAGAATGAAGCATGGACATTAGAGCCACTGCCCGAACGAAAGAAGACTGTCGACTGCAAATGCATATACAAAAGAAAAATGAAGTTAGATGGCACTGTTGGATGTTACAAGGCCGGACTTGTTGCCAAGGGCTACATATAAAGGTATGGCGTCGACTACTTTGATACATACTCACCAATGGTCAAGATGGCAAGCATCTGACTACTCCTTGCATATGCAACGCAACACAATCCGGAAATTCATGAGATTGATGTTACGGCCATCTTTCTCCACGAAGATCTAGAGGAAGAAACGTTAGAGGAGTTCTAAATCCAAAAAAGAGCCTTTGTAAAGATTCTTTTTATATTTTTTCTCAATTTTTTCTTACACATGGACCAATCAAAACACTCAAATTTGAAATCTATGATAACTCCTCTAATGTCTTCATGATGCAGCCTAAAAGATTCGAAGACCCCGACAATCGAGAATATGCATGTCGGCTACATCGATGCTTCTAGTACAAGAAGCTCGACAACCTTCTAAAGACTCTAGACTTCGTTCCTACTCACCCAGACTGTAATGTCTACATAAAAAGAGTAGGATAAAGTTTTGTGATTCTAACAATTTTTGTAGATGAGTCCTTAATGATAAAAAAAAATTCTTTGATGCTAATCAACAATACAAAGATGCAGATTTCTACAAGTTATGAAATCACAGATCTAGGAGAAGCGACAGAGTGTCTTGGGCTGCAGATCAGAAGAGATCGAAGAAGAGGAGTGATGCATCTGAGTCACTCAAAATACGTCGAAAAGGTACTAAAGCAGTACCGAATGATGGACTACAAAGAAAAAGCCACACCAATGATAAATGGAGCCAAAATGTCGAAGCAGGACTGTCCAACAATAGACGAGGAGAGACAGAGAATGGAAGCACATTGGCAAATGGCAAAGAAAACTCTACAATATCTAAAAGACACCCAAAGTATGGGATTGACCTACAAAGAAGAAGAAGAATTCAAGCTGCAACACTATAGTGATGCAATCTGGGCAAGCTGCGAAGATGACAACAAGTCTGATATAGGAGGATATTCAATAGTGTGCGAAGCAGTAGTCAATTGGACATGCAAAAAACAGACACTGGTAGCTCAATCCTCATGCAAAGCCGAATATGTGGCAACATCGAAGGTGGCTAATGAGGTAGGTTGGTTGCGGATGATGCTGGATGCAATTGGCATACAACAAAGAGAACCATGCACCATGATGATGGATTCTTAGAGTGCCATATATATATCCTAGGATCCAGTCTTCCATTCGAAGACCAAACACATTCCTCTAAAGTACCATCACATTCGAGACTCGATCTCGAAAGGAGAGCTGAGTGTTGAATACATAAAATCTGAAGACATGATTGCAAATTTGTTGACAAAGCCGCTAGACAAGCCACTGTTTACAAAACAAAATAAAACAATGGGATTGGATGAGCAGAAAGGTTGCAATGTTCAAGAGGGAGTGTTGGAAATGGTGAACTCTTGCAACCATTCCTTAGTATTCCCCAAAATCGAAGTGCCCGAGGCCAAAATAGCCGAAGTCGAAGTCACTGAAGTGCTCGACAAGGTGCCATTGCAACCAGAGGTGGAAGTGTCCGAAGTGGCCGAAGTTGAAGTCCAAGCGTCCGATGTCTACCCCTGCAACCAAAGCCCCAAGTGTCCGAAGTTGAAGTCACTGACATCATTGACATTGAAGTGGCTGACGAGGACTCAAAACCAAAAAGCCAAAAAGCTGAAGGCCGAAGGCCGAAGCCCAAAGGCCAAAAATCCAAAACATCAGACAAGTCGAGTTAGTGGACTACTTAGCTCGACGAGCATGAGGGCATTGTACTATCATGCTTAGCCGCCAAGAGCAACGTTATCAGAGGGTGGCTAAGCATAAAACCTCTCTTGTAATCAGTTGTTAAACTATTTTGTAAACTCACCTGTTGAGATAAATATAAGATAGAATGTGTATGAAATAGGAGGAAGTAAATATACTTCTAGAGAAGAGCAGAAGTAAAGAGCAGTGTTAGCATTCTGTTAGCATTGTCAGCTATATGCATGAAAGTCTGAACATAGCAAAATTCTGTAAGAGGAGCGACAAGCTACGTGTGACATTGATCAACTCACTCCAAAGCAAAAGCAAAATACAAACTACTTCGCAATTCTTCCATCTTTGATTGTTGTATCACATCTGTCTGATTGAATTCTTCAAAGTCTATGATCTGTAGTCGCTTGTCTAGTATCCTACAAACAAAAATTTTGCAATAGCTAAAATGACAGAAAATTCTACATTTTCTACATTGGCAAGATTGGTGATTTGCTTGTCTATCTAACCAAAGATCAAAGGGACATTTTGGATCTTAATAATTTGAAAATATTCACATGGTATCATAGCTCTTGTGTTTCAGGTTATGAAGGAAGCATTCACATCTATCAATGATTTGGAGAAGATATCAATGCTAGAGCGTGCTAGATTGGAATCTACACCAAAATCGAATTTCTTGCATATGTAGATTGGATCTTTTGTAGATCAAAACTCTAAATAGGGTTATAATCTTGATCATGTGAAGTCTTTTCAAACCTTGATAATCTTACCGATGCAGCTAAGAGATCATTGCAAATGTCTTGCGGAGACCAACTACCACCTAATTTGGTTGGTCAACCAAAAAAGATGATCTAAAAAAGCAGGCAAAGCAGCTAGAAGAAATAAAGAGAAAGATCTAGGAAGCTAAAGAGGAAAGGACGAAACTTAAGCAACAGATAAGCCAGATCGACCTTGATCAAAAGGAACTCTCTGGAACAATGATAGTTGAATCTCCTCCTATGAAACCCAAAGAGATCCAAAAGTAATGGATCAAAAAAAAAAAACTGCAAAAAAGAGAAAAGATAAAGACAACAGTGAGCCTGCAGGACAAAGTGAGCACCTCACCAAGTAAGTGGTGGTCAAAGCTCGACACTACAAGGGTCTAAGATTGCGACGGTAGTAGTTGTTGTGAAGTCTTTACATCATTCGGATTCCAAAAATATTATATCCTAAAGAATCTCATAATCTTAGAAAGGGTTTAGACTTTGGCAAAGATCATCAAGCATGGGATTAGAACTTGTTTCCATATGCATGCAAAAGTATGGACATCAAAATAAGAACATGCATGGTCATTGAACATGGGTTCCCTAGACATGCAAATGTGTAAACATCATTGGAATCCTGAGCATGCACAGACATTTGACATTGATTTCCATGACATGCAAAAGGTTAAACATCAATGGACGAGCATGCATAGACATTTGACATGGATTCCCATGACATGCAAATGTTTTAAAAATCAATGGAAGAGCATGCATAGACATTTGACATGGATTCCCATGACATGCAAATGGTACTAAACAACCATTTATGCACATGCATATCAAATTCATAAGCATACCATAGATTGGATGTCATTCCATACACATGCATAAGCTTAGGACACCAAATTTACAAGCATGCATGAGTATAAACTAACAAAATGAACATGCAACAGGTTTTGGTCATGGTTTTAGAAGTGGATAGAAGTGTGAGAGAGAGTGTGTGTGAGTGTGTGTGAGAGAGAGTGTGTTGGTGATTCCAAAAGCTTTTCAATCCAAGTTGGGCATAACCTCCTTATGGCATAGCTCCAAGTGTCCTTCTCCAAGCACCTACACAAAACAAACAAAAGCAAAAAGTATGCTAGAATGAAAAAGTGATGAATGGAATAGGAGGGGGGCGAGTTCCTCTTTTTATAGAAATTGGGGAGGCTTGGGGAAGTGGATGAGGTGTCATATACAAGTGTGAGAGGTGTAAGGGGGACTCTATGTCAAGTAAGGGGTAAGTATAATGAGGGGGTGAGGTGTATATGTGTGAGAAAGTTGTCATAGACTTGTAAATGGAAAAGTGAGAGAGCAAGAGAGCGCATTTTCTTAGGTGTACTATGGTTCTTAGCCATGTGGCAAAGTAGGTAAGTTACATTTTGACATGCAAGGAAAGTAGGTAGCCTAACATTTAATGTTAGCCACTTTCAAATTGTATTTTCTTGGTTATAACATTGGTATTCACCCCAAGTGCAATCATTCTATGGTAGAGGGTTAGTATATGTCCATCTTATCTTGCATAATATCCATCAATTCCTAGGCCCTTTTTTTTCTAGGGGTTGCCCATTCCCAATCATAGTGGAGAGAGTCACAAAGGGTGATCAGTCATTTGGTTTCTTTTCCAAATTTTTATAGACTCGATTGAGCCTTCTTTATAGACTTTGGAAAAAGCCTTCTTCAGGTACCATCTTAAGCTTTAAGAAGCTTTTGAATTCATTCTTCAGGAACTCCTTTAAGTACTTGCACATACCCTTAAAGAAAAGGTTATGTTGGAAATTAAGCCCACAATTGCCTCCTTGGTGAATGACTAATTTCTATTTCATGATTCTTCTTGCATGTTTATTGATCATTGATCTAGGGTTAGGTGAAACCAACTTTGGTTCTACGTCTGCTCATCTGATACCTGCAAAAATCACAAACTTAGACAACCAATTTATTTGAAGAACGTCTACAACTTGCTTCCGGCTGATCTCCAGCAAAGGGTAACCAATCTGGTCATAATTTCAAAGTTCAGATGTTAAGTTTAACAACTTGAAGTCATTGAAGACTTGGCCATCTTCAATGACTTCCACAAAACTTGCTTTTAGAACAAGTCTACAGAAATACATTACTTTTTTCGACAGTCTGCAGAAATACACTATGTTTTCAACAGCTTCGGCTTTTTCTCATTTTCCCAAAATGCGAAAACTTGCATAGTCCAAAAGTTTAAGTGTTTTTAACACACCTTCGACTTTTAGCGAGAAATGTGAAGAGAGAGAAAATTCCTGAAGGTCATCTATTTTCATGAGTTAAACTGTTTTAAAGACCATTGTCTTTTTGAGGGCACCTTCGGCTTTTTGCGAAAATACGTAGAGAGAAAAAATCCCAAAGGTCGTCTAAAATAAACGAGGAACGTTCCAATGACGTCCTCGTCCGCATCAACGATGCTGAATTATTGACCGTATATACTGTGTATAGTTGTCACAAAAGCCATATACTTCCAAGTACAATGGCTTTTCTAATTAGGTGACAAGCATTCAATGTAATTAATACACGGATAAAATCTATAAATAGATCGTCCAAACACAGATTAGTTGTTGCTCCATCCGTGAGACGCATTATTTGAGCCTCCCAATTACGCCATCAATTTTTGGTTGTAATTGCTATTTGTATTGTGCTTCAGTGTAATATAGCAACAACATGCTTTTATTTGTGTACAACATAGATGAATGCTTGTTGTGATTGAATGCACTTTCATTGCTGTTTGATCGCGCATGTTTGCTCACTCTGATCAAAAAACGGACTTCTACGACTCCTCAGTTTCTGATCAAACGATGGCTATCTCTGACGCTTGAGAAACTCGCGATATCATACTACTCTTCCATTTATTTCAGAACTATACTGCACGTTGAATCTGATTTCAATAGTCCACACACTCAATCTGGCCGACTCCCAAATATCTCACGTTATCACGTGCAAAACCTCTAAGGAAACACTGGACTTGTTATCACATCTCTATGAGACTCATGATGTAACCACGAGATTACATCTTAGAAGGAAGTTCTTTACTCTTAGCATGTCGAATTCTATTGCCATCACTTCTCACATCAACAACTTCAAGTCCCTGTTATATCAGTTATCAACTGTAAGATGTTCTATTCAAGATGATGATGTCGTCAGGACCTTGTTTTCTTCTCTTCCAAAGTCCTATCAGCACTTTGTGGTGATGATCTCCACACAACCCGACCTCACTCTTCAAAAGATGATCGGTCATCTTCTTCAAGAAGAAATGCAGAGAAAGACTAGCAGCTTGTCCATCAAAGATAAATTCATGGCTCTATACACCAAGAAGAAAGACTATTCCAAGGGCAAGAATCAAGTGCAGTAGCAACAGAAGCCTCACACTCAAGGTGAGCATGGTGGATCGCGCAAGAAGATTTTCTACAGATATTGCAAAAGAGCTAATCACGACATCAAGGAGTGTTGCATCAGGATCTACAATGAGGCAAAGAAGTAGCAACAACAGCAGCATCTAGACTCCTCCAACGCGGACGAATTTAAGGAGAAAGACACACACTTGTTAGTGGCTTACAACAGTAGCGAAGACTGTGATAGCTGGTACCTAGATAACGGCGCTATCCAACACATGACCTCTCACAAGGAATGGTTTACGGAGTATACAGGTTACAATAGAGACCAATTTATCTACCTCGAAAACTCTAGCACCATACGCGTGGAAGGCAAAGGAGCAGTGAAGATTAGCTTCAACAGTGATCTATCCATTTGTGTTCCTAACGTCCTTCATGTTCGTCAGTTGTCAAAGAACCTATTATCAGTCTCTAAGATAACTGATGACGGCTACACTGTTACTTAATATCTCTAATGAAAATGTAAACGACAGTGCTGTCCTGTGGCATAGTCAATTTGGACACGTGAACACAAGATCACTTTCTTATAAGCATTGGAATAATTTAGTTGATGAACTGAATTTTCCTTCTTCATTAGATAGGAAATCTTTCTTTTGTGAATCATGCATCTATGGGAAGCTCTCTAGAAGCAAGTTTCCAAAATCACATTCCATCAAAACAAAGCATGTATCGGATCTTGTACATAGTGATCTCTGTGGTCCAATGCCAACTCCATCATTAGGAGATGCAATCTATTTTATCACTTTCATAGATGATTATTCTAGATGGTCTACAGTCATATTCATTAAACAAAAATCTGAAGCCTTTGAATGTTTCAAGAGATTTCCCTGTTGCGATGACTCAAGTTCTCTTGACATTGTTCTTCCTGCAAAAGCAATCCACCTAACTCTTCATAGGTTGGAAGATTTTCCCGTGTGGCTATACTTGTCACAAAACATTTGATGTGACTCACTCAAACTATTCAATGTCAACTGCACAATCTCACGATCCTGTATTCGCTCTCCAACTGCTGCTAATTGGTCACAAATCTCTTTGATCTTCAGTAGGTGATCAACAACAGTTGCACCATCATCCATCCGCAATGTGTGTAGCTTCGTCTTCACGAATAGCACTCGAGATGTGTTTGTGGTTCAAACAATGCCTTCAACGTATCCCATGCTTCTTTTGGTCCTTCTGAATCCGAAATGTAGGGAATAATTGCATGGCTGAGACGCAAACGTCTACAAAAGGGAAGACACTCCAAACTGATGGTGGCGGCGAATACATCTCTAACGAGCTGTCCGACTACATGGCTGAACATGGTATTAGAAGACAGTTCACCACTTCTTATTCATGGCAGAAGCTACTGCCACAGCCTGTTATGTGCAGAACAGATCTAGCCGTCAACAACAAGACTCCTTACGAAGTTTGGCATGGGCACAAGCCTAGTGTCAGCCATTTAAAAATCTTTGGTTGTATATGTTTTGTTCACATTCTTAAATAGCTTAGGAAGAAGCTAGATCATAGGACAAATAAATGTATTTTCAATCCTGATGAACATAAAGCCTATAAAGTTTATGATCCATCCACCAATGTAGTAGTTGTCCCTAGGGATGTAATATTCCAAGAAGATACATACTATGATTTCAAACAACCATCGATAAACGATGCTATGTCATTTCATCCTATTTTACGTAACATGGATTCTTCCTTGATGTTGTTTCTACAGAACCTGCAGCTATAGCTACAGAAGCCGAGTAGCCAACAATACCTGTCATCAGACCTCACAGACTCGGACAGTTCCTGAGAGGTATGCACCTCAATCATTCTAGACTTCATCAGAAGAACCAGGGAGTGTAGCCGAAGCAATTAGCTCCAAGGATGCTGTGAAGTGGCAAGAAGCTATGGAAAGCGAGTACAACTCACGTTTGACGAATCAAACTTGGACACTGGTGGACTTTCCCACTCACAAGAGAGTTATCGATAGCAAGTGGATCTTCAAGAAGAAGATCAACTCTGATGGTTCCATTGCAAAATGGAAAGCACTGTTGATGGCTAAAGGATTCACTCAAGTCCAAGGAGTGGATTATCAAATTTGTTTTAGTCCTATCATCAAAATGCAGTCAATCAGGACTCTGATTGCGTTAGTAGCCGCGGAAGACCTCGAAATGTACCAAATGGATGTCAAGACAACATTTCTCAACGGTAATGTGGAAGAGGAGCTGTACACCTTCCAACTGAAAGGATTCAAAGTCAAAGGCCAAGAGCACAAACTGTGCAAGTTGCACAAAGCAATCTACAGTCTGAAACAGGCCGCAAGAGCATGGTTTGATAGAATCAACTCTTATCTCATTCAATTGGGATTTGCAAACAATTCAGCTAACTGTAATGTTTATTCAAAGCATATAGACACCAATTCAGTTCACATAGCCCTTTACGTAGATGATACATTTATTCTGTCTAACGACACTTCTCTACTGCACACTACTAAGAGTGATCTGTCAAAGGGATTTGACATGACTAATTTAGGAGCTGTTCATTCTTTGCTAGATATTCACATTACTAGAAATAGACTTCAGAAGAAGATCTATCTTAGCCAGCAGGCATATCTAAAAGACATTTTAGAGAAATTTCATATGTCTGATTGCAAACCAATTGATACCCCAATAGATCCAAGTATAGTATTGACTAAACCTTCTTGTGCTGAGACTCATAGTGAAGTACTCAACTTAGCGAAGTACCCTTATTGTATGCAATGCTGTGTACTAGACCAGATTTAGCATATACCATTAGCATGTTAAGTTAATTGATGTCTAATTCTAGGATCTCTCATTGGAAAGCATTGAAGAGAGTGATGAGATACATTCAGGGAAATTTAGATCACATCTTATGTTAAGATGGAAATGCTATCAACCCACTTGTCCTGTGAGACTATTCCGATTCAGATTGGGGAGGAACAGTCTCTACCAGAGAATCTACCTCCGGGTTTTGTTTCTATCTGGCAAGGAGATCAATTTCGTGGAAGTCAAGGAAGCAGAAATCAGTTGTGCTTTCTTCGATAGAGGCAAAGTACATCGCAGCATGTCAAGCTTCAAAAGAAGCTGTATGGATCAGGTTATTACTTCACAACTTACATCACAGTCAGTTTAATGCTACCACCATTCTGTGTGACAACTTGAGCTGTATTTCACTGTCACTGAATCCCAGATTTCATGACAAATCCAAGCACATAGAAATCCACTATCATTTCATTCGGGAGAAAGTTTTCTTAGGGCAAGTGATCCTTCAATACTGCTCCACAACAGAAATGGTCATAGACATCTTCACCAAAGCGCTTCCTTTAGGATCAAGCACCAGAAGTTCTTCAGCATGTTGAACCTGACGAAGATACCAAGGCACCAACCATGACCTTAAGTGGTACTATTGGAAATTAAGCCCACAGTTGCCTCCTTGGTGAATGATTAATTTCTATTTCATGATTCTTTCTGCATGTTTATTGATCATTGATCTAGGGTCAAGTGAAACCAACTTTGGTTCTACGTCTGCTCATCTCATACCTGCAGGAATCACAAACTTAGACAACCAATTTATTTGAAGAACATCTACAACGGGCTTCCGGCTGATCTCCAGCGAAGGGTAACCAATCCTGTCATAATTTCAAAGTTCAGATGTTAAGTTTAACAACTTGAAGTCATTGAAGACTTGGCCATCTTCAATGACTTCCACAAAACTTGCATTTAGAACAAGTCTGTAGAAATACATTACTTTTTTGACAGTCTGTAGAAATACACTATGTTTTCAACAGCTTCGACTTTTTCGCATTTTTCCAAAATGCGAAAACTTGCATAGTTCAAAAGTTTAACTATTTTTAACACACCTTCAATTTTTTGCAAAAAATGCGAAGAGAGATAAAATTCTCGAAGGTCATCTATTTTCATGAGTTAAACTGTTTTAAAGACCATCGTCCTTTTGAGAGCACCTTCAGTTTTTTGCGAAAAATATGAAGAGAGAGAAAAATCTCGAAGGTCATCTAAAATAAACGAGGAACGTTCCAGCGACGTCCTCGTCCACGTCAACAATGTTGAATTATTGACCGTAGATATTGTGTATAGTTGTCACAAAAGTCATATACTTCCAAGTACAACGACTTTTCTAATTAGGTGACAAACATTCAATGTAATTAATACACGGATGAAATCTATAAATAGATCATCCAAGCACATATTAGTTGTTGCTCCATCCATGAGACGCATTATTTGAGCCTCCCAATTACGCCGTCAATTTTTTGTTGTAATTGCTATTTGTATTATGCTTTAGTGTAATATAGCAGCAACACGCTTTTATCTGTGTACAATGTAGATGAATGCTTGTTGTGATTGAATGCACTTTCATTGTTGTTTAATCGCGCTTGTTTACTCACTTTGATCAGAACACGGATGTCTATGACTCCTCAATTTTTAATCAGACAATGGCTATCTTTGACGCATAAGGAACTCACGATATCATATTGCTCTTCCATTTATTTCATAACTATACTTCACATTGAATCTGACTTCAGTAGTATCACATACAAACCATCACCAATCTCTTCGGTGGACTGTACTCTTGTTTTAGAGTATGAATTAATTTTTAAGATCCTGTTGGGCAATTAGAATAGTTAAAACTGTGATTTAGCATAAGTTGTCTATTAGACTGTTTTTTCATTTGATAGCTGATTAGAATGGGAGAGCTGTTCCGCAATATTTTTGATCTCTTTTCCATTCGCGTTCTTTATCTCCCTTGTCCCATCATGCTAGGTGTCATAACATACCATTTAAAATCAATGGCTCATTATAAGATTCTACTTGTAGAGACTGCACATCAAACTGTTAACATTTATCTACAGTTTTCATCTCTTGTCTTCAAGTATTGATACCTGTACAAGCATTTCATTAGTAAGATTAACAAGTTCTAAGATTCAAAATATGTTTCATACAAATAGAATGGAAGATAGGATAGCCTTTATTCATTGGGCATTTTGTCTATAAAATCTACAAAAGCTCTCTTGCTTATTTAAGCGGCTCCCCCTTTGTAGAAGGGAGCTTTTTGTAAATGTATCTACTCCATGCTGAAATGGAAATAGCTTCCAAAAGTTTGATGCATTCTTGAGCTCCTTGATCATTCTTGTTTCTTGAGTAATGCATTGATTATCTTGCCCTTCCATTCCTATTGTGTGTGGTTGTGAATTGTAGTTGTGGATTAAAGTAGAGTAGATTAGATTTCTTGCTTTTTGTGGATTAATATAGGAATCAACATTGTGGGAATCCGTCTTGGCTACGTTGTGTCTGAAATCGTGCAAATCCAATGACAGCCCATTTCTTGATGTTCTTGGCAGTCCAAAAATCAAGAAATGTGTCTTTCTTGATTCTTGGGCTCTCCAAAATGCTGCCTAGTTTAGTTTCTTGTTCTTGATTGTGGACTAATGCATGTAGTTTCTAGCTTGTATTGATTTGTTCAAACTCCTTATGTAGCAGTTAGAAGTAGAAACCATTGATGTTCAACTGATCTGCATGTTGATTTCTTGGTTGAACGCATTGATTTATATGTTTGGTATGGAATGCATGTGAATACAGTTCAAGAGAGACCCATCCGGATGTCCTCTAACAAGCAGGGCACTACTACAATGATATCAGTCCTTTCTGTCTGGTTTGGGCAATGAACTAAGAACATTAACATTGGAAATGCCCAATAAGCCTGGTAACAAGAAGAACAGATCTGTAAACAAGATGCTAAGCAAAATTATCCAGTAAACAGATTCTACAACCAGAGAATCTGTCTACATTGATACTCAAGATCCATGGCTTGGATCGACTCCTCCTGTTGTATTGCCTCATCAAAAGAGGTTAGAAAAGCATAGTTTGTACCTCCAACAACTTGCTTACCTTTTTCATCATATGTGAGCCTTGAATGTGTTTGCCTTTGCCTTGATGTCCTCCTTGAACTTTGACTTTATGAACGCCCTTCATCAACATCATCCAAAGTAACATCCATGTCATCAGCATCAAGAATGTTAAATCCATCCACAACATCATTCATTGAAGACACCTTTGGAATATTTCCTTGTTAGAAGATTCTTCTAACGGATTCCAAATGCTAAAAGAGCCTAACGAATATCAAGTGATAGAATCTAGCCACCAACTACATTAAAGAGTGCGACAAATTTCAAATAAGGAGTTCTAGAATCAATATGTACTGGGAACGCCAATGCCAAAGAAGTCAACAAGTCGCGGACCAGCCAACAAGCAAAAACAAAGTCCAACACCTCCCCAACATATTTTATGGTGATGGGAACAAAAGCATGGTCGAGTCAACATAAAGTCGTAGATCTATTTGTAGTAGAACGTTAGACACCCATAGAAGGTGCACTATACTTGTAAGCCTATAGCACAAGAAATAAAAGTAGATCTATGCTCAAATGGGCCTCAAATGCAATTTGGCTTATAACTTTTTAGAAGTCAAGTTCTTATGGCACATGGTTGTTGGGTGAACCAAAAATCCTAACCCTAGCTTTGTCTATAAGTAGGGGATGTGACACCATTTTGGACTCACTTTTTATTATCAATAATAGAGATTGAGAGAGAGAGAAGCTAAGCCTCCTCCTACTTTTCTTACATTGAAGCCCTCTTTTTTTGCTCATGTATGATTGTTTTTGGATGAATGAATGCTTGAATATTGTTGTTTAATTATGCTATCACACTCAAGAAAAATCATTAGCTCATGCTTTCATCCATCTAATCCACAAAATCACACATTTGCAAAATAGGTGTTAGAAATCCCCTTGGAAATGATCATTAAGATCCATTAGGTAGGATTTATTTCCATTGCTCCTCTCCCTTGAGAAGATAGGCCTCAAAAGGAGAAGATCTAGAGCCCAAGAAACCTAGATAGCCCAAAAATCCAAGATCCAAGAAGAGGATCATAGCAAAACCAAAACCCCAAAAAGAAGCAAGAAGATAGGAAGAAGCCTCACATCCTCATCTAAGCCTTCTAATTTTAGATCCAACACCAAGATTGACACCCTGGTAAGCTTAGATCCCATCTTAGATTCGTAGTTTAACCCCCTCCCCATTGGATCAAAGTCCATACTACACGACTACTCACCCAGTTGGAGATCCAAGCCCGGACATGCCCTCTTGATCACACGGATTAGGGAGGTATGAAAAGGGTCCAACATTTTTTTTGGCGCCGTTGCCAGGGAGACGGTGCTAAGCTACATTAGATGCGTTTTTTGTTTGCATTTTCTTAATTTTTCTTTCATTTTTGACAGGTTTCTAACTCGCCATCAAGCTTTTTTCTACTTTTTTTTTTATCTCCTGGACTCGTCACTGTTCCAGTGTCCTGAGTAGACCTTAAGCTCTGTTTTGTGATCTCGGCGAGTCAAAATTTGACTCGCGTTCTGAATCGCCAACATGGCCCTAACTCGCCAATTTGATTTTCTTTATTTTTTCTCAGCCATTTGACTCACCATTAGAAGAGAATGACCAACAACTTCAGATCTACCATTCTGGAAATCGATGAGTCTCACCATTTCAAATTTCTTGCCCATTTTTTATTTTTTGTCTTTTTCTCTGACTCATCTGTCTAACTTGCAATGTCTCTAACTCGCGTGTTTTCTGACTCGCCACCTGTTCCTTCTGACTCGTCACTTTGTCAAATTGATTAGGTTACCATTTGTAGCAAGTAGGTAGTCCGACGAGTCAAAAAGTCCCGACTTGCACTGTTTGACTCGCCAGTGTCTGACTCTCCATTAGTGAAAACTAAGAAATTCTTGAACATCTGACAATCAGAGTCCATCTGTATTTTTTTCTTGTTTTTATTTTTTTCGATTGCCTTTTGAATTTGCATTTACATCGTTTTTCATCCATCTGACTTTTATTTAGATCTCGATTTGATCTTGATTTGAGTTCATCTTCATTTTGGTTTGATTCTCAATCTGATCCATTATTAGATCTTTCAAAACACAGAAAATATTTACAGAGATATTGAGAAAAAAAAACAAGAAAAGACTAAAATCAAAGAAAAGAAAAAGACAAAAATAGCCTCATTATCCATTCCATTGTATGCCATTTGAGATCTGGTAGGAGATTATCCATTACGGATCCTCCTGACATTGATGAATTCATCAACGTACCAATCGAGATACTCCACGAACCTGTTGACGTAGATCCACCCTCAATGGACAATCCTAGGCTGTTTGTATCCCATGCAGTCCGAAACTTCCCCAAGATCGACCTCTCGAGTTTTGATGGAAAGTGAGATCCGCGATAATTTCTTCATATCTACACCCAAGCGGGTAGAGCCTACGGAGATGATAACCCTCAAGAGCTGTTAAGTTATTTAAATTTGTGCCTAACCAATATTGCGAAAGATTGGTATTTCAATCTTGAGCAGAATGAATGAGACGATTGGAATATTCTATAGGCTGAATTCATCACACCATTCAAAACCACCTGCTTCCTTTCCGATCCATTCCTGCAATTAGGACGAATCCGTATGGATAAAAAAAATGAGTCCATACATGACTATATAGAAAGGATCAAGAGATTGCACGGTGGTTGCGATTATGATAGCGTTCCAGACCATAAAATTTTGACATGGTTCATGGAAGGACTACCCAAGGGAATTAGACAACAAATGAAATGAAAAGACAAGTATGTGTCTTTTCAAGCAGCATGCGCCAATGCCATCTAGAGAGTCGATGATAGTGAAAGCTCTACTTCAGACATTAATAATTCTAACCAGGAGCAAAGACGTAGAAAGGAATAAAGAGCCAAACGTAAGGATAAGCTACATGACGATGTCTCTACCTCTATGGCCAATAAGCCGATTCCCATGTCAACCATAGAGAAGTTGCACATCCAGAGCATTGAGCAAATTAGGAAGCTCACCACTAACCTTACCACGGTTGTTGATCATAAGCTGAAAGGTTTGCAACCAAGAGCTACCCCCGCATATCCAAGGAGAGAATCCACCGAGTGTCTACACTACACTGGCAACCATACCAAAAATGAGTGCTTGTAGTTGAGACAGAGGTTAGAGTGACCCGCATGATATTGCCATATTTGTAATATGAGTAATCACGATACCACAGAACGTAGATACAACCTCAAAAACCAAGCAGCCCGACCAACACCAAATCTTGTCCCATTGGCGCAACGACAAGGTGCCTTACTCCAACCACTGCCTAGATTGGCATTACCTCCCATTCCCCCCAGAACCCAAGGCTTAGTAGTGCAAAATCTACAACCAGCTACTCAATAGTTGATGCTCAACAGTTGAACATGGTTGAAGTGACCAAAGAACCCTACTATCTCAAGGAGGAAGCACAAGATTCAGCTCAAGTGCATTTCATAGATGGAGTGAATGGCGACTTAATACCGATCTACCAGCTTAGAGGTATGTGATTTAGAGCACCCATTAAATGTTATGGATGTGGAGAGAACCATAGGATTGCTGAGTCCTCTAACAAGCCACAAGGCAATTTTGTACTACTATGTTGTGATTGTGGGTACATACACGCATACCTAACATGTCCAATGAGAAAGGAGAAGTAAGGAGAGGTCTCTGCTCGCTGCACTTAATGAGTGTAGTAGGAGAACCCAAGGCATCCACTATGTCATTAGTCATCCAAACCAAAGCCCAGAAACGAAAAGAGAAAGAACCAAACTACCAGTCTTGCTAGTGGATCTTTCGGTTCTCTATACGTAGGTGAATACCCAAATCCCACAACTGAGCAAGGTGATTTTAGATGAATGAAGGAGTGGGTTAAAGAAGCCCAAGCCCTAGATCAAGCTAGAGAGACAGCCCGAGAGCAAGACCGATGTCAACCCGAGGGTGATAAAGTTCAATGGCCTATCGCTTCCCCTCGCTCCCTAGTGAATCCGAGATTGCTATAGTTCATCAGTGAAACCGGGCAGAATGCGCATGAGCATTATGGTCTGGAAGTCCCTTTCCATAACAAAGAGACGGAAAAGAACCATACTACTATCCTAGTTGATCTATTGAGAAGTGATGTCGGAAGACCTTTAGGCACCCTACTCAAAACACATCTGACCCTTTGGGAAGGATTGAAAACTTATATAAATGGACCAGACAGCGAGAAATCTGAAGCACACCCTACCAATTTGGTGCCGGATGTAGAAATAGAGGTATCACAACCAGTTTACCAAGTAGTAGTTGGATGGGAGATAGATGCCAAGCACGTAACTATCCCAATCATGCATCGGGGGTTTCCATGAGAATCCACCATAGTCGACGGAGGATCCGAAGTGAACAACATTTCCTCCAAGCTATATCACGAATGGGGGCTTACTCAGATGGTAAGTGCTCCTTTAACAATCCGACTAGCTGACCAATCCAGTGTGAAACCATTAGGCATAGCCAAAGAAGTACACACCAAAGTAGCCAAAATTCATTTCACGCTGGATTTTGTAGTCTTGGGTTTGCTCGAATCCCTCCAATCCTACAGTGTCCTACTAGGTAGACCGTGGCTCAAAATGTCACAAGCTCTTCACGACTAGAGAAGAATCACATCGTCCTATAGAATCGTGATTTCGCAGTTAAGATCGATCCTAATACCTGGATCATGAAACCCAGGTAGAGAGCCATGGTTGCAAGCTTTGCAACTACAATCCATTCTGACGAGGAGTCAGATGATTTATGTCGTTGGAGGAGAATTCTCATATGTGATGATTCGCAAACTGATGGGGAAAGCTTGACATGCTTGAAGTGGACAAAGATGACATTACTGGAGATTAAATCACACATTCTACCCTTGGATTGGTAAGCTTTTTTTTAGTTTCACAATTGAAATATGCTTGATTGCATTCGGCTTTGTCATTCATGTACTAGTTATTAACACATGTTGTATTGCTAAGCACAGGTCCTTCCCCGTGTATGTAGAATGCATTGCGAGAATAGTTGAGGAGGATCCACTTTATAGTGACATTCTGCCTAGGGTACAAATGTTAATGATTACCAAAAGATTATCAAGTGGATGTTCGTAGGAACCATCCAAAAACCCTAGAAGATGCTATTAGGGCTGCAAAATACTTTGATGACACACCGAAGCCACCTAGGTGTCAACAGCCTAATGAGCAGAAATAAGGTTTTCAATTTAAGAAGGAGGATAGGGAAGCTGTTAGTGAAACACATCCCAATTCCAACAATCCTAAGAAAATCAAGAAGAAACTTAAAAAACCATCAAGGTGGCATTGATAAAGCTAAAGCTCGTAAGAAGAACATGTGCTTCAAGTGCAATGGCGAGGGTCACCTTGCACGAGATTGCGTCAAATAACCAGCTTCTACCTCAGGTAATCTATCTTGAAGTAATGAGATGGATGTGTTTTTTCCTTAGTTCTTTAGTCTTTGGACCTAATGACCTTAAGTGCATTAAAAGTAAAGAAATTGAACAAGGTAACCATTAAGAATAGATATCCACTACCGCGGATGGATTGTTGGATTTATCTCCTCTACTCTCCTAAATCCCATTTTATCGACTATGCTACAGAACAACACTGTCGTTTACATTTTTATTAGAGATACTAGCTAATGCAACTGAATTAGAGAGTACATAAAGATTTCCGACTCTAGTGCATGTAGTCAGAGTAGTATCTTCCTCAAGTATTGTATACTGTTCAGATGAGAAAGTAACAGTGTAGCCCAACACTGATAATAGGTTCTCTGATAAATGAGGAATATGAAGGACGTTAGGAACACAAATAGATAGATCATTGTTGAAGGTGATCTTCACTGTTCCTTTGTCTTCCATGCGTATGATACTTGAATCTCCGAGGTAGATGAATTGATCTCTGCTATAATCTGCATACTCGGTAAGCCATTCCTTGTGAGATGTCATGTGTAGCACCGCTGTCCAAGTACCAACTATCACAGTCTTCACTGCTGCTATTGTAAGCCATTAACAAATGTGTATCTTGCTCCAATTCTGCCATGTTGGAGGAGTCTGGCTGCTGTTGTTGTTGTTGTTGCTTCTTTGCCTCGTTGCAGATTCAGAAACGACACTCCTTGATGTCGTGATTGGCTCTCTTGCAATATCTGCAGAAATGCTTCTTGCGTGATCCACCATGCTCACCTTGAGTGTGAGGCTTCTGCTGTTGCTACTGCACTTGATTCTTGCCCTTGGAATAGTCTTTCTTCTTGGTATATAGAGCCATGGATTTGTCTTTGATGGACAAGCTGCTAGACTTTCTCCGCATTTCTTCTTGAAGATGACCAATCACCTTTTGAAGAGTGAGGTCAGGTTGTGTGGAGATCATCACCACAAAGTGTTCATACGACTTTGGAAGAGAAGAAACCAAGGTTATAACGGCGTCATCATCTTGAATAGAACATCCTACAACTGATAACTGATCCAATAAAGATTTGAAGTTGTTGATGTGAGAAGTGATGGCAGTAGAATCAGACATTCTAAAAGTAAAGAACTTCCTTCTAAGATGTAATCTAGTGGTTACATCATGAGTCTCATAGAGATTTGATAACAAATCTAATGCATCATTAGAGGTTTTGCATGTGATAACGTGGGATATTTGGGAGTCGGCCATATTGATTGTGATACATGCTAAGGCCTTCTGATCTTTCATCTTCCATGCCTTTGCTTGATCACCATCTTCTGGTTTCAGGTCATCACCGTCTACTACATCCCAAAAATCTCTATCTATCAACATCATCCAGAGTTTTAACTTCCAGATGTAGAAGCTAGAACCATGGAACTTGTCAATGATTATAGCCTCGTTGGATGATGACAAAGAGCTACCAAGATGAGACACGATAACAGTAATATAAATTGAACAAACTTAATCTCTCGGTTTATTTGAGCTATGATCTGATACCAATCTGATGGGGGCAATGGAGATAGAAGAACGCGAACAGAGAAGAGAGCAGAAATATTGCGGAATAGCTCTTCTAATCAGCTGCTAGATGCAAAAACAGTCTAATAGACATCTTATGCTAAATGTAACCATAGCTTTAAGTGTTCTAATTGCCCAATACGATCTTAAAAATTAATTCATACTCTCAAAAATGAAAGTACAGTCTATCAAAGGATTTAGAAATGGTTTGTGTGTGGTATTACTGAAAATCAGATTCAATGTGAAGTATGGTTCTGAAATATATGGAAGAGCAGTATGATATCGCGAGTTCCTCAGGCGTCAAAGACAGCCATCGACTGATCAGAAACTGAGGAGTCATAGACGTCCGTGTTTTGATCAGAGTGAGTAAACAAGCAGGGTCAAACAACAATAGTCAGAAATCAATCTTTTTTTTAAAGATTTGAGAACCATCTACTCGCCCCCATAAGTGGCAAAGATGATGGACATTGATTTTTCCTTTATATAGATAATTTTCAACAAGGGTCTTGAACATTATGATCTATGCAAAATTGCAATTGGGGCTAATAGGAATCTTCTACTCGTCTTAGGAATTACAACCTCACCCTATTTCAAACTAGATACTTGTGTTGTTGCTAACCAGGTTGGATGTGTTGTGAGAGAGCAAATAGCTATTCAAGATGTTTGGCATAAAATGATGGGACGTCTCAACTTCAAGTCATTGGAGGTAATGGCTAGAAAGCAAGTTGTGATAGGTCTTCCAAGTTCCCTAAAGAGTATCAATCATGTGCTTTACCTAAGTCACATAGACAACCTTATGCTAAATCTACATCTAAATCTACAAAGCCTTTTCAAATAGTACATTCAAATATTCATGGAATTATTACAATTAGCAATAGTGGAGCTAAGATGTATGTAGCTTTCATTGATGATTTTAGTAGACTTTGTTGGATCTATCTACTAAAGAGCAAAGATGAAGTGTATGATGTCTTTTTCAAGTTCAAGAATGCAAGGGAGAACCAATTTTCCACAAGGATCAAGTGCTTGAGTGACAATGGTGGTGAGTACATATCTACCAAGCTCAAGGCCTTTTGTGATGAGCATGGGATCAAGAGGGAGTATACAACACCAAGGACATCACAACAAAATGGAGTGGCTGAAAGGAAGAATAGGAATTTATGTGAAAGTGCTAAAGCTATGAGGTTAAGTGCTAATCATAAATCATTTTGGGATCAAGCTTTGTTGTGTGCCAATTTCTTGTGCAATAGGTGACCAAGTGCTATCTTGGATGGAAGGACACCTTTTGAGATGCTATTCGAGAGGAGGCCGAGTGTCAACTTTCTAAGAACTTTTGGATGCACATGCTATGTCAACATTACTCTTGATGATAGGACCAAGGAGGATCCATCTTCAAGGAAAGGTATATTTGTTGGATATAGTGAGGTGAGTAAAGCCTACAAGGTTTACATTCCTTCTACTAACACAATGATTGCTGGTAGAGATGTTGGTTTTTATGAGGAGAACATTCCAAAAGTGTCTTCAAGCATTATTGAGGGTGATGTGGATGGATCTAACATTCTTGATGTTGATGTAAAGGATCTTACTTTAAATGGTGATGATGATGGACCTTCATCAAGTCAAAAGCCAAAGAGAACATCAAGGGAAAGACAAATGCCTTCAAGGCTCACATATGATGAAAAGGGTAAGCAAGTAGTTTCTGGAAATTATGTTGCTTTCCTAACCTCTTTTGATGAACCTACAAGTGTAGATGAAGCAAGGAAATAAGAGGAGTGGATCCAAGCAATAGATCTTGAGTATCAAGCTCTTATGAAGAATGGAACATGGAGATTGGTGGAGCTATCTAAGGACAAGAAAACTATTGGATGCAAATGGATCTTCAAGGTGAAGACAAACCAAGATGGATTTATCAACAAGTAAAAGGCAAGGTTAGTGGCAAAAGGATATGCTCAAGAACATGGGATTGACTATGATGAGACCTTTGCACCCATGCAAAGATGGTAAACATTCGAGTCATCATACTCACTCATAACAAAGCCTTGAGAGAGACACACATGATTTGGCTTTGTTGATGAAATGTAGCTCTCGGGTTGCTCCATGTACTTCCTCTTCAAGATCACCATTCAAGAATGCATTTGAAATGTCCATTTTCCATAGATCCCATCCATAAAGTATAGCAAGTGAGATGATGACTCGAATGCTTACCATCTTTGCCAGGGGTGCAAAGGTCTCATCATAGTCAATTCCTTGTTGTTGAGCATATCCTTTTGCCACTAACCTTGCCTTGTACTTGTTGATAGATCCATCTTGGTTTCTCTTCACCTTGAAGATCCATTTGCATCCAATAGCTTTCTTGTCCTTAGGAAACTTCACCAATCTCCATGTTCCATTCTTCATAAGAGCTTGATACTCAAGATCCATTACTTGGATCCACTCCTCTTCTTTCCTTGCTTGATCTACACTTGCAGGCACATACAAAGAGGTTAGGAAAGCAACATAATTTCCAAAAACTACTTGCTTACCCTTTTGATCATATGTGAGCCTTGAAGGTACGTGTCTTTCTCTTGATGTTCTTTTTGGCTTTTGACTTGATGAAGGTCCATCATCACCACCATCCAAAGTAGGATCCTTCTGATCAACATCAAGAATGTTAGATCCATCCACTCTACCATCAATCATGCTTGAAGACACCTTTGGAATGTTTCCCTCATCAAAAATGACATCTCTACCAACAATCACTTTGTTAGTAGAAGGAATGTAAGCCTTGTAGGCTTTACTCACCTCACTATATCCAACAAAAATACCTCTTCTTGAAGATGGATCCTCTTTGGTTCTATCATCAAGAGCAATGTTGACATAGCATGTGCATCCAAAGGTTCTTAGAAAGTTGACACTCGGCCTCCTCTTGAATAGCATCTTAAAAGGTGTCCTTCCATCCAAAATAGCACTCGGCCACCTATTGCACAAGAAATTGGCACACAACAAAGCTTGATCCCAAAATGGTTTGTCAAAATTAGCACTTAACTACATAGCTTTAGCACTTTCACATAAAGTCCTATTCTTCCTTTCAGCCACTCCATTTTGTTGTGGGGTCCTTGATGCTGTATACTCCCTCTTGATCCCATGCTCATCACAAAAGGCCTTGAACTTGTTAGATATGTACTCACCACCATTGTCACCTCTCAAGCACTTGATCTTTGTGGAAAATTGGTGGGCGATGTAAAGAATCCTGCTCCTGCCCTAACATCGTTTCAAGTTGCTGAGGATGTAGAGATTATTTTATATGATCAGAGAGGCATACAAGTCCTTCCTAATACAGAGAAAGGTGAAATTACAAAAAAGGAGATTGATGTCATCACAGCTTTGTTACTAATATAAAAAATAAAGATAAAGTTACTGAATAGGATTTCAATTGTAAATGTGTATATATTACCATCCGGAAAAGGAGATAGAATCATGCATGTAAACAACCCATTTGTGAGATTTTTATTGATATCAATATAGTTTATTACAATTCAGTTGTGTCTATAGTACAATACTAGATTGCAATTTTTCTACATTGATAAAAGATAAGATTCGTATTTTCATCTTGAGTAATGATGATGGATGTGTATTTTCTGATAGTAAATCTCAGTGTTCTTCCATCAGTTGGATAGTTTCGCCAATATCTCTGCATTTGATCTCGAGCTCATGTCTTTTACGTACCTACATAAATTTAACACAAAGTATGCTACATTTTGTATAAAGATTATACGAGCAATTTTTGAAAGAAATTATACAAAAAGAATAGAGTGTTTACAATTACTTACGAGTTTACCATTTGAAATGAATCTGAAGTTTGAAAGTATATCATCTTGTAGGAGCAATAGTTCCTACCTGATGTAATTTGGGTTCCAATCATCTCCACCTCAACAAATGTCAAAAGTGCATCATTGTATATTATTTCAATCTTTTTTCGCTTAGAATGTCTAGTGGTTTCCAAGTCTTGATTGAGTGGCATCCATTTACCCTTATTCTTTTTCCATCTTTGATAATGAAAGCATAAGCTCAACATTTACTTTTCTATTTGATAGCAAAAGCACATGGAAGACATTTTAATTCTGCATTCTCTAAATTATCACTAATACCAAATTCATGAAAAAAAAAAAGCAAACTAAAATCGAAATTAGACGTTTTGAGTAAAAATTACAGATGTGAAATTTACAATATCGCTCTCAGGCGCAAAATGCAGGTCAGACAAGAACCTCAAGGCAATGTGCGCTCGAAAGAGATATAAGAAAACAGGGTATCGGATCCAAGCGCGTGTACAAAGGCCAGAAAAAAAATGAGATTAAGACATGCTTGAATGTGATACCGGACCAAGCAATATCGGTTCCAAGCGCAAGTAAGTCAACAGAACATAAACAATAGAAAGGGCGTGTTTGAAATCAATATCCGGATAAGAAATAAAAAATTTGCACGAAAATTGTTAAAAATTCACAATTCTAGCTTGACTAGTTTTGGTCATATGACTTGTAAATAGTTATATGGTCATGATGTGGCTTGTCACACGTGCCAAATAGCATAGGATTCCATTCATAAGGATGTTCTCAAGTAGACCTAAGTGTTAGAACCTTTGGAATGAGTCCAAATTATGCTTAGATACAAGGGAGAAAAAATAGGAGCTATTTTTGGTAATTTTTGCATTGTTGAGGGATCTCCAAGATTCCAACCCTAACTTGGTAGGGATGAAAGGTCCACCAAAATTAGCATTAGGGATAGGTTTAGGGCTACTCATACCTGCCCAAAACCGTGATGGATCATGTATATATAGGTGATGATATCTCACCAAAATCAATCAAGCAATTTCATGTTTTTTTCTCTCATAATGATGCAATTGCTCTCTATGTTCATAATTGTTTGAGTACTTGTGATTACTAATGATTATAGGATTGAATGTAGGTATGGTGTACAGTACTCAGACTGTGGGAGGCCGTACTTTCACACGTGTGAAGCCTTCTTCAAGGATTTGGGCCATTTAGTGAGGTTCAAGCATAGATTTTTGATGGATTTTGATGGTTCAACTTGTGCTAATCTTATGAAATCATAATCTATTGTTTCCCTCATCATTTCAAGTGTTTTAGGATCCTTATTTGCTGTAATTTTTACATGGTATCAGAGCCTAAAGGCTGAACTGAGCTAAATCTTGTGTAGATTGGATCTTAGCATCTAGTATTGATTCTAGAACTCAAAGTGAGTCAAATACATTGGAGATTGGTGTTGTGTGACTTCATTTGCAGGTGTTTAGGTGTCTAAAACCAGAGGCAAAGTTGAATTCAATTCACATTACCAAGATAGCAAGTTTTGCTTGCTCCAAGCATTGATTTCTAAGCGAGTTTTGGAGGTGATTTCATAGAGGAGGCTTTCTAGCATTCAAGGAGAGGGAAGATCAGAGTTTTGGGGACTCTTCAAGGCTGTTCTAAGGTGTAGTAGACACCTCCTAAAATGATTTAGGTTCAGTCCAACCATTGCTTGACTTATGCACCAAATTAGATCAATTTTTCATCAATTTTGATCATTTTTTGCTTGTGATTGGATAGTAGATTGTGTTGCATCCTCATTAAGTTCCATTTATATCTTTTACAAGTGATTTTGGAAGTATATTAGGTTGCTAAAATTCACTCTTGATCAGATCATTTGGAAGCTTTAATGTTCTTTATAGAAAGAGGGGCAATTCTACTAGTATTGTCTACTTCAATCAAGCAAGTGCATTGTTTCTAGTATTCTATGATTTGATTTTGTTAGAGATCATTCTTAGATCTTTATAGGAAGTCTATTACTGATCTTTTCAGGTCCCTAATAAGTGGGATAAGGTAGACCTTCAATCAAATCAATAGAAGTAACCTTCATTTGTGTCAAGTCCTTGATTAGGAGACTAGATGGCATCTATAAATGCATATCTTTTGGATACTAATGAAAGGCTCAACAAAACTAACTATTCCATATGGAAAGTTAGAATGGAATCTATCATGATCATGCAAGATCTGATGGAAATTGTAAATGGTAAGGAGGGTGAACCTATTCATCCTCAAGAAAAAGCCAAATACATCAAGAGGTGCAATGTTGCACTACATTGCATAAAAATGAATGTTGCAAATGAACTCTTAAGAGAGGTAGGAGATTGCACTTCAGCTCAAGATGCTTGGGAGACTTTGCAAAAGGTCTATGAATCCAAGAACCAAACTAGAATGTTAGCTTTGAAGAATCAAATCTATAGAAGCTATCAAAAGAAAGGAGAGAGTGCACATACTTTTGTCCTAAGAGTAAAGGAATTGAACAAAGAGCTAGCCTTTACGTTTTGAATGTCCACTGGCTTCCAAGTCTTGATCGAGTGGCACTCATTTACCTTTATTTTTTTTTCCATCTTTGATAATGGAAGCATAAGCTCAACTTTTGTTTTTCAATTTGATAACAGAAGCACATGGAAGACATTTTAATTATGCATTATATTTCTCCATCTGATCTTTTGTCCCAACCTTCATCCATAAGTTCAGATAATAGATTATCTGATACATTTTTGCATACAAACATCGTTGGAGTTTTGTGTACGTTGACACTTGAAAAGAAATCCACAAATATATTCAAGGAAATAAACCAACTCAATCTGACTATTTTTGATCCCGTGCTTATCTTTAATGAATTTTTTACATCATTATATATCTTGCAACGAAATGATTCTGAAACTGCAGCATCTGGTGCAATCCATTCATCACTTTCAAAACTAGGTAATGGAATTGGGACTATTTGTCCAAAATCTCCTTTTGTATCAGGAATGTACATTGATTCATAAAAAAAGATCACACTATCAGCTAGATCTTTTGCAGTTCTACCTCGATATTGCAGTTGTCCAATATCAGTGTGAATAACTACAATGAAGTGCTAGTCTAGATTTTTTCTTGTATCTAATAAACTCTTGTGCACCAAAAAATTCATTTTCTTTTTCAATCAAGAATTCGTAAAGGTCTTGGAGCACCATTAGTGACTCCATCCTAACCTTCCAAATGGAATAATTTGTAGAGTTCAATCTCTCACTAGCTTCTAGAAGGAAAGCACCAACTGATCCCATCTTACTAGTAAATTTTACAAACAAGAAAATTGGTTTGATCGATCCTAGAAACTCACAAAGGTCTCTCTTGTAGTGATTCACTCAAATTAGATTTCTATCCCAACAAAGGACTTATAATCTCGGTTCTAGCACTCCATCACAATGATGAAATGAAGATTAGATCAACCTACAATCAAATCAAGCCAAATTTGACTATTTTTGGACAAAATAATGACTAAATCTCCCTCACATGTACACTTCTTGATGTACTTTCAAGACCTGTAAATCACTTTTAGAGGACTTGATTTCAGCCTAGCTCTTACTTTTTAAATAAAAAATTTGGGCTATTTGCACTTATCGTCACCATGACCACAGCTGGTTCTTTTCCAAAAACTATACAACCACAAATTCCCCGATAGAAATTTATCCCACCACTTCACTCCTCCTTTTAAAGAAATTATGAATTTCAATAAAAGCTAACTGGAAAGATGATATATGAAAATATCCAAATCCAAGAAAAGTCAGTAATAAGTGCTTCCGCCTTCTGATTTTCTTGATGTGGAGGTAGGTGTGGGAAGGAAGTCCAATTTTTGCATTAACTTAGGGCAAGGTTGCCATTGCCTTCTGAACTGCTACAAATGTCAAAGTCAAGCTGAAATCATAAACCTTATCCTCAACCAGAGGTTGTTCAAAGTCTATGCTCCTAGCCCTACCGAAGATGAAAACTGTTCAAAGTCTATGCTCCTAGCCGAGAGTGAAGGGTGAAGGGAGATGGATCTAAATTCTTTGTAGGTTAGTCATTGATGATTGGTCCCCATCAAGTACACTAGTGTGCTAAAGGAGATGGAAGGGTGCCTTAGCCACCTCATGAGTGATTACTTTTTGGTTGACAAAATTTTACTTTTTGGCAAAGATGGCTATAACTTTGTAAGAGCAAGGACCCACCAAATAGGTATACTCTAGGAATGAAACCAACAACTTTTCTCAAAGAATGATTTTATACATATTGTGTAGGATGTCAACTTCTTAAAATCAATAAATTTTATATTTTGTAGTAATTGTATGGCTAGTTAAATATACGTAGGTTTCTAAACTTTTAGCTTTCGAATACATAGGATTTATGTAGATCATCACTATAGTCTAAGAAACCACATAAAATTTTGAAATGAGGAAGTTCTATCTTGTGAGTGCTCGAATTTTTGCATTGTTATTAACAAATGTTACATATAAGACAATTTACATATAAATGTTACATTAGATATTGACCTTATAACACATTGTACCATACAATTTATTGTTGATGGGGCTAGGACGAGGCTCGAAAAAAATAGTTGGAAGCTAATGGTCTTTGAAAATTTTTAGTTAAAATAGTGGTGTGTGATGCGTTAATTTCAAAAGAAATGCTAGCTACTATAATCAATGGCAACCTTCGATAGTTGCAAGCTTTTAGAAGGCAACATGTTTTTAGTTCAAGGCTTTAGAAGACATCATTTAAAAAAAAAAAATTCCGTTGAAAGATGTAGGGTATTCAAGGAAAACTCGAGATTTCCGTAGCACCCATGCTCGAGAAGATTGGCAAAGTATAGAAATGGACTTGGAATTAATTTCAAAAATTGGTATCATAAAATTTTGGACGGTTTTCTACATAGCCATGTACACCCTTTTATGAGTAATAGTCCTTAAAAAAAGCAAGAAGCTTTGAAAAATGCAATTTATTTGAGGAAAACTTTGAAAGATTCCCCAAGCACTTACAATGGCATAACCATTAAAAAGATCGTTGGAAAAGCATGACGTAGTGCTTGGGAAACTAATTTTGAGTCATCCTAAAAGAACCTACACTTTTGAAGCTTTTTGGTTTGTTTGAGGACTATTACTCATGAACGCCAGACATATATGTCTTTATAAAAATCATCACAATTTTCATGATACCAAATTTTGAAAAATAGTGATTTTTGAAAAACAGTGCAAGTTCCATTCCTATACTTTGCCGGTTTCCCCAAGCATTAGTTCCATTCCTGCACGCTGTCGATTTTCCCGAGCATTGATGTGACCCAAGTGTGCACAAAATCAAAGCACAATCAATGATCACCAATTCATAAGCATATAATGTCAAGGGGGTCCTCTAGGACCTTGGTAATATAGATATCATAAGACATCCTTCGTTGAAGCCAACCAAGTATATAAATATAATAAGGTGTCAGATTGACAGTTGACAGTTCAACTTTACGAGCAGAAGGGCCATAAAGTTGTCTTCATCGCTTTAAAAAATCTCTTTAATAGGACAAAAAGGTTATTGAAGGTCATGCGCAGGTGCTTTATCAGCCCTTCATGCCCATTCTGCCTTTTCACAGAAATTCATTTCCTCCCTTTCAAAAAGAAATCGAAATAGGCTGGAAAAACCTTGAGAGAGAAGGTGCTTTGGACTTTCACACCCTTCATTGAAAGGTAATTCTAACTGATTGCTGTTATCTTTGGTTCCTTGCCGGAATTTCAACTTAGTTAATGAAAGTTGTCACCTTTTCCGCTGAGAAAAAGTGTCTTTGCGGCGGCCTTTCAAAAAGAAGGCCTGGGCCCCCCTTGGCAGCACCAGCAATATCATAAAGTATATATGGGGCATATTTTGTTTTCTCTCAATATATGGAAATTGGGATATTTTGATATTTATGGAAAAGCATAAGCTTAAATTTAAATTAGGTAACATAGTGGGAATTGACAGGATTATTAATCAGTTAAAAAAAAAAATGTAAAATCTAATGTCCAATATTTATATAATATAAAATTTTAATGGGGCAGCGTTATAGCTAACACTTGACGGACTTGACGGACAACGCATTTAGCACTGCCCAGATCACCCCTCGAGCTTTCCGGCACATGGGCAGCTCGTGCTGCCTGTCACACATGACCGGCAGCTCACGCTGCCCAGGACCCGTCCCCTTTTTTTAAAATTTTTTTTCCTTCCCCTTCCTCTTTGCCCACCCGCCTTGCCCGCCCAAAGCGCATGCCCGTCGCACATCGCTAGTATATATCTTAAAAAAATTTCTATATTATACTTATGTCATGCTTAAAGATTTAGCCCCACATGCTTTTAAGTTTTGAGCCGTCATTTTGACGAGCGCCGTCTACCCGTCAGATTTCAGTGAAAGCTTCTTCTGTCCAAATTACAGTGGGTCTCGTTTCTCGTGCCAGAAGGGGACGGGGATTCGCTTGGAGCACGCAAGTGATTTGACGGGCAGGGCCATGTTTCAAATTGAGAAAACGTTTTGGGTTTTCAGTGAGGAGCAGGCGTCAATGTGTACTGTCGTTAGCTGTTTTAAAGTGATTCTTTGAAGTGGCGTGAGTCCGTCGAAATGACGAGTGACGGGACGTCGTCGCGCTGTGGTCAAGCAGATCGACCGTCCCTGGAGCGATGGTGGTGGCTGGTGTCAGGACTCGGGAGCGATGAATGAGGATGATGGTGCGGGTGTGCGTGTCGGATCGCTGGAAGCTGTGTGGGACCTCTTTCAGTCTAGTCCAAACACCTAAACAGGAGGAGGATATTGAGCAGCAGCGAGAGAGCAGGCGGAATTACAGTCGTTGGCGTGGCTAATCCAAACATTGAACAAACATGCAACTGCTTAAACCCACAAAGTTAGAACATGCGTTATTTAATTCTGCTTCTTGAATCTTAAATTATAGGAATATTGTGTACTATCTGTATTCTGAGGTCTCCATTGTTCAGCTTTAGATCACTCAACTGTTTGATTTAGTGCGGGATCATATACTAATTTTTTGGAGAGTCACAAATCTATGCTCCCGCAATATTATTATCAAATAATAATTTGGATCTGACCTCTTCGCTGGATTAGATACTTCATAGGCTTCAATTTCGATGTCACTAAACGAATCATGTACTGATTTTGGTATGGTTTGATGAAAGATAATTATATTGAATCTGAACTCTTCGCTTGGATGACATACTTCATAGGCTCCAGTTTTTATGTGATCAATAAATGATGATTCCGTGCTCTGCTAGACATTTACATGTGAAACATATGATGCTTGAGAATTGGATCATGCATTAATTTTGGGTTAGTATCATGTAAGTCAGATCTATGTTCCCGTAATTTATTAGTATGTCAGATCTTTAAGCGAATCTGACATCTTCGCTGGAATACATAGTTCATAGGTTTCAGTGCTAATGTCACTAATGATGATTTGGTGCTTTGTTACACATGTCAAATCCAATCTTAACAGATGATAGTGGTTGAGAATTGACATGTAATTGCTGCATCGGTCGCGTGGGTGGGGTCACGGATGGTGCACTAGGCTTGACTGAAATAGCTGGCGTCCCTGCTTTCTCATTGCAGCTTAGGAAAAGTTTAGATTACAATTTATCGCCATCTTACTACGTCATGAGCCGTGCTCGACCCTCCCTCATCTTCTGTTCTTTATTTCCGTCCTCTCCAGTAGCCTACCAACCTCAGTTGCCTGCGAAGGCTCCGATTGCTTTTCGTTCTAAGTTATCCTTTTGATTTTCTAGTATGCAATGTATTGCGGAAGGGAACATCACTGCTCTAGGTGTATGGATTGCCGAGCCACATGCAAACAATTGGCTTGGTTTCTGCCTTCTCTTCATACAAAAAGTAGCAGGATAGTTCTACACGTTTGTGAATTGCTGCCGTAAATGATTTTAAAGCATCGACTTTCCAGTGTTTCCACGAAGGCTTCTTAGAGTTACAAAGCTGGAATCATGAACATAGAAACATTTGCGTGAATCAGATCTGGTTATTTAGAGACTTCCTCTGATAAATTTTTCTCGGCAGTGAATTTTACCCTCGGAATGTAGTGTTTTGACAGATTACACAATGTTTACCATGCTAGATGCTCCTTTTTGTGCAAAACTGAAACTCTTTTTGTCTTATAAATCAAGTTGTACATCGATCTGTGAGTGCAGAAGTTGTTTTTGAAGCTTTTGTGTTGTAATATTGACTCTCCAGCTTTTGCTCTCTTTTGGCTTCATGTCTGTCTATCTTGCCTGATCTAATTCAGCTGTCTTTTCCAGATCTTGTTATGCACAAGGTTGAGCAAGAAGGATACTACACATATATGGAGAACATTTATTAATCGTCTGCCACTGTTTGAACTTTCTATCTCGATAATCGTGATCTTTTCGAACAATGGCTTCCACAGAGACAGCTCTTGACCTAGAAACTTTCAACAAGGAAGCCGTTGATTTGGTTAGAAAACTATTCCGCGTGATAACCATGAATTGCAACATATGTGTGCGTGAGAGAGAGAGAGAGAGAGAGAGAGAGAGAGAGAGAGAGAGAGAGAGAGAGAGAGACAGAGAGAGAGACTTATCTGCGAAATGTGCAGGAACGAGTTCCGATCGAGGAAGTTTTTCAACAGTTACATTGCTCCGAGACTGGTCTAACTACGCAGCAGGGGGAAGAGCGTATCCAAATTTTTGGTCAAAACAAGCTTGAAGAGAAAACTGTGAGTAGCACAACTCTCCACTAAATTCAGAGCAGCATACATTGCAACCCTTTGATGAAGAATTTTAATTTTGCAAGGCAAGCCTTCTGCATTGCTCCCCCTTCAATAGCTGTCCAAAATATTATGATTCTTAGATTAAGAGTGTTCAAAACATGCGCAATTGGCTGCACTCAGGACGTCTTTGTTAACCAGTTGCTGAAATTCGACGTGGATGACATATTTGTAGAGTCTATTTGAGGATAGATTCACTTGACTCCCCTGCTAAAACGCAAATTGCAATCCTACGATATCTAATCACAATACCTCAATCTACGAATCTGTTTTATGGACTCGGATAACAGCACAACTTATTACCTATTGCTAGAAGTGAGATCTTTGTTCAGATGAAAATAGAAATCTGCAGATATCTGATCACAACCCCTCATGTGTACAAATCGGTTTGATGTACCAGAATACGATCCCAACTTAATACTTACTGCTAGATGTGAGATCTTATTGACTTGAAATTAATGTTGCGAAACCGCATATATGATCTTTTCCATAAATGATGTGCTTAGTTTTCTTCTTGGCATTTCTGAAGTATGACAACTCCAATCAAGTCGTGCTTTGATTATGGATCTTTAGGACTCGAGCCTACATGCAACAATGAATGCATCAATTTGATGGTGTGGAAGGTATTCTTGAAGCACGGTTCATTATAGGTGAATCAATCAAAGATTCCTTTCTCTGGCTTGTACTATCTGATATACTACTTAATAAATATTTAGAGGCAAATTATTGGGGAGTCCTTTCCTATTTTATAATCTAGATTTTGGAGGCAAAATATCAGTGCATCCTTTCATACTGCAACAAAATGAGATACACTCTAGTCGTAATTTTCATATTATGCACATTATTAAGCTTAATGTGTCGTAAAAACCTTCCCAAAATTTACATCTTGGAAGAGATCAAAAGATTCCATCCAAGAGTTTTCTATTTCAGAGCGAAAAATTTATAGCCAGTGAAATGGAAAGGAAAAAATTACGGTAAAATTTTACAATGGATAATGGGAGTCCTCACATCCAATTTCCATTGTCCAATCTTGTAAGTTTGGGCTGACACATATTAAGTAACATTATGTAGGCTTGCTATGCTAATCTAATCTGGGCCAAAACCCTTTGTTCCTTTGAATTTGCCATGAGAATGAGTGAAAGAGACACCTCATTGTCCCCTTGTTCACAAATGAGATTCTTGGGTTTGTTGGTCAAATCCTTCTTTCTTCAGCAAACTAGAGTTGGATTTTATCTATGTGCAGTGGACATACAAGATCAGTAAATGTTTTCTCAAACTTTTAAAACCAAAATTCACAAAATTCACCTTTTGTGAAAGAGTTTATTAAAAAATTATCCAGTAAACTTTTCTTATTGTTGGGTAATGTTTTACCAATTTGATATGTATTAAGTCATTTAAGAAAAGGATGCATGAATTTTCTAATGACTCATTTTATGGTTTTTTGGGGTCAGGGTAAGTAAGACCTGTCGCTCAACCTTTATGGTCTTTCTAGATCTTTATCAGTAGTCTGTGTGATTTTCAAAATGACATCTTGTCATACTGGGTTGGCTGTAACTTTTTAAATGATACTTTTTACCAGTGAAGTTCTCTAGAGACAGCATTCCCCATTTTATGCACAATTTTACTCTGGTTCTCTGTGACTACAACAGGAAAGCAAGTTTTTGAAGTTCCTTGGTTTCATGTGGAATCCTTTGTCATGGGTAATGGAAGCTGCAGCTCTGATGGCAATTGTCCTGGCTAATGGGCAGGTAAAATTAGAGATCTAGGCTTGATTTGTTTAAACTTTTCGTCCTCTTCTTTTGTATCCACACTCTCTGTTGTAGTGGTGCCATGTGATCATTGTACAATGCTTATGGCATAAGTTGTTGGCTGCAGCATAAGCCTCCAGACTGGGAGGATTTTGTGGGAATTATTGTTCTGCTCTTCATAAATGCCACCATTAGCTTCATAGAGGAGAATAATGCAGGCAATGCAGCCGCTGCATTAATGGCTGGACTTGCGCCAAAGACAAAGGTCTTTCAATTCTTCTGCTTGTTGATGCAACTTATTTTTGGCCAAGTAGGAACTTGAAAATCATAGGGGTCACTTCTTTTTCAAGGTTTTAGTAAAAGTCGAAAACTCAGATGTGTTTGATTGATTGCTGTGAAGCTCGTAGCAAATCTAGTTCATCATAGTTCAGAGCTCAGAATTGCTATACTTATATCTTGCTACATGCCAATTAAATAACCAAGAGTTCGAGTGTACCTCGAGGTTGCGCCAGACTGATAAAGCTCAGCTTCACCTGTGACTTTGGTGGTTGTTTGAAGTCAACTACTCTTTGAGTGATCAGCTAAACCATGGCTGTAGGTACTAAGGGATGGGCAGTGGTCCGAACAGGATGCTGTCATTCTTGTTCCTGGGGATATTATAAGCATCAAACTAGGAGACATTGTCCCTGCTGATGCACGTCTTTTGGAAGGAGATCCTTTGAAGATAGATCAGGTGAATTGATTGAATCTCTAATAAGTTCAGCGTGGTGGTTAATCTTGAAAATTTCCTTTATATCAAGTTTCAGTCTCTAGCGATCTTCAGTTTTTTAGTTATAAGCAAAACAGCTACCTTATCTTCTGTCTTTGTCTTTTTTCAGTCTGCTCTTACTGGCGAGTCTCTAGCAGTCACCAAGAAACCGGGTGATGAAGTTTTTTCGGGATCAACATGTAAACAAGGTGAAATCAATGCTGTGGTCATTGCAACAGGTGTCCATACATTCTTTGGAAAAGCAGCTCATCTGGTGGACACAACTAATCAAGTCGGCCATTTTCAGAAGGTGAACGTTGATCATTTACGTTGAATTTGTTGTTTTATGGCTTCTCTGTTTATCGACTATCTTGCTTTAAAAGCTTGCCAGGAGACTCAACCTTAATAGTTACTCATAGGAAAAGCTTTGCCCTGTGTAAGGGCCCATGTACAAAATTCAAAATACATGCAATTTGTGGCATTTCTCCAAATCTTACAATGTCTTTTGCAACGATAGTCTTGGCTTATGGACATGATGGAAACATCAAATTGCATATATGCTTGTTCTCAGTCTAAATCTATTAGATACAGAGCAGACACAGATAGTGAAATCTGGGTCTCTTGAGGGCAACGAGCTTTCTTCATCAGCCATCTTCATAGACGATTCAATGAAAGGAAGAAATGAGAAAAATTTCTGATTATCTCAGAAATTGTGCGTTCAGACAATCAGTTGAACTAATACTACAAAATTTTAACATTAAAAGCAGTTATATTCAACACAAGTGTGTCTCATTCAGTTGTGTTTCCTCCATGGGTAGGTTCTCACAGCTATTGGAAATTTCTGCATCTGCTCTATTGCTATTGGAATTGTTATCGAGATCATTGTTATGTATCCCATCCAACATCGCAAGTATCGAGATGGCATCAACAATCTTTTGGTGCTTCTAATTGGTGGAATTCCAATTGCTATGCCCACAGTGCTTTCTGTGACTATGGCTATCGGATCTCATCGTCTCTCACAGCAGGTATTTTGAATTTATCATACAAGGCCAGGTAACATTAACATAGAAAACTTTATTTGGTTTTTTGGAAAGAGTAATAGATTACACTGAGGATACAGAGAAGGATTTTGAACATATACCTATGTTATGTCTTTGCTAGGGTGCCATTACAAAGCGCATGACAGCTATTGAGGAAATGGCCGGGATGGATGTACTGTGTAGTGATAAAACCGGAACTTTGACTTTGAACAAGCTTAGTGTCGACAAGAACTTGATTGAGGTGAATAGAATTAGACTTGAACATATCTCTATGGCTTGTCCAATAGCATCCTGTATTTTGAAAGGACAAGATCTGTTGAGTTTGGCTACTCGTTGCTCTTTGAGATTATATTTAGATTTTTTTTCAGTTTGCTTCCTTAAGAAACTTGCCGATAAAAGACAAATCATTTTTGAGAAAACGCATCTATATCTTTTAAGGCTAATGATTTTCTTGTCTTTGGCAAGCCAGATTGTGCTTCAATTAAGAAATAGCTTTAAGTGGAGAGTTTAACTAGAAGCTTGTTAGTTCGACTTTTGCAGGTTTTTAGCAGAGACATGGATAAAGAGACCGTTTTCTTATTAGCAGCACGGGCCTCAAGGATGGAGAACCAAGACGCAATCGATGCTGCGATTGTTGGGACGCTTGCTGACCCAAAGGAGGTGAGAAAGAAGAGCCTCTGATGACCAAAAAGGACATGTTTGCTGAAGTAAATAATAAATCTGGCATGATCTCTTGCCCTCTGCATGCAGGCTCGTGCAAACATAACGGAGGTCCACTTCCTTCCTTTCAACCCAGTTGATAAGCGTACCGCTATCACCTTCATTGATGCTGATGGGAAGTGGTATCGAGCTAGTAAAGGGGCTCCAGAACAGGTAATGTTACCTTTTATCATGCAGCACATAATCTGTAACTGGAAAATTGGTTTTCTATGGTTGTAATACTCCACTTGCTTTACTGCTTGCACAGATTCTTGCACTAGCACCGAACAAAAATGAAATTGCAGCCAAGGTGCATTCTGTGATTGATAAGTTTGCAGAGCGTGGCCTTCGTTCACTTGCTGTTGCCAGGCAGGTAAATTTTTACTTATGAGCAGGTTAGGGTCCAGGGAGGTGCCATTTTGTCATCATTTGTAGATGAGATCTTGTCATGTGAACACAAGCTGTAAATTTGTGCAGGAAGTTCCTGAGAAAAGCAAGGACAGCCCTGGAGGGCCATGGCAGTTCTGTGGATTGATGCCACTCTTTGATCCTCCTCGCCATGACAGTGCAGAGACTATTCGCAAAGCTCTAAACCTTGGTGTCAATGTCAAGATGATTACAGGTATAGAATGCAGCATTGTTGGAAAGCATATTCGTATCAAGGGCATCAAATAATAGTTCATTTATGTCTGAAATCTGGTCTACAAAGAAAAAGCAGATGTGAGGCAGTTTCTGATGAGTGAGTGTTCTTCCAAGTAGAATGGCCTGAATGAGATTTTCAATGATGATTGTAATAAAAATGCCATACATTTACTATTCCAGAGAATGATTTAAGCACTGAATCTTCACTTTGATAGCTTATTTTCTCTCTGAAGGAGTTTTTTCACTGTAGGTGATCAGCTTGCCATTGCAAAAGAGACTGGTCGGCGCTTGGGCATGGGTACTAATATGTACCCGTCATCATCTTTGCTTGGCCAACACAAGGATGAATCAATTGCTGGGTTGCCTGTTGATGAACTGATTGAGAAAGCTGATGGTTTTGCTGGAGTTTTTCCAGGTAATATTTCCTTCCAATGGCAGCGGTTGCTCAATGATCGTCTGTTAGCTTGGACCTTTTTGCCACTTATGTCTATGTAACGGTTGCTTGGACTGGACAATATTGCATTTTGTGCACACCTAACAAGGATTCGTGGTGTCTATAATGCCACAACCCCTTTTCCCAGCCCCCCTTCAAACACATACACACAGAAAAATTTATCATAAAGGCCTTTAGGACACAATATTATTGTTCTGGTTCTTCTACTTTGTTTGGTCCACCTTGATTGCCTAGTTTTCAGCTATGTAGACTGCCTTGAAAGTCGCGTCTTATGTTTCTCTATTTATCATTTTGTGCCATTGAAAGATCTTCAGACGTCTTGGTAAAATAGCTTTTGATAGAAATGAACGGCTGTTTGTAACCGGGTTATTGATAAACTTTCCGATATGTGAATGTAACCTGAGAACTACCTAGATGTACTGTTCAGTTTTGTCCTTAGTTTTTTTTCCCCTATTGCAAGCAGCAGGGGCTGGAAACTGCTGCAGTTGTTGTAACGGCTTTGGAATTTTGCAAATTAGCCTAACACTGTATGTTCTTGAGTATATTTTTTATTCAGAGCACAAGTATGAGATTGTCAAGCGACTTCAAGAAAAAAAACACATATGTGGAATGACTGGTGATGGAGTGAACGATGCACCTGCTCTGAAGAAGGCAGACATTGGTATTGCTGTAGCAGATGCCACTGACGCTGCAAGGAGTGCATCTGATATTGTCCTTACAGAGCCAGGCCTTAGTGTCATAATCAGCGCTGTGTTAACAAGTCGTGCTATCTTCCAGAGGATGAAGAACTATACAGTAAGTCCAAGACAGCTCGCATACTTTCCTCACTTTGTTACTGGCTTTGGTACCCAACACACAGGCTTTGGCCTGTTCGAAATCTATGAGTGTTTCACAGGCACAGATGAATTTAACTAAAGCCTCATTGCCTTTTTTGTGCAGATTTATGCTGTCTCCATCACAATTCGTATTGTGGTGAGAATTCCTCATTTTAGATCGACTGACCTCTTTTAGAAGATTTGAACCTGTCTGTTTTGTTTGGTATGCATTCATAAGACAATTATGAGACAATTTCCACATTCCGAAGAATGAACTAGGAAACTCCAAGGGCTATCTAATCACTTTAGCAGACGTTTTGTTTTCAAGAAGAGGCACTTCATCTGAAATCAGGATAAATGTATGTGCAACAGCTTGGCTTCATGTTGCTCGCCCTTATCTGGAAGTTCGACTTTTCACCTTTCATGGTGCTAATTATTGCTATACTGAATGATGGTGAGCTTACATGCTGGGTTCTCTCTTGAATATGCACGCTTTTCTTTGTATCTGTATTTAGGTTCAAGTAAAATTCTAGTTATTGTTATTGATCTTTTACCTTTCATTTACTATCCTTGTATGAAATAGGAGACTCCTCATCACTTCTCCTATTTACTTCTCTCTACTTCTCCATGACACTTTGCGTGGGAGTTCTTCCAGGCACCATAATGACGATCTCTAAAGACCGTGTAAAACCCTCTCCGATGCCTGATAGCTGGAAATTGAAGGAAATATTTGCAACTGGGATTGCGCTTGGCACTTACTTGGCTGTGATCACAGTCATTTTCTACTGGGCTATTCACAAGACCAACTTCTTCCCGGTATATTGTGCAGCTTTTTGTTTCGGAGGGACATGGCCTTTCCTGTGAGGCATCAGACGTTCTCAAAAAGTTATATTATAACAACGTTTCTAACATTCTACTTAAATTTCAATAGTTGTAATCACCTGCAGGATAAGTTTCACGTGAGACACATAAAGTATCTTCGTAGGGAAGAAACAGCGGCAGTTTATCTGCAAGTTAGCATCGTCAGTCAGGCCCTTATTTTTGTGACTAGGTCGCGAAGTTGGTCCTTTGTGGAGAGACCTGGAATTTTACTTCTTGGTGCCTTTGCAGTTGCACAGCTGGTAAGCTTCCCCTATTCTGGGTATTTGCAGCTTTGCAGGGTATCATTACGATTGTTTATTTGCCAAAATTTGTGAACTACTGGGCTTCTCTTGTTACTGTATTCCATTTCTAATGCTCATTGGCATATTTTCAAACTTTGAACCTATGACTTACTCATATTATCATGGCACTTTGGATTCGTGTGTAAACATTCTTCTGATGTCCCTTATATCATAGCTCCACCAGGCAGAAGATCATATTCTTTGATCTTAATAGTGGAGATTAAAATATCTGTATCTGCTTCAGGTTGCTACTCTCATTACGGTATATGCAAATTGGAATTTTGCCGCGATAAAAGGGATTGGCTGGGGATGGGCTGGAGTCATCTGGCTGTACAATATGGTCTTCTATTTGCCTTTAGATTTGATTAAATTTGGTGTTCGGTATATCTTCACTGGAAACGCGTGGGATCTTTTATTTGAGCAGAAGGTGAGCCTAAGCTGATTGAAGCTCTGCAGTTTTGCATTTTGAGTCTCTAGTATCATTGACAGCTAATGTCCTTCCTTAGTTGCAATCAAAACTTATATTTTGGGACGTACAGACTGCATTTACAAGGCAAAAGGATTATGGAAAAGGCCAAAGGGAGGCACAATGGGCTCATGCTCAGAGGACGCTTCATGGATTGCATCCTCCTGACACTAGAATGTCGACCGATAAAAGCGGTTCCAAAGAACTTTCGGACATTGCTGAACAGGCAAAACGACGAGCTGATATGGCCAGGTCAGGTCTTGCATTAAGCGAGAATACATATTTTATTTTTCCATTTTGTTTAAATCTGCCACATAAAATGCGTAAAGCTTCAACTTCTTGAACATCAACCACCACAGCAGTATACCAATTGGTAGTATCTTCATTGCTCCAACTGTTGCTCCTGACAGATCTTAAAAGGTTTCTAATCTGAGGCCTATTTGATGTTTGGCAGGCTGAGAGAATTGCACACTTTGAAAGGCCATGTGGAATCTGTCATTCGAATGAAAGGAATAGACGTCAATACTATACAGCAAAATTACACCCTTTGAATAAGTTACTTTACAGCAGAGTATACTATCCTGCCTAGCTGTTTTCGGCTGAAAATCCAGGATAGCCCAATCGTTAGTTCTGGCTAACATGACTTCTGCTGAGAAGTTGAGCTGACCATGGCTGGCGTGGGGTCTAAATAAATTGGACATGCTCTAGGATGGCAGCTTCTATAATTTTTGCGCCCACTGAGTGTAAAGTTTAAACTATAGAAAATGTCTTTAAGAGAGATGTTTAACAACAGATATGTCTGCTCATGGATATAATTCTCTGAAATTCTCAATAGCATCTCATGAATGCCAAAAATTTAGGCGGCTGTCTGCACATGGGGGTTTAAGATTTGCAAAAGCTAAGCATTGTTGATCCAGCTATGTATAGCAATTTGTGACGTAGCCTTGTATATAAACATGATGGCCAAAACAAAGAGAAATGACATGGAGACCCATTTTTAGATTTTTTTTAAAAAAAATGCAACATATTGTAATACTTAAAAAATGTCTTTGTCAAAAATTTTAATCATGCTAAAAACATAATTAATAGATTATTATTAATATCTTCAAATTAGCATATATTTAATGATAATGCTATTTAAAATAAAATCATTAATCACACAACCCCTCACGGTGAGTACCTATTTAAAAAATTCTTAAGAAAAATATTTTTAGATTTTGAACTTTTTTGAAATGAAACTGCTTGTATTAAAAAACATATTTTTAAAATTTTAATCAATTTTTTTAAAATTGTCATGTTTCCTAAAAATAATAACAAATTATAGGAATTTACAGAGATATTAATCTGTAAACGTTTAAAAATTTAAACATAAAAAATTTAATAATGATCGTAACATAAATTGCTTTTAAAACCAGGATAGGATGATTTGTGAAAATTTAATTTGTTTTTGAAAAAAATTAGGTATTAATATTATTTCCAAAAAATTGTTATATTGTTTACACATGTCAAGAAATTGACATATTTAGAATCTAATCAATTCAAATAACATTAATCATTTTTTATGAATATGAAGTTAATAAATTTATACGTTAACAAAAATGAAAACACCATTTTATTTTAACATTATTAGCCATAAAAAAAAGATCTGAGGCTATTAGGAAGATCTTTTTTATCACAAACATATTTTAAAAAATTAAATTAATCTTAAAAATTTCAAGACACAAAATTATGCCCAAAAATCATCAATGTCATTGACATCTTTTTCTTTTTCTGGAGGAGCCTCAGTGAAAATCCAGTAATCTTGGACTAAAACATCATCAAATTTCCTTTTGTCTCCCACCTTTCCATTAGTAGAAGGTTGTGGTTTCTTCGAGGAGGTGTTATAATGTAGTATTGAGTGCTTGCCGTCCAAAGAATAATAATCAATGGTTATGTATTCTATTTCGTTGCATAGTGAAAATGAACAACATTAAGATAATTTAAACACGAGACCCATGCTAATAATGGAATACCACAAAATTAAAATATAGATTTAAAATTATTGAAGTTATAAACTTACCACACACCAGTCTCTATTCCTGCATTGCAGAAAGTCAAAAGAGCTTTCTAAACCAAAGCTAATTGCCAACTAGAATGAAAGACAACTCCTCTCCATATAGGAGAGGTTGTCACCTCGAGAAAACCTTGCATGACAATATGAATTTCAGTGAATTTAAATGGAAAATCATCATTCAATGATTCTTTCATTTGAAATCCATAGGGAATATCCACGATGCACAATGTATAGGGCCTATTCTTTAAAATTTTGGCAATTTCTCTACAATCGCCCTTCTCAATGGTGTAAAAGATCAAAAAAATCATTCTTAGAAAAAAAATAAAATGAAAATAGATATAAGTATTACCTCTAAAATTTCTTTCCCATTTCAGAAAGGGAGGGTTGACCATCTGCAACTCTAAAAACAACACTTATTAATCATTCTGAAGAGTTAATCCCTTGCCAGTTCTTTCAAAAAAGTGAATTTTGAGGACCTTGAATAGATCTACCACGACTTACATGCATGAGAGATTGCACACTACCAAATTACTCTTGATCAACTCAAATCTTGATGAGCTATCAAACACAATTTGGATCTAGCCAAGAGCTCCTGTAAAAAAAAAGTAGTCATCATCCAAAAGTCAAGCAAGTTTCATGCATGTCCATGAAAAAACTAAGTAAACCTCATTATGGAAGAGCCAAACAAGCACCTTGCTCTCGGGTAGAGAGAGAAACCAACCAAGCTCTTGAGTAAAGAGAGAGAAAATAAAAAATTGATTAACTCTCAAAATTGTTCGTGAGTACAATGAAACTTCACATCCATATAGTGGTAGATCGAGCTCCTACTCCATTTAGCATGTGGTGACCTCTACAAATGATTGGATCCATGATCATATGGGCCCTTCAAGAAATTTCACTTTAGAGAGAGGTTATGTAGAGAGAGAATGAAAACCTGTAACTTCTAGTCACCATTTTCTGAGTTTTCGGCCTTGCCCGACGTTTAACTAGTATGGTTAACTTCATACAATAGTTAGTTAAGCATGAGATGTAATAACTTCTCTTCATGCTCGTTCCAAAATTCGGTACTAGAAATTTAAGACTGAAAATCTTGGTGTGCTCAATGCAAAACCTGAAGCGGGAGATGCAGAACTTTTGAAATCACTGTATGCTTATAGTGAAATACGAGGCGGGATGATTTTTCAATGTGACATAAACATTACAAAAGTAAGGAATGCTAGATCTATTCATATTGATTTACTGTATACCTCACCTTCACTCTCTTTAGTAAGATTAGCTTGCTTGAAGAACTTTTTCTTCTTGAAACAATTAGTAACAAAAAAAAAATACTTCTTCTTGAATTTGCAACTTGTTGATGATTGTAATGAATCCTCATCACTCTCTTCCTTGGATTTGTCCTTCTTGAAATGTTTATGTTCCTCCTTGCTCCTTACGCTTCGCTTGCCCTTTGAGAAGAGTGCACTTTTCTCTCCACCATCCTTCAAGGATCCTCAATTGCTTGTTCTCTTGCCTACACTCCTTAGAAATGAGAACTCCTTATAGGGCCTCCAAGCTTGGAATATCCTCCTTGATTTCATAAGATTGGACAATATTGTCAAATTCATCTCTCAATCCATTAAGGATTACTTTCACTAACTTTCTTTGGTTGAGATGGTCTCCTATGCAAGCAAGCTCTCTATGAAGATCTTTCACTCTCATAACAAAATTTGAGGCACTCTCATCACTCTTTTGGAAGCCTTGAAACATTTGGTTCCTTAGTGTGAGCAATCCAGATGTGTTCCTTGCCTCATAAATGGATTTTAGTGTGTCCCAAGCCTCCTTGATTGAGGTGCATGGGCCAATATCCATCAACACTTGAATGGATACATTCATCTTGATGACATGTGAAGTCATACTTGCCATCTTCTTGTACTTTTGGACCTCTTGGAGCACTTGATGATCCTCCTCAAGTCTTAGCACAATATTTATCACATCTTGGAGTACCAAATTTGACTCCATCCTCACCTTCCAAATGGCATAATTGGAAGTTGTAGCGCAGGCATTCCAAAGGGAGCCGGGAACCACGACCTAGCTTCCCAGCCTTCAACTCTTGCCATCCAAACCCGCTTGACATAGAAGCAGCCAACTCGCCAACAACGATTAGACTTAACCAACTTGAAGTCCCGAAAACCAACATTGAGATCCAACCTGGCGCCATGCCAGATTGGGGGTCCCAAAGTGAGTGACTTCCCTTCAAGCAAGCCACCCGACATATGTCAAACTTAACCAACTCGAAGTTTCGTTACAAACGAGTAACATCCATTCCAAGCAAGCGGTCTGACTTACATTAGACTTAACCAACTGAAAGCTTCGTCATGAACACTGGAAGCCAACCTGGTGCCACGCCAAACTGGACAACCATAAACAGGTAACTTCCACCCAAGCAAGCCATCCAACTCAGCCGACAGGTTAGAGCCCGTTCCCCAAGAGCTTAACCCATTCACGTTCATGCAAGGAACACTCAGAACCACAAGCCGTGACAGATATGGAGACAACCAGTTCCTAGACTAAATGGTCCCGACAACATACCGCTGGCGCCACGGACCGAATGGTCCCGACGGCATACCGCTGGCGTCTCGGGATACGACCCTCAGCTATGTGCCAACTTAAAAAATTTTGAAGCGGTCTTACAACTAGCGCTTTTACCGAACACTGAAACCCAGAAGGTAATCAGAGTCAGTTTGAGAAAAATCTCGCTTTATTCATAAATCTGAGAAGGTTACATTTCAAGTGTGTGACCGACCCTAGTCTCCGGGGAGCTGGCATGCCAAGGCGAGTGCTAGGACAACATTCCAGCAAGGGAGACTGAGACTTGGTTGGAGCTCGTCTTGAGTCGCAACCCGCACTCCCTTATAGTATTGGTGGGATTTGGCACCCCCCCTCATAGCAAGCACTCTACCCAGGCTAGTAAAGCACGTTCTTCTCTCTCTAGAAAGTCATTTTCTCTCTCTAGATTCTATTGATCCCTAGGCTTCCTTTAATCATGCCTAGATCGTGTGAGGTGATTGCACATCGATCTGAGCTCTCTGGACTTCGCTAGAACCAATCAAAGATTTTCAGCCATAGGAACTTGGCGTCGGCTGGATTCTGGTCACAATGGCAGCGGGAGCGGCGCCGGCACCGTTGGCGCCAGGAGCAGCAGGAGCGCTGTTGGCACTGGGGACAATGCTGGCGCCAGTGGCGCGGAAGTAAAGCTTGTAAAGGTAGCTTTACAACATCCACCCCACCTTTATAAAACCTGATGTCATCATCAGATGTCAGATTAAAGTAAAGGTGTCTCCCAATTAAATAACTATACATTTAAGCTACTTGGCACAATACTCAATTTATTGGCCACTTTTTATTAACATTGAAACTGGCACACCATAAGTCGGAGGTTCAGCTCTTTGTACTGAAAAATTACATAACTTAAAATATCTCTTTGTCTGGGAAAATCATAGATTTTATATCGCTTTCGTAAAACCCAAGATCCTTATTAACTGGTGACAGAGGCCTTTCTTTGAGATGTTCGCCCCTGTCGCTTCTGACTTTCGACTTTGGAACTCCTTTGAGCTCCTGATTTGTCCTTGATGCACTTTGTGTTGAGCTCCCCGAGCTCCAGATTTGATTAGTTCCGCATAGGTATCAAGGCTCCCTGAGCCAAAGGATTTATCGTTTGATTGCCCACTTTATGGTCCACTCCGTGCCTTGTTGCTTCTGCACCTTGATTTCTCTCCTTGTCCCAGCCTGATCTTGATACATTTCCTTCTTGGCTCTTTAAGGTAGGCAAAGATTGAGTACTCCGCAATGCACCTCTCACTTAGCTTGAAGTAGCTCTTTGAATCAGTCCAAATGTGACCATTGACCTCGTGGAGAGCCAAAGGGTCACACCAGTTTGATCCGCATACGAACTATCTCTTCGCGTTTGTTTGAAGCACCATGTCCGTCGCGCAAAACTTGACTTTCACAATTTCATCATTGGTGAGTTGCCTCACAGTCAAAACAAGAAGTGTACATCGAGGTTGGCTTCAAGTAGCTCTCTTTGAATCAGACACATGCACCCAGAGTTTGCACTAGTCCGATCTCAACACGAACTGTCCCTTAGTGTCCATTCGAAATACCAAGTATCTCATGCAATACTCAACTTTCACAGTTCCTTCATTGATCAGCTGCCTTACACGTAACACAAGCCAGCGTACTCATATGTTTCCTCATCATTGCTGGTCCAGAGAAAGCCTATAACAAGCTTTCCTTTCCACAACAAAAACCTGTCAACTTATTAGGTCCAAAAATCGCCAGTCTCCTCGTGTGAGTATGGCTAGGTCACCTTGAATTTGCCCCCGTTTTGATCAACTTTCATTCAAAATTTGCCCCAAGAGAGAGGGGTGTGTGATAGTTCCCCCTCCACTTATAAAATCAGCTGATCGGACTTAGAGTAGAGTTCTTTGAACAAAAAGCCTTTCCAACACTTTGCTTCCCATCTGCTAGGATTATGGCTCGATCCAACTTGTTGCCAATCTCTAAAGAGGATCCTAGTCTTTCTCTTTTGAGGAAAAACCCAACTGATACTGGATATCACCCATGCTTAATGAGTTTCAGTTCCGAAGGTGGCCGTCCCAAATGAAGACCTCCCCTGAAATTGCCCATTCCAACTTTTGACTTCCTGCTTGCGTATGGTGGGCGTTGTCGCAAATGAAACTAACCCAAGAAACAGGCTAGCCATCCATCCTTTGCAAACATTGAATCATTTCGTTGCCGTTCACGTGCGAGTACTTGAACTACAAATCCTCCCCACAGATTCTGTAGTCCTCTTTGTTTGATGGTATCAGCCTTCAAAAGAAAGGTTCCTTCTCAAGCCATCAGCTCCTTGTATCACAAGCAATCATGCAAACTAGGCAAAGCACAAGTACTAAGACTCACCACGAATACATGCAAGCACGACACTCAGACAGGTTTACTAACAGGTAACAAAGACAAGGTCCCCCTTTGAGATGGTCCTGCCAACGGACCTTTGCCTGGCCACGCCCATACAAATCGATCACAGAATCAGCCCACATAGGACACCCCTCCAACTATCCGTGCTTTCACCATTAAGCAGCACATTGCCTCAGTCACGTCCCACCACTTTTTGGTCGATAGCCCTTATAGCTAAACGATCGGTAGCTATTCCGCACCGGTAGCTAACCACCCATGCTTTGCACCCAAATTTGAGCAGCATCTCTATATCAATGGTTAACCCGTACAATTCGAATATGTCGCCCCGCACCCCACAAGGCACAGGCCGTGCTTACACCAACCTAATGGCAGCACACTACCTCATCTGTCCTACGTGCAGACAGTGCCAGGCCCGAACCGTGAGAACTGACCGTGCTTACACCTCAAGGGCAGCACCTTGACTCATCAAGTCCCCCGTTCTGTCGACCACCCAGACCGTGGACGCACCCGTGCTTACACTGTGGGCAGCACCTTGCACAACAATTGTCTTGATGAACCCCAAACAATGGCCATTTCCGTGAGATCCGCATAGCTGACCGGCCAGTCGGCTCTGATACCACATGTAACGCAAGCATCCCAAACGGAGCCGGGAACCATGACTTAGCTTCCCAGCCTTCAACTCTTGCCATCCAAACCCACTTGACATACAAGCAGCCAACTCGCCAACAACGATCAGACTTAACCAATTTGAGGTTCCGAAAACCAACATTGAGATCCAACTTGGCGCCATGCCAGATCGGGGGTCCCGATGTGGGTGACTTCCCTTCAAGCAAGCCGCCCGACATACATCAAACTTAACCAACTCGAAGCTTCGTTACAAACGAGTAACATCCATTCCAAGCAAGCGGTCTGACTTACATCAGACTTAACCAACTGAAAGCTTCGTCACGAGCGCTGGAAGCCAACCTGGCGCCACGCCAGACTGGACAACCATAAACAGGTAACTTCCACCCAAGCAAGCCATCCAACTCAGCCGACAAGTTAGAGCCCGTTCCCCAAGAGCTTAACCCATTCACGTTCATGCAAGGAACACTCAGAACCACAAGTTGCGATAGATATGGAGACAACCAGTTCCTGGACCAAATGGTCCCGACAACATACCGCTGGCGCCACGAACCGAATGGTCCCGACAGCATACCGCTGGCGTCCCGGGATACGACCCTCAGCTATGTGCCAACTTAAAAATTTTGAAGCAGCCTTACAACTGGCGCTTTTACCGAACACTGAAACCCAGAAGGTAATCAGATTCAGTTTGAGAAAAATCCCACTTTATTGATAAACCTGAGAAGGTTACATTTCAAGTGTGTGACCGACCCTAGTCTCCGGGGAGCTGGCATGCCAAGGCGAGTGCTAGGACAACATTCCAGCAAGGGAGGCTGAGACTTGGTTGGAGCTCGCCCTGAGTCGCAACCCGCACTCCCCTATAGTATTGGTGGGATTTGGCACCCCCCCCCCATAGCAAGCACTCTACCCAGGCTGGTAAAGCACGTTTTTCTCTCTCTAGGATTTTCTCTCTAGAAAGTCATTTTCTCTCTCTAGATTTTATTGATCCCCAGGCTTCCTTTAATCATGCCTAGATCGTGTGAGGTGATTGCACATCGATCTGAGCTCTCTGGACTTCGCTAGAACCGATCAAAGATTTTCAGCCATAGGAACTTGGCGTCGACTGGATTCTGGTCACAGTGGCGCCGGGAGCAGCAGGGGCGTTGCTGGCGCCGGGGACAATGCTGGCGCCAGTGGCGCCGGAAGTAAAGCTTGTAAAGGTAGCTTTACAACAGAAGTGGTCAATCTCTCACCTTGCTCCAATAGTATGGAACCCATGGAAGCCATCTTCCCTTGAAAAATTGAATTGTAATGGATACAAATACAAAAAAAAAGGTGTTGCTTCTCTCTCAAGGAAGGATCCAATAATGGTGTCCAACAACTCCAACTTGAGATCTTGCAACCAAAATGTGAGACTGATCTCACTAGCTATGTCAATCTCTCTCAATCTAGATCTAGCCTCTATCCAAAGATGAAGCACAACAAAATTTGGAGCCAACTTCTTCCAAGCACATGTGAAGCACTCAAAGACTCCACAAAAGACTCAAATACACTTGATTTTCATGAAACTATGTGGCTAGACAAGATTGGCAAGCACAAACATGAGTTTTTTTTTTTTCAACAAGCTATATGTGAGTCAAACTTGATGTTTTTCCAACTAGGTTTTGGGGTTCCCTACCCACCTCTATTCAAATGGCTATAACTTCTCCAAGACACATTTAATTGAGTTGAAACTAGCTTTCCAAGACACTGTTTGAATCTACCTTGGAGAAGCACCAACCATTCAAGTTTTAGTGATACCACATGTGTCTAAGTACAGTCCGTACAATACACAACATGGATCAATTTATTGTGTCTTTTATCCAATTTGACCCAAAAATCTCCTTGATAGCTAGTCATGTTTTCAACCCAAAATTTTCATCACTCTTGATGCATGCAATCAAACCTTAGGGAGGCTATGATACCGTGTGTACTTTTCATATGTGTGAGGATAGCCCAAACAATGTGAATGATCTCCTAAGGTGTGTGTGATTGCACATAGATCTATCGTCAACATGATACAAGCAAACTAGCCTCAAAATTTTAAGGCAAGGGCAGTAAAACATGCATGAATCATTCACCATTCATCAAACACATTGAGAGGCAACTTGTGATGAAAAAAACTAAGTATAAAAGTGTCTTTCTCTCGAATAGAGAGAGAATACATAGATTCAAATCAAATCACACCAAAATCAGATCCAATCACTCATATTGGACTCCAAAGAGTTGGAATGGATTTGAAAATATTTGATTGCAAACAATGTCCTAGATTTCCTTGTCACTTGACTAAAATATCAATTTTTGGCAAAACTTCTGAGATCAAGGGCATTGAACCATAATGATCTAAATAATACCAGGTGGAAACACCTACCTACCCTCAGATATTAGATCGAAACATCACAAATATGCATCAGCAACCCTTGGTGCCTTGGTCTTCTAAATCTACGCTTCCATCAAATGTCTACTTGGACTCAATGGATCAAAATTGAGATTGCTACAAAATTCCAAAATGGAAGCAAATCACATGTGGCTTGCACTTTACAAACATTAAATGCTTGCCATTGATCCAAGAAGTCACTCAATTCTAGATATGATTGGCCAATTTGAAGCTAGATTACAATTGAGATCCAAGTCTCTCTCTCTCTCTCTCTCTCTCTCTCTCTCTCTCTCTCTCTCTCTCTCTCTCTCTCTCTCTCTCTCTCTCTTGGTTGAGATCTTGGTGAATCTCTAAATGTCAATTTATTCAAATTGTTCAAACTAGTTAAAATTGGTGAAAATCTAGGACGTTGTCTGAAACCAATTCACATTCAATCCAATCTAGAAGTTAGAGTCTTTGGGTCAAGAGTGAGTCCAAAAGGGATGATTGGGTCTAATTTTCATGTGTTTGAAGAAAATATTACATCTCAAATTTATGTGATCTAGATGAGATCCATTTTTCACATTGACTAGATTTGGGTGAAGATTGATTCTTCGGATTTGTGAGTTAGATCTTTTGTAGATATTTCTAGATTCTTGGTGTGTTCAAATCTACATTTTTGAAAATCACAACTTTGTAGAATCATTTCACAAGTTCGTATTTTGTGTACAAGTACTTCCTCATTGTGCATCAATAGGAGGCAACCTATGTAAAAGATTCAACTAGTTTAGTCATATTTGCTACATTTCTATATTTGGAGTGCAAGCCAATTAAAAAATTGTTTGGCATTGCATACGGTATACCAACCATAGCTGACAGAATCAACCTACTGGGAGGACTGCAGAATCGAAATTTTAACATTATGAGATATCGGATCAATGCGCAGGATGTTATAATTAAATCTACAATGGAAACAAGGGCTCGTTGAACCGATATCAAAAAAATATTTTTTGAATATCGGATCAGCGCGCACGCTATGAAAAAAAACCAAACAATAAGTACAAGGGCACGTCGAACCAATATTGATAAATTTTTACCTCTGCATCAACAATTTTTAGCTTTGTATATGCTTTTGCATTGCTGATAAATGTTGCATGGCTACCTACTAATGAATCAGATGATTTACTCATCGTTGACGAGAATGTCTTACGAATTTAGAATTGCCCAGAAGAGTTGGACATTTCTGATATTCAGATCCTCAATTATATGGAGGCACTCCCACTTAGGACAGATCCGAACATGCTTCCAAGGTGGAATCAGTTGCCAAGGTTGCAATTGAAAAACTTGAGACAAAATTCTACCGTCCCAAATGCCCACACTATCCATGGGATCTTTGTGAGGAGAAGACCATCTTTCAAATTGATGACGAGATCCTCCATGACATACCAACCGTCCCTCATCCACACACCTCTCCACCACCAAAGCCTCAACCACATGGTCATACTATGAAAGAGAAAATGAGAAAACCACTTCAAATTCAACCGCTGGGTGACCTCACCATTGTTAGGGAAGTTCCTGAGATTGCCTATGTTCCTACACCAGCCCTCGAACATTCCCAATCACCATCCTGACAAGAGAAAGGCAATATCTCCATCCCATGATGTTCCCGCATACTTTAAGTACTATACGATCGATGTTGTCACAATTCAATACCCCAAGCTCAACGTGAGCCAACTGGTAATTCACCATACGAAGGCCCTGCACAAACCATAACCCTTTCTCTGAGTGAGCCAAATGAAACTAACAAATACCTTGTCCATGTAGGAGCTCATCTCAATCGCGAACAACGCAAACGGCTTGAAAAGCTCCTGCGAAAATATCGACATGTCTTTGCTTGGACCTATAAAGACATGAAAGACATCTCACCTCAAGTAGTTGTGCATCGTATCTCGCTTAAACCGGGTGAAAGGCCCACTGCTAGTTGTCCATATAGATGCAATCCCATCTATAAGGCCAAGATCAAAGAAGAATTACAACGCCTCTTAGATGTAGGATTTATCTATGAAATCAAGCATACTGAGTGGGTCTCCCCAATTGTCATTGTTTTCAAGAAAAATGAAAAACTCCGAATCTGTGTCGACTTTAAGAAACTTAACGCCATCACTAAACGTGATCATTTTTTATTACCTTTCAGAAAATCCATCTTAGAAAATCCAGCAAGAGATGAGGCTTACTCCTTCTTAGATGGCTTTAGCGGATACAATATGATCCAAATCGCTGAAGAAGATTAACATAAAACTGCTTTTGCCACAGAATGGGAAACCTTCTCCTAGAAAGTCATGCTCTTTGGTATTTGCAATGCTCCTAGCACCTTCCAATGTGTTATGCAAGCGGCTTTTTCTCAGCAGATGGGCGATACCTTAGAGGTTTATTTGGACAATTTAGGAGCACATTCCGAAGAGATACGCCATCTGTCTGTGCTCGAAATTTTTTTAATCCAATGTCAACGCTTCGACATCTCTCTTAATAATGAAAAATGCCAGATATGGGTAGCCCATGGTATTTGTTGAATTTCACACATGTGGATTGTCCACTACATGTACTTGTGATCTCCTAAGGCATATTCATCTCTCAAGCCATTGAGAATGACTTGGACTAGCTCACTTTGATTGATTAAGTCACCAATACATGGAAGCTCCCTATGAATATCCTTGACTCTCAAAACATAATTAGATGCACTCTCATCACTCTTTTGACTACTTTGGAATATTTGATTTCTAAGAGTGAGGAGCCTAGAGGTGTTCTTAGCCTCATAGATGGACTTGAGACAATCCCAAGCTTCCTTGGATGTAGAACAATCACCAATCTCCCTCAACATCTCATTAGAGACATTCATCTTAATGTAGTGGAGAGCCATCCTAGCTCTCTTCTTGTATTTTTGTACTTCTTGAAGGACTTGAGGCTCCTCCTCAATCCCAAGTACAATGTCCATCACATCTTGGAGTATCAAGATGGACTCCATCCTCAACTTCCATATTGAATAATTGGAAGTAGACAATCTCTCACTTGGTTGCAACAAGTATGAACTCATTGAAGTCATGTAAAGTGGATATAAATAAAAGTGATAAACAAAAAATGTTGCTTCTCTCTCACTATAGGATCCAATAATGGTGTGCTACCATCTCCTATGCAAGATCTTGCAACAAACTGTGAGATGATTCTCACTAGCTATCTCAATCTCTCCAAAACTAGATCTACTTCACATCAAATGATGGAGTATGGGCAAAGTTAGAATCAAACACTCTTAGCACGTGTGAAATACACTAAAAAACCAAATTTGACTCAAATACAATGATATTGCATGAAACAAAATGGCTAAGATCTCAAAACAGTGCCTAGATCACATATAGATGAGATTGGTAAGCATTCAACTGTGATTTTGGATCAAACAAGCAATCTTTTGACCAAACCAAATGTGTCCACCCAGGTCTAGGTGCCCTACCTAACCCTCTTCAAAAGCTTATAACTTTTGATTGGCTCAACCAAATGGAATGAAATTGATTGCATAAAAAACTGGACAAAAATAGCTTCAAAACAAGCTATCTAGCAAGATTTTTGGATCAAACATGAAAGAGAACTCCCAAACTGAAATTGGATGTTCCTCACACGTGTCTGAGCACCTGATTCCGTACAGTACTAGGTCAGACCCAATCAATGTCCTTTTGATCTCTTTTGATCCAAAATTGAACAAGATAGCTAGGAAAATGGGCCTTGACAATTTCTAGCTCAAGATTGATGAATAATTTTCACTCAAATGGATCAAAATGCATGGTAACCTTAGGTAGGCTCTGATACCATGTTGAATTTCACATGTGTGGATTGTCCACTACATGTACTTGTGATCTCCTAAGGTGTGTAGATGCACCAAGATCAAGACTAGATTGAGATTCAAGATCTATCTTTGATTCTATGGCAAAAACACACTACTACATGCATTCAATCACTTCCAACTCTCCCTCACACATGTGGGAAGTATTCAAAAAATAATCTAAGTAAAAACAAGCTGCTCTCCTCGGGTAGAGAGAGAAAAACCATCATGAGCTCTCGGGTAGAGAGAGAAAGCTAGAAATTCAATGACACTCAAAATCCACTCAATCTCAAAATCAATTAGATCCAAAAGGAGGAGTACAATGATACTAATAGATTCATGAGCTACCACTATGCTTAACTATGATTGGATCACACTTTGCCACCTCTTAATCCTATTGGACCATTGATCCATGCACCTCTAAATTCTATTGGACTATATTCAAGCACACCTCAGTTTTCTATTGGACCTCACAAGGTTCCACCTCTAAATCCTATTGGACCTCTTAAGATTCATCAAACAAAAGAATGACACTTGTCTACACTCTAATTGGCACAAGTTTGGCTCAATATTGGCATTACAAGTGGAAATGGATAATTTGCCATCTATGCCAAATTTGACCCTATCAACATCCTACACCTAAATGCTTGACTATGAAATTCTATGAGACCCCTATATCAAACATTTTAATTTACTTTACAATTGTCCACACGTGGGAACATCCTCCACACATGTGAGATTCACTTACAAACTTCTATCATAAAAAATACCAAGCTAGATTTTTGCCAATTTCTCACAGTATTGTGTTAGGCCATATTATCCAACACAATATTATCTCACAAAATGACATTGCCACTAACCCTGAAAAGATCCTTATCATTCAAAATCTACCGGAACCGCATACGATACGTGAAGTTTACTCTTTCCTTGGCCATGCCAACTACTATCGGTGCTTTATTTTTTATTTCGCTAACAAAGCACACTTAATCTACAAAGTAGTTGTAGTTCTCAAATGGATGGATGAACAACGTGTCATCTTTAATCAACTCAAAGAAGCCCTTACCAATGCACCCATCCTCCGGGCTCCTGATTATTCTAAAGAATTTCATGTGCATACCGATGCATCCAAGTATGCCATTTTAGTAGTGCTCACCCAACCAAGAGAATTCAAAAAGGACTACCCAATCCGTTTTCTTAGTTGACAATTGATACCTGCTGAAGTCAATGATACCACTACCAAACGTGAAGCCTTGGCAATGGTATATGTGGTTCAAAAGTTTCACCATTATCTTCTAAGAAAAGTTTCTGCGTTAACTTATGGATGAAGGCTGGGACAAAAGATCAAATGGAGAAATAGAATGCAAAATTAAAATGTCTTCCATGTGCTTCCGTTATCAAATTGAAAAACAAATGTTGAGCTTATGCTTCCATTATTAAATATGGCAAAAGAATAAAGGTAAATGGGTGCCACTCTATCAAGACTTGGAAGCCAATGGACATTCAAAACGAAAAAATATTGAGATTATATACAATGATGCCGTTTTGACATGTGTTGAGGTAGAAGAAGATTGGAGTCTAAACTACATCCAGCGGGAACTATTGAACCTACAAGATGATGTACTTTTAGACTTCAGATTCATTTTCAATGGTAAACTCGTAAGTATTATGAATAGTTTCAATCAAAATTTTCTAATACAAACTTTGTACTAATTCTAACTCACTTTGTATTAGTTTCATGCAGGTACGTAAAAGACATGAGTTCGAGATCAAATGCAGAGATATTGGCGAAACAATCCAACTTATAGAAGAACATTGAGATTCACTATCAGCAAATACATGCCAATGTCTTTTTTATCATTATAGAAAAATTGCATTCCATTATTAGACTATGGACACAAGCTGATTGTAAGAATTTATTGTGATATTAATAAAAAAAAACCCATAAACAGGTTGTTTGCAAGTAAAATGATTGTATCTTTTTTTTTTATGTCTCTCTATTTATAAATAGATCTCTATTCAATCAATTTTTCTATATTTTCTATATCAGTATTAGGAACTGATAAAGCAACAACTCCTTCTATAATCTCGCCCTCCTCTGTTTCGGGAAGGGCCTCAATGCCTTTTAAGGCAAGAGGAATATTTGCTACAAAATTGTCTTCCTATTTATTAGGAAGGACTTTTATTCCTTTTTGATCATATAAAATAAGATCTACATCCTGAACAATCTGAAACGCTGTTAAGACAGAGCAGCTTTCTTTTGAGGGCCCTCGATTGCAGGTGCAACGCTTACACCGTACTGGACAAAGGTTCTGATCAACTCTTGCCAAAATCTATATACATCATCAGGAGTATACGACTCAAGAGTGAACTGTCATCACAAAAACACGAGAATCAGCAAATTACAAACAATGATAGTAATAAAATATGAATCAAAATGAAATGAAGTACAAATGAATAGAATATTACCTTTTCAATATCTACATTCGTTTGTAAATCATACCATTCAAAAAATAGCTTCCTATTGTATAGGACAAACCATGCACAACTAAAAGCGTCATTTTACTGTACACACTGCATACATAGAACAAAAATTAGTAATATTATGATAGAAATTTTATTTATGCTATGACGATACATTTGAATTAAAAAAGGAATACATGCATATCAGAGATAAATTGAATATACCTTGAGAGATTTAATGGTAATATCTCCAATTGAAGTTGCCATTGTCGGTAGTTCCCGAACGACATCATGAAGTAGAGAATCAAATTATCTATGTATATTTGCAGCTGAGTTTAATTTTACACATAGAAAATTTGATACTCCCTCCTTATTTTTCTTTCCAAAAAGAATGTTTAGGCTCCAATGCCGACTGCAACAACCAAGATACAAATAACATTAAATTCATATTTATGAAAAAATTCCATTTTTATTAAAGCAATGAGGCATGCAACAATCCAGATTAAAGCAACAAAAACAAAAGAGTAATCCTTACTTATTTTTATATGGAATCAAATAAAATTTTGCCATAGGACTGCACTCGATAAAATAGACAGCCTCTCAAATTTGGCTTCTTTCGGCTTTACCGCTCCCATGAAAAATGGACTAACTACAGAAACTGTACCAGGGGAATTGAAACTAATACTATTCTGCAAAAAAGAAACTCTAGCCTCTACTATTGCATCTGAAATTTTTGAGGTCTTATCTTTTAGCTCGGCACAAAATTTGGGACCTAATCTAAAGCTTCTATGTGTATCTGGAAGAAAAAAATAAAAAAAGTTGCCAAGAAGATCAATTTTGCTAGCTAGCTAGGCCTCGTATTGATTACAATGGTTATAATAAAAAAAAACATGGGCTGGATTGTATGGAATTCTCACAAAAACATTATATACAAGAGAAGAAACAGAAGTGAAAAGAATATACAGATTTCTCTGTTATTCTGTCTAGCTCCTCTTGGGTAATCAACACTTTTGGTGATGAAACTTGCTGAGGAGTTGGACAAATAACAGGAGGAGGACTGGGTGAAGATTCTCGATCTGAGTCAGATTCTCCAGCATCTGACTCTGAGCTCAAGAAGACACAGAGTCTCTTGGCCAGGATACATCTAGGAGGAAGGGAAGCATTTGGCCTTCGAGATCCAGCTTGCTTTCTCTTCCTCCTAGAGGTAGTAGGCACATTGGTTCTATCCATAGGCAGGTCTCTGGAGGTGCTAGCATTATCAACATGCAGACCAGAATATATGTCCCAAAGTCTTTTGAGAATGACGAAATCCTTTGGCATGATGGTGACACGCTTACCATGCACTGTCAAAAGACAAGTATCCTCAAAAAACTGGGATAGAAAATCTTCTGCAGCACCCTACATGGCTGTCATGGCAAAACAAACATCCAGCCCAAGTGACAGAGTGACATTCCATACAGATCGACCGAAAGGAGCCCTAGCGATCAACAATTTAGTTGATCTCTGGGGTTTTCTGATCTCCCTCAACCAGACTTGTTTCTTGCCACGCCTACGACCAGTACCAGAGGGAACACAAGAATGAGCTGGCTGCAAAGTGGTGATGGCACGGGCGGTGAATTTGGTCCTGGCCATCATTCTCGGAAGAAGAAAATTAACAAAAAGAAGTTTGAACAAAACAAAAGTGGATCAAAACAAAAAAATTTGCGATGAAAGGACGCTTGAAATCGATACAAGCACTGAATATTGGTTTCGAGCGCAAGATCTACAGAGATTATTTGCAGAAAAGAGATGTGCATTCGAAAGCGATATTGCACAACAGGCGGTATCGGACTCGAGCACACTGTGAGATGACGGAAGTTTGAAAGATGAAAGAGTGCGCTTGAGAGCGACATCAGGAGTTAAAAGCGAAAATTTTGCGGAAAAAAATGAAAATTCTGAGGACTTATATATACGAAATTTTTGCACGTGTAAAAAAACGGCAGAGATACGTGTCGTCAGATGATTAGACTACGTGCAATGTCCGTACTAACAATGATGACCCAATTATGAGGCTACGTGGCTGAGACACGTGCGTAAATCTCTACTCGACGCGAAAAGTCATCCTCGCACGTGACAGCTGTCAGATCAATCATACTAAATATGGCGCATTTAATTTGGCCAATCACAAGTCGACACATGTTCCTTCGCCACTCCTCCACACGTGCAATTTTTTTTTTATAAATATGTCTTTTTGGACTCGGATTTTCATGCAAATTCACGATTGCTTTGCCAGATATCGATTCAAGCACGCTGCTTGCTCTCATTACATCTCGTTGGCTATTATGCACCTGGATCCGATACTGCATCATCCGATATCGCATTCGAGCGCGTCTCGCAACCCTTTTCTTTTCTGCTCGTTGTTCTTGCGCTCGGATCCGATACTCCAACTTCAAATATATCTCTCGAACGCACATTGATTTGACGTGCTTGTTGGACCTGGGGTTTGCGCCTGAGAGCGATAATTGGAACTTAAGTTCTGTTATTTTTGTTTAAAATGTCTAATTTTGAATCCAGTTTGCATTCCTTTTTTTATGAATTTTCGCAAATTTTTGCATGTGTGAAAAGAGGTTGAGACATGTGTCGTCAGATGACTAGACCACGTGGAATGTCCGTACTGATAATGATGATCCAATTATGGGGACACATGGGCTGAGACACGTGCGTGAATCCCTTATCGATGCGTGTCATTCTTGCACGTGACAGATGTCAGATCAATCATTCAAGGTACGGCGCATTTATTTTGGCCAATCACATGTCGACACGTGTTCCTTCGTCCCTCCTCCACACGTGCAAATTTTTTTCTATAAATAGGTCTTTTTCGGCTCGTATTTTCACGCAAATTTACGATTGCTTTGCCGGATATTGATTTCAAGCGTGCCGCTTGCTCTCATTACGTCTTGTTGACTATTATGCGCCTGGGTCCAATACTGCATTCTCCGATATTGCATTCAAGCGCGTTTCGTATCCCTTTTCTTTCCTGCTCGTTGTTCTTGCGGATCCGATACTCCAGCTTCCAATATCTCTCTCAAGCGTACGTTGCCTTGACGTGCTTGTCTGACCTGCAGTTTGCGCCTGAGAGCGATATTTGGAACTTCAGTTCTATTATTTTTGTTTAAAATGTCTAATTTTGAATCCAGTTTGCTTTTCTTTTTTAATAAATTTGGTAGGTTGGACTATTTCAAATTTCTTTTTTCTCCTTTTCTTTTTATTCTACCTTCTATAACTGAGGGCCCTGGTGTGGAGGCATTTTCTAAGATATATCTCAGATTTAAGTCTCTACTCAGTACTCCGTTATTCAAATGTCAGAATAAAGACATGATTCATTATCAGGACCTGGTGGCACTCGACAAGTATATCTACAAAACTAAGTTTGGCAGAATGTTTACCAAGTTACATAATTATTTCAAGTCTGTAGATGAGTGCCCAATTCATAATAAAAAATGTAGATTTGTTGATTTTCAGTCTGCTTTTGTTTTTTTTCCTTTTGTTAAATATTTCTGACGATTCGGACTCTATGCCCTCTCTAGTGGTACAAAGTCTGAAGAGTCAAAGATTGTAGATATAGATATCTTTTTCATTGACACGAGTGTTAATTTAGATGATTGTTCTGATTTTGATCCTACTCAAAATAGGGCTACTTTTATAGGCCTTAGAACACCCACTACTCTTTCTCCTTCTGAGAAATCTTTGATCACTTTGTCTACTTATAATATAGATAATAATTTCTTTTTGACAATATAGGATATATCGGATCTTTTTTACTTCACTGAAGCTGAGACTCTCTGCATTTTGAGCAAAGAGCTTGATGAATTTTTGGATATAATTGATTTTGATGTTGATGTTCTTCTCCATGGTGTTGACGATGTACATAATGATAAGTTTTATTCAGGGAAAGATTGCTTGAAAATGGTTGTGGAAGAAATGTGCAACAAAGAAGATGATCTACCTTCTGAGGAGGAGTTTCTTAGAATCCAAAGTCAACTTGGTTTTCCACAACCAACTGTCTATTCACCAACAATATTGACATCAAAAGGTGGACATAATATTGATGGAGAGACAGTAATTAGAGAAGACAAACCCGAATGCGTAAGTTTTTGTCTCTTATCAAGTACTAGTAGATTTGTTATGTCAGACTATATACTGGAGCTTACTTTGTTTTTTATCATTTCAGGAAACAATTTTCCTTGATGATTTCGCAATTCGTCAAGGAGGGAAAAAATCTTCTGCGGGAGAATTTTCAAGAGATCATGCACTCGGGCACTATCTAAAGTCCTTCAAGAATAGTGAGATAAGTGTTGCCCATTTAAAATTTCATCAACATGGTGAAACTATGATTATGACAATCAAGGCACTGTCTCATTTTCTTGGAGGACATAATTTTAATAAGGTACATAAAATAATTTTTGTAAAGAAAACTATTGCGGTTAAAATTTTAGGATATGGACCAGTGAATTCTATGCTCAGATCATCTCATTTTGCAATGTATGCTACTTAACGTTAATCTGAGTAAGCATGAAAACTATGAGCTATTGGATCCATACAAAAGAAGAAAATTGTTGCATGATTCTAAGTTGTAACTTTCATTGGAAAAAATATCGGAAGCAGATTAGATACTGCTGAATTGTACTTTGTAAATATTTTTATTTAATATACAAAATTTTATTGTGTGTCTATAGCCTACTGGCTTGTATAAATTTGCATGCTTTTTGAAATTTTTTATAATCCGTCAATTTTGTATTATGACGAATTTGAATTCTTCTATAAAACCATTGAAAAAGTTGTAGTATATAGCTATTTTTTGTGCTAGTCCCGCCATGTTGTGTACTTTTATAAAATGCCGCTCTTGCTGGCCAATGAGATTTTTCCATTCCTTGCGATGACCATATGCTAAGACTTCCACTATTTCTTGCAAAGAACGTCGAATGATGTCGTAATATGTGTTGCATGTCATAAAAACATAATCTAAATCAGTACCAAAAGTATCTAATTTAATTGCACATATTTGTCTATCGTAGTGTAAAATCAAAATCTTACCATATAATGTGTTATATGATCAACACCCCATGCACTCTGAACTGCATCCACAAATTCATTGGTTGTTTTTTGTATCATTTGACCATCAATATTTGAAAATTTATCTTTTCTCAAGTATTTCACCATGTTGTCTAACTTTTTCCAAACTTCTACTTTGTGTATATGAGTAGAACCTTCTTCTTTGAAATCTTGAGTTGCTGCAATAATTTCTTTCCAAACCGTGTATTGAACCTTAGATTGTTTGCCAGAATAATCTGATAAAAATCTTTGAGCTTTAGATCCTCCAATGTTCGGCTTGCATGGAATATTTCCTATTTTATTTGATAACTTGTCATCTTTTTTTATTTTAATGTGGCCTTTATGTAAGCCTGCTTTGGACAACACATCCTCTAATCTGGAAATAGCTTCCTTTGTAGAGGCCTCTGGTTCGGAATTCCATGCAAACAAGATGTGCAGATATATTATTTTTTTTATAATGCGCACCTCCGCATGCAATGTACAGACATGAACACTTCGTAGAGGAATCGGTAGTACACTCAATTAGGATCTTCTCGATCTCTTGATATTCCTGAACTCCTTGTCATGTCTTTTGCTGTTTTCATGTAGTACAAACAAGGGTGTTTAGAGTTAGCGCCATGAGATACATTGAAGATACATTTTAATGTCTTCAGATCTCCTGCTAAATGCCATTCAATGTTGAAAGTGCCAATTCCAAGAATATTGAGTGGAACTCCCTCCATATGATTTTTTATGGTGGCAGGATATGATGTTCTAATTAATATCCATGAGAAAATGTTATGGTCTTCTTTCAGCACCTATAAGAGAATACAAAAACGTGATTAGCCTCATAATATCAACACAGAGAAGACTTTAGATATGAAATTCATATTCAAATGATTATTTCTATTTATTATAAAAGAAACTGCTATACATGAAATGCTGCCAACCACCAGATATTATTTTCTAATTGAACACTGAAATTGAGGCCTTCTGAGTCTTCTGAATTTGAGAGTGCTCCATTCATGATTGTGAGACTAACTCTTTCCATTTTTTGTCCTTTTATAATTTCAGACTCATCTAACTTGAGAACAACTATCAACTTGTTATTGACATTTTCATTTGTAATACTGTAAAAATTTATGATGAATGTTATTAACTGATTAATGTCAATAAATAAATTGTTGGAATTGTTATATGCTAGACTTTCTCCTTTCGAGCAATACACTTCATTGATATGAGATGGATTACCAACTATTGTTTGCATACCATGGTTTAACCTTTTTTTTTTTTTTTAAAGATGAAATGGTCATGGGATTGGAAACTTTTTAATATTTACCTATGCAAATGCCTCATTTATCATCTTAAACATTGTTGCATATGCTTCCCTACTGATGCTAGAAAAGTCACATGCCCCCTGAAGCAATGTAGTGTCTAATATTTTTCCAACTTCATCCATAATGCTATCAGTAACTGAAGCCTTAATCTTTTTCACTTTGTTATTATTTAACATTGATTTCATAGATTTAGAAGTCAAGATAGAGCCTAGTGAGCTTCCAATTGAAATCTCATCGGCCAAATGGTCTTCAACAACCAATGCTGATCTGCATTGCAAACAAGTTTTCATCTTTGTAGATTTTTCTTCGCACTCCTTTGATAATTTTCTTGATTCTTCTTCCAAATAATGTATTCTTTGCATTGAATGTGCATTTCCGTAGAGCATCAAATTCTCACAGTAACCCAAAAGGCCATTTTTACCATGACACATATAGATTATTAACTGACTCACCAAATGAAATCTGGATGTTGCAATGAACATAGATCAATAGGACACAATGTTCCTGATGACCATAAATCTACATGTTTTAGTTTTTTCTCCCTGTATCAGACCATATCAGAAGTTGACAATTTGGGTTGCTTTGAATTTCTCGTCCTGAGCGGAGCATATTATGGTGACAGATCCACATGAAGATGATAAAGCTTTGTCATCAGTACAATAGTATAGTAACAAACAACACAATGACAATAACAAAGCTGGAGATGGCGCTAACGACTCTGCTGGAGATAGAGATGGCGTAGGTTTTTTTCAGAATTGTCACTCCTAATTCAAATTTTTTAGTGTTCCCAACTATTGGGAGGGAAAATTTCAGCATTTTGATAAATTATATTCTAACTGTGGTTAAACACCAGTGAAGTTTGATGTGACTAAACTAAGGTGCATTCATTTACATGGAAAGTAGTGTGGACAGATGCGTAAAGAAGTTAGAAAATGATATTATAATTACTTTATAGTTATTTTTCTCTCTCCTACATGGCATTTCTTATAGGGCCCTATTTGGGCCCATATTTTCTCTAATGTTTTTTATCGGAGAGTCTGTCACTTTTTTCAATCGTGACATTCTCTTTATGTAGTCCTGCATTTGAAAAAACTATTTCCAACCTCCTAATAGCTGCTTTAGCCACATACTCCGGTTTATGATTCCATGCTAGTAGAATATGTAGGTAAATAAGTTTTTCAATAATACGAACCTCAGCATGCAATGTGCATATGTGAACATATTTTAATGGAATTGGCTAAACACTTTTCATATTTGGATCTTCAGCTTCTCGTGTTGGGCCAGTGTTCGTTGATCGTCCCAAATTCATATTGTAGCAATCCTTCATGCAATAAAGACATGGATGCTTTGATGTTGCCCCATGAGAGACATTATACATACATTTTAATGTTTTCAAATCCCCTGCACGGTGCCATTGAATTTGAAAACTTCCATGGTTTTCGACTGTAAATTTCTCACCCTCCAAATGTCTCCTTATAATCTCGCCATAATTTGTTCTTGAAAATATCCATGAAAGTATTTTATGGTCCTCTTTCAAGACCTATAGAGAAATAAGTAATGCATGACATGTCAATAAAAACTAGCAAGGTATGAATTGTTAATAAAGATATTTTAAATGAAAATTGAAATGTATACCTGGAACGCCACCAACCACCATATGTGATTTTTCGATTGAACACTAAATGTTTGATCATTTGTATCTAAAATATTGTTCATCGAAGTGAGACTCACTCATTCCAACTTCTGACTCTTGATGATTTCAGATTCATCCAATTTTATTACAATAATGATCTTTCCATTTACTTGATGTTCGTCTAGTTTATAGAATCGAATAATGTATTTTAGAACATTTTCAATATCAAGGAAAATATTATTGCAATCGTTGTAATTGAGCTCACCATATTATGATTTGTATAATTCAGTTATATGAAGTGGTTGGCCAACTACTTTGAACATTCCATCATTATAAAATTTTTTAGTTAATCTTATCCGATATGGACGCGGAAGATATATTTTCTTCACCATCACTTGGGAAAAAGCTTCATTAACTATTCTAAAAAAAGTGGAATAAGCATTTCCTGCTGATTCCAGATACATCACATGCACCTTGTAACACATTCGCATCCAAGTATGAGTGAACCTTAATCAAAACAGTCTCTACAATTTCATTTTTCATTTTTTTAAACCGAGCATTTTTTTATCATTTTCTTTGCTGACTTTCTTGGTAAGACATGAGTTAAAGATGATCCAATGCATAAACGGTCTGTTAAATAGTTATTTGCCACCAAACATGATCTGCAACAAACATATGGAACTCAAATTATGTTTAATAAATAAATAATCCATGTTATCAAGTGCAAATCAAACTTAAATGACATATACAAATCAAATAAACAGTTTATATGACAACATACTTGAATGTTCAAATTCTTTTTTTCTGATTGCCGCTATGTGTAGATAAGCCATCAATATTCTTCATCACTACTCTCTTTCTTTTCCTCTTCATCATTGTCTTATTGATAATTTTTATATCAATAGTAGATTTTAAACTCTCAGATCGCAACTTTTCCATGGATTCTAACATTTCTTAATTTGATCCCCGAAGAGTAGTGACAGTAGCATTCAACTTTGACATAGCATTCTTGAGTGCATTGTTTTCAGCACTAGTGTGTTGCACATAATATTGAAGCAATTGTTGATTAGCAAACTGTAATTGTTGATTAAGACAAGATATGCTATGCATTTCAATATCACGCAACCTTTGACAATATCCAAGTAATCCACTATTTCCTTCACATACATATTTGAGAAGATGAGTTACAGACTTAAAATCTGGACACAAATTGCTAGCTGGATCATTAGGATAGTAGAGCTGATGTGTGAAGGGAACGCACTTGAAAGTGATATCGGATCGAAAAAAAAAACATTTTGCAAAAAAAAAAAAGAGCTCTCGGCGTCCAATTGTTATAGAAAAAATTTCACCTGTGGAGAGTTGGCGCGATGCCACATGGCATGATCTGACATGTCCACGTGTCCATCTGTGTGACTAATAATTATCCAATTAATGTCCTCATGTGGGGTTTACCACGTGTCAATCATTGAGTGGACATGTGTCAAAAAGAGTATTCACTAATGTGTGGATGAATCAAATTTGGATAAGTGTCATTCCACATGTGTGAATGTCGGATCCAATGATGCTCTGTAGGGACAATAATTGATAGCCAATGATTGGATGCCATGTTTCTATCGGATAAATTCCACGCACGCAAATTTTTTTTATAAATAGATGTTCCTTGGCCCAGATTTTCACAAAAAAAAAATTCAAATTTTTGCATTTGGTATCGCTTTTGAGCGCATGTTGAGTTCTATGTCTTGTTAGGTAATCACATTGCGCTCCAAACTAATATCACCCCAATATCACTTTCGAGCGCCCGACGTCCTTTTGTTTTTTTTTTTTTCTCCTATTGTGCTCAAAATTGATATTCGACCTACTAATATCGATTATGAGTGAATCTTCTTACATATTGTTTGTGCCTCCTAGTCTTGCACTTGAAATCGATATGTGAATTTTTTTTTTTTTCTAAACCTTCTTAACTATTTTTAGAGCAATGTCTGATTTCGATTCTAGTCTATTGTTTTTTTTTTCAAGAACTCAAAATCACTAACTATTTCAAGTCAATTTTTGCTCTTGTTTTTGTTCTTCCTTCTGTCACAAAGGGACCTAGTATATAAACTTAAGATTTATCTTAGATTCAAGTCTCTGATCAGTTTCCTGTTGTATAGATCTTAGAATATGGACATGATTCATTATCAAAACTCGGTGAATATTGATAGGAAAAAATATAAAGCTTTGACAGAATATTCACCAAGTTGCATGACGATTTTAAATTTGTAGACCCCTATCATCTACACAATAAAAATGTGTATATTTTTGGAGTTTTAATTTGTTTTTGTTTTTTAATCTTTTGTTAAATATTGCAAACGATTCGAATACTACTTCCTCTTCTACTTTTGAGGCTGTTCTTCCAATGATATTGAATCTGAGAAATCCAAGCTTGTAGATATAGAATCTTTCTTTATTGGTATGAAAGTCAGTGACAACGATTGTATAGATTTTGATCTTGTTTGAAATAGGGCTCTGTTTATAGGACTTTTAACTGCTAGCACTCCTCCAAATTATAAATCTTTAATTACTTTGCCTACTTACAATATAAACAATGAATCTTTCTTGACTTTATCGGACATATCAAATCTTTTTTATTTACAAAGGGTAAGGCTCTTTGCATTCTGAGAAAGGAGCTTCATGAGTTTTCTGATTTAATTGATATAAAACTGATGAGGTTCTCCTTGTTGTGGATGATTTAAATAAGAATCAATTTCTTTTAGGGAAAGATTGCTTGAAGATGGTTGTTGAGCGAATGCGTGAAAATGAAGGTGAGCTTCCGATTGAAGAGGAGTTTCTTAGATTCCAAAGGCTGAAAAATCATACATGCCAAAGGCAAATGTGTCATTAATCGAAACACATATGATGTCTGTGAATATATTAAGGCGTCTGATGAGACATAACATTCTGTACCTAATATTAATAATATGAGCTTTCAACATCATTTTATGCACATCCATGAAAAACTAAGTGTTACTCAAGATTTTAGAGACATACAAACATCCTACTCTTGGGTAGAGAGAGAAAAAACCAAGAGCCCCCGAATAGAGAGAAAATGCAACAAGAGAATTTGACTCAAAACAATTTCATCTTTCAAAAGTATTCAAAGTACAATGAGAGTCCATATCCATATAGTGGTAGCTCAAGTTCCTACTCCATAAAGTAAATGGTGACATCTAGATGTGATTGGATCCATAATTTGCACCTGTCAATACCAATAGGATGAGGATTTTGACTTATGTGCAATTTTGCACTCCTACAATGTACGACATGTGTCAACACCTCAAAGGACTTGAGATGGATGTCTATTTGCCTATGCCTAACTGTTATGGCCATATTTAGCTAATAACATGAAACAGTACTAACATGGTAGATCGGCCCTTCGGTATTCGAGATTGTTGGTCACATCAAGAATTAGTTCTATGTCAAGGCCAATTTGTGACTAATGACCTTGAGAGAACCTAGACACTGTCATTGAGACATATGGAATTGGATTTGCATCCCGGAAGTGTTGGATTGTTCTCCTTCTTACCAATCGACTAATTGATTTTAATCTTCATCCATTGTTTATCCAACTCTGCAGAGTTTCCTGTGTGTTTACATAGTCTACAGAATTACAAGTATTTTTACACAGTCTATAGAATTACACAGAGTTTATGACAATGTCTCTTTTTCGCCTATCAGGAAACTCGTTGAAAAATGTTGTTTCTCCTTTTTCACATTTTTCACCTGACAAAAATCTCGTGTAAAATCACAATGTCGCATTTCTCACTTTTTCCAAAGAGCCTCAAGTGTTAAGGAAATGACACTGGCAAAGTGTGGGACAACCCTAGATGAGATTTAAGGGAACCTTTTTCTTTTTCTCCTTTTTCGCAAAAAATCCGATAGTGTCGCTTGTGGCTGTTCTAGTTCATTTCTGCAGAGCTACAGTTTTGGTTCATTTATGTAGACAGAACGTTTACGGCCAATTTCACTGCTTATCAGCAATCAATGACAAGGACCGGATGGATGCCAGCTAATCACCAGCCAACTGGCGATCACACTTCTTATGAAGTTGGTAAGCTTAATAATAAAATTTGCAAAATTTATTTGAGTTACATCTTGAGCACTTAAAAATTGATGAAAGAAACTTAATTTATACATAAATGTTCCAAGTACAGAGATATGTTACAAATTGGATTATTGAAATATACCTAATTATAATTACATCCAGCTGAGTCGTCCTACTCTTGGCCATTGATGTCGCAATCGGACTTATGTGACTACGATGCATGGGATTGTGGCTGTGATACTTGCATCCAATGAATATGATTTAGTTATCTGAGAAATGTGATGAGAGTGAAAGTCAGACCACATGAATGTAGTGAAGTTAAAGTGTATCTTGAAGCCATATTTACATTAGATTTAGAATATACATATGAATCAAGGCACAAGGAAGACTTGAAGATTGTGAAGAAAGGATTCCTCAAAAATGCAGATAATGTCAAACAACAACGGGAGGCCGCTAAGAGGCTACAAGAGACTTTAGGGACCTTCACACCTTGGGAGCAATGGCCAAGGTTTTCCCATGGATATCGTTATATCCCTGTCAAATGGCTCCATTCTATCCATGCAATTGAAGAGCCATGTAGAGGACTTCACTTAAACAATTATACATATTGATACATAAATGTTCAAATTATAAATATATATTAGAATGAAACTAATTATTAGATCCAGTTGAATCGTCCCCGTCATGGCCATGGTCATCAGACTCATGTGACTGCTGCTGAATTCACACGTGTGGGATGCCCTACACATGTATTTTTGATCTCCTAAGCACAATAACACCATAAAGATCAGACTAGCATTGGTTGTCAATAGAAAAGCTGATCATACAAGCAATATTATTGTGTTACAAGCAAAATCTGTCAACAAAACATAAGACAAAGCATCATAAATGCGTCTACTCAACTAAAGAGAGAAAATAGAAGGCACAAAACTCGTGGAGAGAGAGAGGGCACAAAGAGCCTGTTTCCAAATTTGCATTACACACAAATTTCATCATTTCTCAATGAGAGTACATCACTTATATATAGTTCCATGGACTCTCCTCCTACTTTGAGTTGAATTGGAGTTGTGGATCCACCTCTCAAGCTATCTAGACTTATCCAAGCCACCTCACTATGTCTAATTGTGCCACATAGTCTTTTTATGCATTAAATGTGGCATGTAAAGTACAAATGGCAATTCCTATGGTAGCTCGAGTTTCTACTTCTACTACCTTGAATATTTTATTCTAAGATGGGTCTTTACTAAGCCAAAAGAGCTCAATTCATCTTTGGCATTTTTAGGACCCATACTCACAACATTAGATAGATTTTTCAATATTTTGACACTCCTCCTAAAAATGTATCTAATGTGGATCAAGCATTGATCTTGAGATAAGACCAAGATTAGACCTATGCTTTGAGAAGGCACTTTTGCAAAGTGGCTTTGTGAGAAGATCAGTAATACACGAAGATGTGTCGACATATTCTAAGTTGATTTCACCTCCAATGAGCTTTTCCCTTACAAAATGGTGTGCCACTTCTATATCTTGCTTCTTGCATGAAAAATAGGATTGTTTGCAAGAGCTTGTGCCGATATGTTGTCACACTTGATCGAAGGAAGATCATCCTCTTTGATGCAATTTAGCTCCATGATTAACCTCTTGATCCAAAGCACCTCTTTAGTTGTTGTAGTGACAACTTTCATTAGAGGAGTTCTAAATCCAAAAAAGACCCTTTGTAAAGATTCTTTTTATATTTTTTCTCAAATGTTTCTTACACATGGACCAATCAAAACACTCAAATTTGAAATCTACGTAACATAACTTTTTGAGTCCATATTTTGATTCCATACTAAAGATGGCATAACTTTTTAGTGGTAAGTTTGAATTTAGCGAAGTTTGGTGCATTGGAAGGCGCTCGACAAGGACTTTCCAATGATATGTTACATGACATACTTCTAAGCTACGATTAAAAAGTTATGGTAAGTCAAAAGTATTAGTGTTATAATATTTTAATAATAAAAAAGGCATCTTGCACGAATTCTTAAAGAGTCTTTTTGGAAATCAAAACTCCTCTAATGGTACTCGGCCTCAAAGATGATAGAGATATGGTATCCTGCTTCTTTGAAAGCCAAGACACAAGATTGCCTCCAAGAAAGATAGTATATGCATTAATGGACTTTTGATCCATTTTATCACTTGCAAAATCGGAATCTGAATAGCCAACAATGGTTAGATCTTAATTCTTGTACAATAAACCATAATCTTGAGTAGAAGATACATATCTTAGAACTCTCTTGGCCATCTTCCAATGTTGGATCTTGGGATCTTGCATAAATTGACTCAATTTGTGCACACAATAGCTCAAATCGGGTCTAGTGATAGTAAGCCAAATTAAAGAGCCTATAAGACTCCTATAAAGTGTGATGTCCTCGAAGGATCTTTCATCACCTTTAATAGGATCTTTTACATGTTGCTCCATGGGAGTATCTATGCCTTTACAGTTTTGCATATTGAATTTTCTCAACATAGAAAAGACATATCTAGATTGACAAATAAAAGCATACTCTTCGTGAAAATCAATCTCAAGGCCCAAAATGTAATGGATCTCTCCTAGATCTTGCATTTTAAATTCATTTCCTAATGCATCTTTGGTTTCTTGAACTAGCATCAAACAACTTCCACTAAGAATAATGTCATCTACATAGATTAGGAGAATGACAATATTACTACCATCAAATTTTAAGTACATAGAAGGATCATAGTCACTAAGCACAAATCCTAATGAAAGTAGAAAGTTGTTGAGTCTTGAATACCATGATCTAGGTGCTTGCTTTAAGCCATAAAGACTTCTAAATAGCAAACACACCTTAGATTTATCCTTGATAAATCCTTGAGGCTGTTCCATGTATATCTCCTCCTCAAGATAGCCATTCAAAAAAGCATTGGAGACATCAAGTTGAAACAGTTTCCACTTAAAAAATAAGGCAAGAGATTATGATTCTTATTGTCACCATCTTTGCTACAGGAGCAAAGGTTTCTTCATAGTCAAGGCCATATATTTGTGCAAAACCTTTAGCACACAATCTTGCCTTGTACTTTTTGATGGAGCCATCATGATTGTACTTGATCTTGAACACCCACTTGCATCCAATGATATGCATGTAAGGTGGTGGATCCACTAGCTCTTATGTGTGGTTGGTGATCAAGGAATCATATTCAATCTTCATGGCCTCATACCACTCCTTGGTATTGAGGGCTTCTTGAACATCTTTGGGCTCCTCATGAGAAACAAAATAAGCATAAGTGGGATCAAGATCCACTTGTTTTCCTTTGTCATCATAAGTGAGCCTCTTGGGCTCGGATCTCTCCCTCATGGATCTTCTCGGAGTGAAAATCCGAGGACTTCCATCTGACCATTTTGAGTTGAAGCCATGTCATGTATAGGTTGCACAAAATTTGGAGCCTCCCCACGAATTGGTAGAGGAAGGTTACATGCAACATTGATGATTTAAAACGTGTCTTGAAGCATGTCCACGAGTTTGAAAAAAAAGCAACAAGCTGCTGGGCAAAAAAATCATTCATTCATTCTCCCAACAAGTGAATTTGCTTTTGTCACGGAAGTACCGATTGATGGGCGAAGGAGTTTCCTCTCAAGACCACTAAATTTATCACGGTTTTATCACGGAACAACGTTGCAGCAAAGGCTCAATTTTGTGTGGATGTTATGAATCTAACATCCATCTCTCTACCACTATATATCTATCCCTCACTCTCACTCTCACTCTCACTCTCACACAGCCATCGTTTGGCTATAGCCTCTGATTAGTTCGGCGACACACTCACACCCAATCAATTTAGTCGATCAAGCTATTGCGTAGTCTACCTTACTTCGTATCGGCTCTCTTTCCATCCGTTTGGAAATTGGCAACAAAAATTATTTCTTCCAGACAGAATGAAACCCTCTGATTGCTTTAACAATATTCTCGCGGGGCTGCTGGTATTGATCCAGGCCTTGCTCCAGTTACAATTCGCGCCTGTTAATGTCGATGCTGCTGATGCGGATCCTTTACAGGACTTCTGTGTTGCTGACTTTACCAAGGATTTATACCTGAACGGCTACCCTTGCAAAAAACCAGCCACTGTCACAACAGATGATTTCGTATTTGATGGTTTGACAGCTCCTCCCCAGACCAACAATAGTTTTGGAGCCAGCGCTATTTTTGCGAACGCAGTCTCGTTTGCGGGCTTAAACTCCCTGGGGCTTTCCTTTGGCAGGCTTGATTTTGCAACGGGAGGAGTGATCCGGCCTCACACCCACCCCCGTGCGTCCGAGATCATTTATGTTGTAAAAGGAAGTTTGTACGCCGGTTTTGTCACCGCTGACAACAAGCTATTTGCCAAGGTCATCAGCAAAGGCGAGGTCATGATCTTTCCAAGAGGACTAATTCACTTTCAGCTGAATGTAGGAGATGAACGTCCAGCTCAAGCCGTGGTTGCATTGAACGGCCAGAATCCTGGCTTCCAGGCCATTGCGGATTCCTTGTTCGGCTCAAACATCAAGGACGAAGTGCTACAGAAAGCATTTCTAATCTTGGACCAGAAAACAGTCGAGAGACTGAAGGCCATTTTCTCAGGCTCCAACTAATTCCTGCACTCATCACAGATCATCGATCCAAGCCACTTGCAACGCTATTTGTCATCGTGCAGCTTGCAATTTGCTGATCGAAATTGGTAGTTACCTTAAAGCTGAAGTAATTACATGATCCAGCTAGCTAAAATCCCATCTCTTGCCTCTGATCATGGCAGACGGAGCCTTCCTCCATAACTAAATTCATAGCTTTTCTTTGATTCTTAAGTCTTCTTTATGAAAATGATCACCGATCCAGAATTTTCATCTGCGTATCACTCAGTGCGTATAAAGCATAGCACTGCACTTGCTAGTTATAATACCGAGAAGTTCATGAGTATGCAAGCACGTTGATTTCCTTCGTAATTGACTTTCACCTCATTTTAAGGCCGTTTTGGCTCTATATTATTTTGTATAATATAAGGCCCCCATTACTGCGTGTCTGGTTTTTTGTTAGAGAGAGAATATGAATCAATTTACTGCAGCCTACCTAATTATCATTTTGCTTAACTCCTAAAGGTTAGTGAAAACAATGTCACCAATGTCACCATCATAAATCAAAAGATAGATTCCAAACTTTCCATCCAACATGAAGTAGAGTAGGTGAAGATGAGTATCAAACCTAATAAATCCAGCTCTCTTGAGTCCATAACAAACCTCAATAAGCTCACCAATGAGATCTCCCTTGCCTTGAAGAAATTGCCTCTCGATTTGCTCCATGTAGTCTTCTCCAACCAACCTTTTGCCATCTCGATCATGAGTGATCAATTCACAATCATAGAATTCTTTGAATTGATGAAGAGATGTGAGATCCATGCCTTGCAAATTCCCAAGAACCAATCTTCCATTGCTCTTTCCTTCAAAAGACTCTCTCTTAATGATTGCATCATAAGAAGTAGAAAACCTCAAAAACATTAGAAGCCATGAAAAAAATGATTAGTACCTTCAACATAAGGATGATTGAAGTACTCTCTTTTTTCAAATACTCAATGTTTTAGGTAATAACTCATATGATAATGATTCTTCCTCACTATCATTCACAATGACATCATTCAAAGTACATCCTACTTTGAACTCTTCATATACTTTTTTTTTTCTTGACTTGTGACTATCTTCCTCACCAAGTCTCTTGATAGAACCATTTGATCTACTCTCTTTATGAAGACATGTGACTCCACTTGCTAGAAAAATGACTTTCTTGGAATCATAACAAAAGAATGTAGAAGAACCACCTCCTTCATGCATGCACCTAGCAACATCCTTTTCCATATGATCAAAGAAATCATTAACAACAATCTTTTCCAAGGAAGAACCTTCACCTCCATTGATGAAGTTAGCTCTTTCCTTACCTTTTGCATGCTTGCACTTGCCATGAAGAACCATTGAAACACCATCATTACCCTCAAGACCAGCCAAGTTAGCACAAAGATGAACATCTCCAAGAAGCATATTAGATCTTGACCTAGATCTAGCATAAGGAAGCTTTTTAGACTTTGCATAAGATCCACCAATCTTATTGATGCTAAAAGGTGACCTTGGAAAGTTGAGACGAATCTCCTTTTTCATTCCATCCTTTTTGTTAGCCATAACAAAAGCATCAAGCTTGAAAAGTCTACCTTGTCTATTGCCCCTAACAACCAAGATTTCTTCCTTTGTAATGAAACAAGCATCACCACCAAACTTTACCATGTATCCTTTCTCTATCATTTGACCAACACTTAGCAAATTCTTTGAAAGTGAAGGAATGTAAAGAACACCATCAAGTCTTGCTTTCCTATTAGTAGAGAGACAAATAGGAATTGAACCAATACCTTCAATCACACACTCACCACCATTGGCCATGTGAATTGCTTTCTTGGCTCCATCATAAGTGACCAAAGAAGTAAAGAACTTCTTGTGACTAGTCATGTGTGAACTAGCTCCACTATCAATCCACCATGAATCTTTGTCACCTTCACTTGATATTAGACTTGAAGAACACATCAAAAGAGAATCACAACCACCTAGATCCTCATCATTAGTAGTAAAGTTGATTTGCTTGCTACCTTCATCTCTTTGCTTCTTCAAACATTCATTTGCAAAATGCCCTTTGATTCCATAATAAAAGCATTTCGACTTAGACTTATCTTTCTTTTTGCCAAAAGAAGAAGTCTCACCTTGATCTTGCCCTTTAGACCACTTGCCTTTTCCTTTTCCCTTGAACTTGCCTTTGATGAATATAGCCTCCTTTCCAAAATAAGATGTCGAACGGTAGATCCACCTCCTCTTGATTGAAGCCTATACTCCTCATTCACCAAGATCTCTTGCAAATCCACAATATTTGGAAAAGTCTTTTGAATAGCAAAACTTTGAGCAAGATTAGCATGATCATCCAACAAGCCATTAAGTATAACTTGAACAAGTTCTACCTCCTTAATACTTTCATTAATACATGCTAACTCATCATTGAATGCTTTAACCCTCAAAACAAAAGCATGAGTAATCTCTTCCTTCTTTTGCAAGCTTTGAAAGATTTACCTCCTAAGAGTAAGAACTCTTGATGTAGACTTGGATTCATAAAGCTTCTTCAAAGCTTCCCAAGCCTCCAAAGATGATGTGCACTTACCAATCTCCTTAAGAAGTTCATTGGTAACATTCATCTTAATAATGTGTAGAGCTTTCTTTGCTCTCTTGTCATACCTCATTTGATCTTGAGGTGTTTGAGGCCTCTCCTCCACACCTGCAACAATCTCCATCAACTCATTCATCTCCAATAAGGACTCCATCCTCAACTTTCAAGTAGAATAGTTGATTGAGGTAAGCCTATCATTGCTCTCCAACATAAAGCCTCCACTTGTAGCCATGTTGAAGTGACCTAATCTTCTTCTTTCAACCTGTTCCAATGCACAAAGCACTCTCTTGAATGTCAACAAATGAACTCAAGAAGAAATCACAAAGATATGGAACCTCTCAAATCTCTTCTAGCACTCGTAACTAGAAAATCAACATAGAATATTGAAATCTTGATCAACCTATGATCTATCCTCAATCTAATAATTCTTGCCACTTCCTAAGATTGAAACACACTCAAATGAAGTTCAGTAACCTCACAAACTAGAGATCCAATCAAAATTAGGGTTTTGACAAAATCACAAAAAATTGAATATCTCAAATTCTACATGCAATTTCTAGAAACTTGATATATCTTCTTGTAGACTCCAGTGAGACCTTCCTAATACACCAAAAGTCATCTGATTCCAATAAACCAAGTTTGAAATTGGAATTGATCAAGTATATAACCCTATATTGAGTTTTGACCTACAAAAGGTCAATTCTACACATGCAAAAATGCTGATTTTTGAGTAGAAATCAATCTAGCATGCTCTAGCATTGGTAACTCCTCCAAATCGTTGCTAAATATGGCTGATCCTTTCATAACCTGAAACACAATAGCTCTGATACCATCTGAAGGATTTCATATCATTCAAGATCCAATCCATGTCCTTGATCTTTGGTTACAAAAAGGAGCAAACCAACAATCCTGCCAATGTAGAAAAATTAGCATCTACATACAAAATGAGATGCGATATTGATCAAATATGAACCGGAATATAAAATATGTTTGTTGTCTGTAAAATTACAGTATCCTACTGTATTTCACACGTGTGGAACCGAAAATAGCAATAAATGAGCATTCTACACACAAGATTGCAAGATAACACCAAGATAGTGCACCAATGAGTAGTAGAACCCAAAGAGAACCATGTATAATGATGAAATGAGAGATAGAGGAGAGAAGATTTGTCTCTCCACGACTTACATCCTTTTATAGAGTGTCCAAACCCTATTTGGCCATTTGGTTTTCCCTCCAAAATGTAAACCCTACTATTTTTGGGTCTAGATTCAATGTACCCAAAATTCAAATTTGAATCTCTCTCAAACTCGACTACCAACTTTCCCACACTTTTAAAAAGTGTTTATTGAATGTATTCTAAATTAATATAACTTTATCTCTAAGTCTAAAATGAGTTTTGGCCTCTTATTGACAATTTACCAAAATATGACTAAACTAGGCTAAACTAGTTGAAATCTCTCACACGGCCTGCTACTGCCTTTGTACTATACCTACAACTCCAAAATCATTCAATCATCACAAAAGAATCATATGCCAATAGCATTCATCAATCAAATCATAGACTCAAACTAGTCAAGAAGGAAAATCTCGAATTTGCTCATAATTGGATGGAAATCCCATCACATATTTATACATGTAGAGCTTAAATCTGAGCATATTAGGGCTTCTATGCATTCATCATAACCTAACCCTAACATCTAATCTAAATATCCACTTGATCCACCCTAATTAGGGGTCAAGATCTCAAGATCCCAAAACAATAAAAAAAACATGCTATTTTTAGCTCCTAGAATCTCTCTAGCCTATCAAAGCACTATTTGGACTCATTCCAAAGGTGCCACTCCTATGATAGGTTAGGAATGACACTTACAAAGAGTATCCTATGCTATTTGGCATGTGTGACAAGCCACAACATGACCCTAATACAGTTTACAAGCAATATGACCAAAATTGGTCAAGCTAGAATTGTGAAATTTTAACATTCTCTGAGTACGATCACTCATCATGATAAGAATATGATTTGAGCTCCGAGTTCTCAAATGTAGTAAGAGCTCAATAAGGATTGTCTTCAAGATCCAAGCTTTGTCTTTGGTAGATTGTTGAATGAACACTTTGGGATGCAAAATGTGAGTCTCCTCCTTAAAATAAACATGAAAAACAGCAGCTTTCCATAAGATCCAACTTTTGTATGAAGCACATTCAACCAAAGCTTGAAATGTCACCATCTTGACTTCATCCATGACAATAATGAACTCCAACTTGGCATCCTTCCAATGAAGGCCTTCATTCCTTGGAAATCAAGAGTGAATGGATCACAAGATGAGGCTTTTGAATACATATTTGAAACTCCAATCAAAGTAGTAATGGTCACTATTTCATGATCATAAGATATAGGATGAAAAACAATGTTCATACTAGCATCATCAAAGGACTTTGTCAAATACATGACATGTTTTTTTATCAAACACAAAATAAGATGAGTAAAGGGAGATATGGATAAATTTCCTTGCTGCTCCTTTCTCTTTACCCAAACCTTCATATTTATGTAGATTCGGGTCTCTTTTGCCTTGAGACAAGTGCTCCTTCTCAGGTTCCTCCTTGATGTCTTTTCTCTTCATCATGCTCAGTCCCTCTTGATGTTGATGATGAAACATGGATCCAAACCATGATCTTCTTCAAGACTATCAAGGACTTTGGTTTCAAGTCTCCAAACCTGAATATTCTCCTTCTCAATATGATCTTTCAAGTCAACAAAACAATCATCAAGATTATTTATACCAAATTTACTAGTCCACAATTGCTTACCACTAGCAATTTGCATTACATACTTGTTGAACTTGAAACTAATGAGGCCAAATACTCTTGTATGGATATAAGTGTCTTTCAAGGATGATTCACTTACTCTCATACAAAGTTCACAATATGCCTCTTTGAAAATGAAGTCAAAATCTATCAACTTATGAATGACAATGTCATGCTTACTTCTAGCACACTCAAGAGTAAGTAGATATGACAACCACCTTTTTTATACTTTAGAATTCAAAGGGACTTCATTACAAAACTCAGCAAATGAAGTACAAAATGTACCTGCCTTTCCAACTTGCCTTTCCTTGTCCACAAAAATGGGCATTAGTAGCTCCATCTTTTCTCTTGTGGCTCTCCTTGGAATAGTTGAAGCTCTCGGATTTTGCTCCTCCTCTTGATCAAGCTCCTCCTTGATCTCAACCATATCTTTTCCAATATGATTCTCAGATGATTCATCACTCAAGATTAATAACATTGTGGCTCTACCATTGCTCTTTGAACTAGCAAAATGTACATCCAAATGAATCAACTTAAGAGGGTGAGTAGTCTTAGTGATAGCGTTAGAGAAAGGCAACCTATGTGCTTTAGCCAAAGCACATGCTTCACAAACATTTTCCTCCTTTTCCATGGATATTGGAAGGCCTAGAGCAATCTCCTCCTTGCACATGACCTCCATAGACTTGGTGTTGGTGTGACCAAGCCTCTTGTGCCACAAATCATTTGTGGTCACTTTGTCCTCTTTGGCTACCATCACAAATTGGTTAGGATCAACAAAAGCATGGAGCTTAAACAACCTCCCAAACCTTCTTCCTCTTGCTATGATCTTTTCATTCTTCTTGATGTTGCATACATTAGTAGAAAACCATTCTCAAGCAATTGGCCTACACTAAGTAAGCTCTTAGTGATGCTAGGAATGTAAAGTACACCATATATCTTGACCTTCCTTGAAGATCCCAAGCATATAGGTATGGATCCTATGCCTTCTACCTTACAAGCATAATCATTTGCTATAAAAATTGACTTGATAGGTCCATCATAGGTGCCTCTTACTTGTCATGTGGGAGCTAGCCCCACTATCTATCCACCAAGGGTCTTCACCTCTTATGCTTGAAGATGAAAAACTTGACATCATGAGAGACTCTTCATATAAACTCTCCTCTTCCTTTTGGCCTAGGTTTGCTTGACCTTGAGCTTGCTTCCTCTTGAAGCACTCGGAGGCATAATGCCCCATCTTGCTACAAAAGTAACACTTGACCTTTGACTTATCCTTCCTTGGCTTGCTCGAGCTTGAACTTGAAGATCCTTCTTGATCTTCACCCTTGACTTGGTTCCTCTTGAATGCAGCACCTTTGCCTTTGCTCTTGATGGAAAGAGCCTTGTCATCTCCATCATTTAGAGAGAGCATCTCCATCCTTGACTCGATGTGTGTTCTCCTACTTTCCTCGGCCATGAGGACTCCTTGGAGATCTTGAAGTGAGGGCAACTTGCTCGTAATTGCATAGCCTTGCACTAGGTTAGCAAAATCCACACTCAAACCATTCAAGATTAGTTGAACAAGTTCACTTTCACTAAGGGAATCTCCTATGTAAGCAAGCTCCTTGTTTAAGTCCTTAACTCTCACCACATATGAATGTCCACTCTCTCCTTTCGCTTGAAAACATTGAAGGATTTGATTCTTCAAGGATAGCAACCTTGACATGTTCTTGGATTTATATATCTTTTAAAGAGTTGTTTATGCTTCTTGAGCCGAGCCGGTGCAAGCACCTACCTCTTTAACAAGTTCATTAGCTACATTCATTTTTATACAATGGAGAGCAACCTTGCATCTCCTTTTGTATTTTGTAGCTTCTTGAGGGTGAATAGGCTCATCCTCTTCACCACTCACTATATCCATTAGATCTTGTAAAATAAGGATTGATTCCATTCTTAGCTTCCAAATTGAATAATTAGAAGCATTCAATCTATCATGTGAATCCAAAAGATATGCATTCATTGAAGCCATCCATCTCTAAACAAGATCTTGATCACAAGAATAGATGTAAAATAGAAATGTCCATGTGTTATCATTCATGTCAATGATATCGATATTTGCATCGCATGGCCTAATGATTTCGGTATAGGCTACAATCGTGGTATGGATGTTTTCTGTTGATCCATCTTATCATGAATACTGCACAAATACTTATTTGGATGTAATTCTGAGTACAATCTTCAACCATAATAGACATTCCTACAAATCATTTGTTGAAGCATGTGTGTTCTTCTTTTCATGAGATATTTTGCACGCTCCTCTCGATTTCTAGTACATTCTAGCTACAATTTAATAGTAGACTTTGACATTTTCTTATATCTCAATTCATTCAAAGTAGTATTGTCGAGAGAACAAGTTGTGGCTCTCGTTCTCCATAAAAAAATGATGTGCGGTTTTTATGTGGCATCCTTTCCGCATTGCTATCAATAAAGTCTTGTATGATTGTCATTCCCATTTCGACATGGTCCCATGCTTTTCAAATGATTCTATTTCCATGCATTTTTTTTATTGTCCCTTCCATGTGTCGTTGTTTGTATTTATAAAAAGTGGTCTTTGGAATGCCACGTATAGTGTACCAAGCAATGCAACAAATATCTTTTCCATCAAAAGTTAACTTTAGTTGCTTTCCTTTTTCTTGATCACGCCAAGCCATAGTTATGCTATCATAGACATGTGTCATGCGTTGACTATGACTTTGTCTTCAATGTTCTACTTTGAGTTGCATAATTCTCTCTCGATCTGCCATCTGCAACATTTTTTCTCACAACAATCAATGGTTGCCACATGTTGAACAACCTCTTCTATACATTTATTGGAGTGGTAAACATGAAAGTTGTCTTGAGGCTTCCTTATTATCATTCTATACTTCCTTTTACTAGCCACATGTTGAGTTAAGATATCTTCCCTGTGATTTCCACCTTCGCCATTGTTGTTTTCCTCTTGAGATTCACATTGAATGCAACCATTGTCATCAACATGAGCATTCCTTTCTATATTTTTCAATGGAGTGCCATCTTTAAAGGTGAGTTGCTTAATTGGCCAACTAATGAAATTTACCTTTGCAAGTTTTGAGATGCCAATGCTAGATGAAAAGCTGCTACGCCCAATAACAAATTTTGCAATCACTCCTAAGTTTCCATCACCAAGCTCCTTGAAGTTGATAGGCTCATAGGAATAAACTAACAAAACCAAATCCATACCTAATTTCTCACCTTGTGCTGACCATATTATAACTCTTTTTCCGATTAAATCTTCTCTCGTGCTAACATGCTTTAGAAAATTGCAAGGAAATGGGAAGAGTTAGGATTCCATGGTAACAGAAGGAACCATGTTGGAGGGTTTGCGGATCTCAAGGCAACCCTAACCCTAGTTAATAAGTGAGAGGGATTTGGCACCCTGCGTATGTGGGTCCAACCCGATGATCACACAGTTATTTGATTGATTAGTTAAAAGTTAATAAAAGGACTTTAGGCCTTTTTGCGAAACTTTTAATGTCGCAAGGCCTAAATGTCAAGTTAGTGAATAAAGTTGGGTTTCCCTCCAATTTTAATGGTTCCCACACTTTTTTAAATTTGAATAAAAAGAGAGGCAAGACTGGACCAATAGGAATCAAAGGCCAGGGACCTCCTCTCTACTATAAGAAGGGACCAGTTCGAGTTGCTCCTCATGTTCATTTCCTCATTTCAATAAAGCAAATTGGTTCTCTTCAAAAATGGATTGATGAATGTCCTTGCTCTCTATTACTTTTCCTCCATCTCTCATGCTTATTTGGATATTGCTAATTGTTGGATCTGAGTGTTATTGGGATTGTATGTCATTATACTTTTTATGAGAGAGAAAGAGTAAGCTATCTCTATTGTGGATGTGTAGTGTTAAGGGATTGTAAGTGTTAAGGGATGAGTAGTGTTAAAGAGTAGGGTTAATGGATGTAGAGATAGATGTGAATCCTCCATTCATGTTGAAATCTGAGCTAAACTATCGCTCTCATGGCAATGAACCTACACGTGACAACTAACTCCGTCTCTTTGATGCTAGATTGACTAGATCTTGGATTCAGGTTAGGCAAGGAAAGAAACCCACTACAATTTTGGCACCGTTGCCAGGGAGCTACGCCAATTTTTCAGTTTGCAACATGATTGTTGGATGGCTAGCTTGCATTAGGCATCTTATCGTGGCATGAATAGTGTTAGATCTATATTTTAGGTTAGTTCGGGATTGATTTTGCTTGATTTGAGTGGATTGGCTTGTTTGAAATCTAATTTGATTAATAATAGGGAAAGCTATTCAGGTCACCAATCTTAAGATCCCCTTTGCCCAATTCACTGTGCTTAGGTGTGATTCAAATCTATCTATTGCCAGGTCGACAAAGAATCATACCAAAAATAGAAAGGTTTTCAGAGTATCAGTTGTCATATTGTCATATTTTTGCCAAAAAGTCACTTTTTTGCAAAAATACCAGTATCACTCTTGAACCTTCGCCAAAACCTTTGTTGAGATTCCATAACATTCTATTTATAGTAAAATACTATTTTTGAGTTCGACGAAGATTCTTCTTGATCAGATCATAGAAATTCTTGAATTTTACCCTCGCCAGACTACAAAAACTATAATTTCTTGTGTCAAAAACCTTCGTCCGATTTTCCATAGTTGTATTTGTGTCAGATCCTTCACCTGAGAGGTTGGCGAAGGTTATTTCCCTAGAAATTGCCAGAAAAGTGTTCAGAGAGTTTTTTTTTTCCCAAAATAGCACTGATGAACCTTCGTCGAAACAACCTTTGCTTAGTGAACCTTCGTCAGTCCTATTTTTAGTTTTTGATTTTCCAAATCAAGTCTCTGTCAAAATTTGGATCAAATCTGATATGTTCCGATTTGGATTCTGAGAGATTTATCATTTTTGAGAAGTATCGATTGATCGAATTTCAAAAAGTTTTTCATCATATAGAATCAGATTCTTGAAAAGTGGAATAGATCTAGTAGATCTAATCTGAGAATCTTCAGTTTCACACGTGTGAAATATAGTAGGTTACTGTAATTGTATGGACAACAATCATATTTTATGTTTTGGTTCATGTTTTGATCAGTATCTCTTAGAGTTTGCATCTCATTTTGTGTGTAGATGCTGATTTTTCTACATTGGCAGGATTGTTGGTTTGTTCCTTTTTGTAATCAAAGATCAGGGACATGGATTGGATCTTGAATGATCTGAAATCCTTCACATGGTATCAGAGCTCTTGTGTTTCAGGTTATGAAAGGATCAGCCATCTTTAGCAAGGCTTTGGAGGAGTTACCAATGCTAGAGCATGCTAGATTGATTTCTACTTAAAAATCAGCATTTTTGCATGTGTAGAATTGATCTTTTGTAGGTCAAAACTCAATATAGGGCTATATATTTGATCCAAAAGATGTTTCACTCTTCATAAGACTTTGATACTCAAGATCCATTGCTTGATCTACACTTGTAGGCTTATCCAAAGAGGTTAGGAAAGCAACACAATTTCTAGAAACTACTTACTTACCCTTTTGATCATATGTGAGCCTTGAAGGTACTTGTCTTTCTCTTGATGTTCTCCTTGGCTTTTGACCTTATGAAGGTCCATCATCACCACCATTCAAAGTAAGATTCTTCTCATCAACATCAAGAATGTTAGATCCATCCACTCTACCATCAATCATGCTTGAAGACACCTTTGGAATGTTCCCCTCATCAAAAAATGACATCTCTACCAGCAATCACTTTTTTAGTAGAAGGAATGTAAACCTTTTAGGCTTTGCTCACCTCACTATATCCGAAAAAAATACCTCTTCTTGAAGATGGATCCTCCTTGGTCCTATCATCAAGAGTAATGTTGACAGAGTATGTGCATCCTGTTAAAATTGGAAAAACAAATCGTTTTGATTTCTTGGCTTGCTACAAATGTTGTACCATGCAAGTATGTAGCTCATAAATGCAAAATGCCAAGTTTGGCCTTTATAGAACTCGAGCTACATGGTTATGTAATGTCTAGTTTGAAGAATACAACTTGCATGTAGTTTGTAGACATAGAATTGGCAAAGTCATGCTTGTAGAAACTCGCGGCAATTCACATGCATTAACTGTAAGTGATCCATAGTGACATGCAAGGCATGCACAAAGTGTAATGGACACATGCATGATGATCTGTACTTTGTTAGTTAGAACTAGTACACTTGTAAAAAGCTGGTAGAATTTCATGCATGGCAAGTGACAAATGTCACATAGACTCTAGATGTCACTTTAGTTGTCATTTTGGAATGGATAGATGTGGTTCTACCTTGAGCTACCTCAAACTCCATAAATATGTGTAGCCCTCCTCACAATCAATGATGAAGAACCAAAGTTTTGTAGCTACCTCATGCCATTTTGGATCTAAACTATTTTGTTTGTTATCTCTCTAGCTTTCTCTCTCTAACTCGTGTTGAAGCTAATGCTAATACACTGAAATCTTGTACTTTTGTTCATTATTTGATTCATTGTTGTCATATTCTGATGCTTAGCATGCTAGATTGTGGTTAAGCCATTTCTTCTGAACTAGATCTCGCTAAACAATCTAGAATCAGGTTATTGTGCTAATCACAAAGCTTAATCAAGATCAATCATACTTGTGGACATTCCTCACATGTGTGAATTCTAGAAATTTTGTCATGGTATCAGAGCCAAATTAAGCTTTGCATGCTAACATCTCTGATTGTACAAGAAACTGAGAGCTTAATCAAGCAAAAAAGTAGTTTTGCACTTTTTCTCACCTTTCTCTGAAGTGTATTTGGATCAAATCAGATTGGAGCTGAATTTTCAGACCTGAAAAGTGGTAGTACGGAATTCTGGAATTCTGCATGTGTGAAAATTAGAGATTTGCAGTCCTTTTTTTCTCCTTGTTAATAGATCCAAAGATAGCAGTGTTATAGGTTAATGGAAAGCTTATGATTTGTACTTTCCATAGAAATTGAAATCAAATCAATCTGATGTGTCTAGCAAGAGTTATAAGCTCTTAAAGAGGATAGGGATAGGTCCAAAATCCGACTGACATCATTTTGATTTTATTCAATTTTGCTTTGTTCTGAATCCATTGTTTTGAGCATCCTACACAAGAAACTGAAGATCAAGACTGATTTTGAAGTAATGAACACCTTTTGAGCCTTCTGAGAGTCAATTGTGTTCTCTTTTGAAGCATTTCACACGTGCCAAAAGTAGGATTCAAACTAGCCAAAGTGTTTCAATCCACTTTGTGTGTCTGATCTAGATAACTTGTTTTGTAAGGTCGATCCAGCCACATGGGTGGTGAAACCACTTGCACCCAAGGCTGATGACGGATCATCCACGACAGATCACACGATAGATTGCCCAAGGCAAGCCAAGGATGGGACGGATGTCATGAGATGGACAGATGCATTAGCAATGATTGACTACCAAGCATGTCAATACGAACTGGTCGTTGCACTATGTGCTTGTTGTTGGAACTGCTTCTTCTTTTCGTTGTTATACTTCAAAGTTTGACAGTCCTTGATTTTGTGGCAAGTCCTCTTACAATATTTGCGAAATAGTTTCTGCACTAGTTGGAACGATAAAGAAGTTGAATTCGATCCTGAACCAGATTTTGGTCCAGTTTTCATGTTGCTCTTCTTGTTAGTATAACCTAACTTTGTAGATCTCTTGGATCTAAACTTCTGATTTTTCAAATATAGAGCTTGAGGATCCGATTCTGAGCTTGAGGAGGATGCAGATCTTCTGATCTCCTCTTGTAGGAGCAGCAAAATTACTCTTGACAGAGTGATGTGCTCTTGGGTCAAAATTGCCATGACCCAATTTTTGTAGGCTTCAGATAGACTCATTAATAGAGTCATGAGAGCATCAGAATCTTCTATGACTAAGCCAGTTGTAGTCATTTGCTCCATAATATTTTTGAAAGTGTTGAGGTGATTCGAAACACTCTCTACGTCAGACATTCTCCGGGTGAAGAATTTCTTCCTCAAGTGTAACTTGGAAGTTACATCTCTGATATCATAGAGGGTTGCTATGATGTCCCATGCATCCTTAGCAGTCTGAGCAACACGTATGTGGCTGATCTAAGTATCCTTGATGTTGAGGATGATCATGGCAGATGCTTTGCCATCTCTCAGTCTCCACTTGGTGATGCCTTATGGTTTGAGCTCTGTGCCATCAACTATGTCCCACAGTTTTCTGGCTAGTAGTATAACCTTCATCTTCAATTTCCAAAGATGGTAGTTATCTCCATCGAGTTTGTCAATGAGAGATGAACTAGATGATGGATCCATTCTGGTTGAATGAGATTGTTGATAGAAAAAACGATTGTCGAAATATTGTTGGTTGCGCATTTGCTAGAAAAGACGTCTTGGTAAAAACAAGATTGATAATCCGTAGTAGAAATCTAGATTACTGAAAGGCCTGCTATGATACCATGTCGTAAATTAAGAGGACAGGTAGCAAAAGCTTGAGAGTAGACATGTACGAACGCAAACGCAACAGTTAGCAGCAACAATACTCAAGATGAATGATTCATACAGATAGCACAAATGAACAATATAGTAGTGAGGCAAAAATTGCACTATGATTAATATCAACAATGAGTACAATGGCTTGAAGTGATCACTTCAACTTGAATGTTGAGTGTGAATACACTGGCTATAGAAAACTCTGATAATAAAATCTTACTTAGCTTGATTCAACTAGTAATATATATATATATATATATATATATATATATATATATATATATATATATATATATATATATATATATATATATATATATATATATATATATATATATATATATACAAGTGTCTTTTTAAAATATCTTACAGGCATTGAATGCTATTTATGTCGGTCTTTGTATATGTACAAAGTAGGTAACCGCCCTTGGGATATTTAATCGTCCAATTGTTTTTTAGGGTTGATAATAAGTTGGCGCCGTTAGTTTACCATTGTTGCAAAAATCCGAAAAACCCGAAGGTGTCTTGGAATAGAGAATGAATGCAAATCCCAAAGGTGTCCAAAAAGACGAAGGCAGAGAAATGCGAAAAACCCGAAGGTAGGCCTGAAATGGATTTCAAGGCATTTTGGTTACTGTATCGCATTTTTTCGAAGGTGCAAAAAATGCGAAGGTCCGACAAGAAGGTAGTCGGACTTCGACTGTTTTCAAGATGCACATCACTTGAACGATTTGTTAAAGCTGAGTATTAAAATCTAACAGCTCGTAAGACATATTCCACACGCCGAAAGACATACAACCGGTGGTATGATCATGATTGCCACACCTTACATAAGCAGGTGATACTCGCCATGCATCACTCTCCCAATCTTTTGGTGCAAGTAGAGAAGCAGTATCATCATGTAGTTAATAAAAGAAAAGAGACTATCTAACAAGAGATGGTCAAAAGCTTATAAACTCCCTCTTCTCTTCCTCTTCCTCGCTTTTTTGGAAGCTTTTTTCTAAGAAGTCTTCCTTGCTTTCACCCATTGATATCGACTCGGGTGGAATATGCTACTCGCTTATACACTACAAATGCCCCTCCTATCCCTATTACTCGACCAACAACATTCTCCCTTTTTACCTGACCAAAATTGAATCCGCGATTAGAAAAACCCAATCCCATAAAGCGAAAGATGTCGATTCACTTAACTCAGACTTCCTCAAACCAGTCTCCCAACTTCTCTCTCCTTACATTGCCCACACTTTTAACATGGCTAGTCTAAGTGAATCTCTTCACAGCTACTTACAACATCAGTTCAAAGACGTGCTACAATTTGTCGAGAAATTGCAACTACAAAATCAGATGCTTCATGGAGAACTTGTCAGGGTCAGTCTTCAAAATAAGGACTCACAAACAACTATTGACATGATGAAAGTGAAAGGGGTGTAGGATCTTCATTCACAGCAAGATGTGGAAAGTAAAATCTCGTATTTGGCAAAGGAAGTGGAAGAAAGTAGTACTTGGGTTGTGGTTCTTAAGCAAGATGGTAATGTGTCCTCTAACCAAGTTCAGCCCTCTTTAGTGCATTTTACTTTGGAGAATGTCTTTACAGAACAAGAGAAAAGAGCCAAGAAGGCTCTTAATATCCAAGTTAGGGGTATTCCTAATGGAAACAAGGCCCTTGATGAGGCGAAAGATCTATTTTGGAGACTTTAGCCATGGTCGATCTCTGTGGTGGCTGAGCTAGTCACTTTCTTCATTCCATAGCGATCTGGATCCATATGTTGCAGGACCTACTCATCAGTCAGCTCAGTCTCCTTGTTGTAGGTAAAAGCATGTTGCCAAGGGACTAAATCATCGTCCACAGGGTTCTCAATAGCTTCCGCTGACAGCCATGTTACATTGATCATATTCACCCCAAAAGTGATTGGTGTGTCCATGGTGTAGCACTTGGGTGAAGAAGTGCTAGGTTCTGGGTCTAAATCCGATTGACAAGCATGCCCACAATCATACAGTCAACAATTGCCAATGCGTCCGTCCATCTCACAATATCCGTTTCAGAGTCATAATGACCTCCCTTGGCTTGCCCTGGGCGATCAATTGTGTGATCAGTGATGGACGATTTGTCATCAATTTTTGGTATAATTGATTTCACTGCCCATGTGGTTGGATCAACCTTTACAGCTTGTTCTCTGTTTTCAAAGGTGAGTTTCCCGGTTCCAATTTGAACTACTTGCGCGGTCCTCAACCAAGGTCTTCCTAGTAAAACGTGGTAGGCCAAAGGGGACTCTAGTATGTCCATCTCAACAAAAGTGATTACAAAATGCATTCCCACTATTTTTACTGGGATGTTGTCAACTACCCCCTTTGGTTTTATACAGCTTTGATTTGCTAAATTCATGGCAAAAATTTTGCTGGTTTCAATCCTTGTAAACCCCATTTTTTTATACAAGATAATGGACATCAAATTTACACCTGATTCTCCATCTAACATTGTTGCTTTGTCCTCGAACCTCTTGTGGTGGATTGGAAGGGAGATGTTGTGTTCTTCACTTTTCCACGCTGCTCCAATATGGAGGACGTTGCTCGTTCCATTGTAGCCCGCACAGTATAAGGGCTTTTCTGGTGCTATTTTTGGTTTTGCTTTGGCCCATTCAGTTACAATGCTCTTGGCTTGCGGTGCAATCTGCAATCATTAGAGGAGTTACAAACATCAAAAGGGTCGTCTAAGAAATGCCACGTAGGACAAAAAAAAACGCCAGATTTTAGAAATCCGACGGACTTTCAGGTCCAGTTTAGCTTAACCTTACTAGTAATGTGTAGTTAACATGACATGATTATGATGCATGCAATTGTGACTTCAAGAAGCTATGACGCTCATTAACTAACTTTTTCGAATTTGAAAATGAGATTGTGTCCCTCGTTTTAACTAGCGAGAGAATAAACATAGAATCTCAGGTACGCCATGGATGAAGAAGAGTGTCTATTTTCTTTTACTGGCTTATTGTGAAAGATTGACGACTTATGGTGTTGCAAACTCGGTTTAGAAAATATAGAGTTTAGAATGTATGTTAAATAGTTTTCTTGCTGACTATAGAGAAAAAGAGACCGCATTATTACAAACAAAAGAAAATAATGCACGTTTACATAATATTATGTTAAATTTGAATGCAAGTAATGATCAATTCCGACAAGTTGTTCAGACATTACGTATATCAAATGACCAATTAAAAGAAGAAACTCGCATACTAGATAAGAAATTAAAAAGAAACAAGCGAAAAAGAATTTTGAAGGACATTGATGAGCTTTCGCTAAATGGAGGCCAACGGAGAAAAAGGATTCAAGCATTCAAGTAAGGATTTGATTTGAATCAGTTTTATTTTTGTTTTGTGAAGTAGCATGACATTTATTATGTGTCCTATTTGGGTTTCTTGATTTTCATAATCATTTGCAGATCAACATTGGTTGCAAATGAGCATCTGAGAGACAATGACCTGATCGAAAAATCACTGAGTTCGGTATTGACAACCAAGTCCACAAAGTCTTTATTAGACAATAATCGATATTCTCAAATCAAGTCCAACGTCATTGAGGCTTTGATGAATGAGGTCGGTAAGGTAATCAACTGAACGTTAATTCAAGGAGCATGTGATTTCTCAGGTATTAGCAAGGAGGCATATGCCAATATATTTAAAATTATTAAAGAGGCTTTTGGACAATTGCATGTAAGAAAATTTTTCATTCCTCGCCCTTTTCAGATAAGATTGGAGAGCGATGTATTGAATAAGGGTATGCGAAACGTCATTGGAATCCCTTTTTCACATCAATTTAAAGTCTGGCAATTTGTCATATGATTCTATCAACAATTTATTTGTGGATTTGAATCATTTATTGAGATTTATAGTGAAATTCTATAATATTACAAGTGTTAGTATGAGCAAACTTATTCTGGTGGTCAAGCTAGATGAATCGAAAGTTATAAAAGGACAAAAGTTGGAAAGAGTAAGTATTACTCTCATGAATGGAGCATTGAGCAATGCAACAAACTCAAGGGATCTCAACTTTAGTGTGTAATCAGAAAACAACATATGGTGGCTAGCATGTTTTCAGGTAAAAAATGGTTGTTATTCATGTGCAATTTCTTTTGGTAATTGATTTGAATATAGAAAAACTTGTGATTCCATATGTTGAACAAGTTATCAAGGAGGATCACGATGTTCTTTCCTATATTTTTAGCAGAACAAGTTATGCAGATATCATAAAGGATCATATGAATGGCAAAGTACTTAGTGTTCCTGAAAGAGGTGAATTTTTTGTGGAATGGCATTTAGCTGGAGACTTGAAGTCATTGAAATGTATGTTCAATGTATCTCATGGAGCAAATTTGAAACATCCATGTCTATATTGTATGAAATCATCAAATGACATTTCAAGGAACACAAGAGTTTCAAGAGATATTGAAGATCCCAACTGGAAACCAGTACTACCAATTCCTTTACAAAATGTGCATATTTGCACACTTCATGGAGAGGTGAGGATCATAGAGAAATTAATATATCTTCATATCTTGTTTGCATGGAATATTAAGCCAGAGTCAGCATCAAAACAAGCAATCACTCGATTAGAGAAAGTGTTGTCAAAAGCGGGCCTTCATAAAGGACATGTTAAAATACAAAAAGATGAAAAGCTTTCGGGAAAAACAGGAAACGTACCCAGTAAACCTAGCATAGGAGGAGTCCAAGCTCGTCGATTTTATCAAATCATTCTAAAGAGTCGTCTAAGATCCAATACTCGATTTGGAAAGATGTCATTTCTGCAACACAAGACTTTGAAGATAAAGGAACAACAAGGGTAAACAAGGTTGAAGTCTGGAAAAAGCTCAATAATATGGTTGAAGTGCTTAGAAAAGACACAATTTCCTATGCAGATGCACTCCTATTGGAGAAAATAGCAATAGAGTTTGTAGATGCAGTTCGGGTGGCTTGGGGCTCACATCACATCACCCACTACATGGTAAGATACATTTGAACAATGACTTACAATTTTATAATTTTAGTATAACTTGCTTGATAGATTCTAACCAATGTATATTTTAATAACCAATGCATAAATCTTTGATATTGCAGCACATACTAAGGCATCATGCATCATTTTTTGCAAAAAACTATGGCAGTTTGAGTATATGGTCCTCACAAGGAATGGAGAAATCACATTGGTAGGCAAGAGCAGCATTTCATCGAAATACACAACATGGTGGAACATCCTCAAAAAATAATTACATCATTCAGCTATTCCAATGGTTTTATAGACGAGCTCAAGTTCGATACACAACAAGATCAACTGAATATCAAAGATTCAAAAAAGCATGTAAATTTATAAGCCAAAATTAGATTGATGGCATTCAATAAAGATCAAAGGCATGTGATCAAATATTCTCAGTTTTCACATACATTAAATGGAAAAGAGTACAATCATTTTTTTTCATTGTCTCTAAGGACAATTTTTGTTGTGTGGTCATGAAGGAACTTTTTTCTATCATACGGATCCAAAAATTGAGTGGATTGCCTTTTGCTCAAATCTATATATCCTGATAGAATTGCTAGAGCAGATGATCTCATAGGAACGTTTTCTGGCACGTAATTGAACACTTTAAGATCAACATCTCTTTTGACAAAAATGATTCTATATGTATTTTTTGGATATTTATGCCCCTGGCAAAATAAGATAGGGCCTTGATGGCCATGATTCTACACATAGAATTGCAAGCAATCACCAAGATAGTGCACCAATGGATAGTAGAATCCAAGAGAACCATGTATAAACATGAAATGAGATAGAGAAGAGAGAAGATTGCTCTCTCCACGAGTTACATACTTTTATAACAGGTCCAAACCCTATTTGGCCACTTGGCTTTCCCTCCAAAATGCTAACCCTACTAATTTTGGGTCTAGATTCAATGTACCCAACTATTCAAATTGAATCTACTCAAACTCGAATTCCAACTTTTCCACACTTTCAAAAAGTATTTACTCAAATGAAATTTAGACTAATGAACTTTGAAAAGTCAGACTTTAAGTCTAAAACAAGTTTTGGCCTCAATATGCCAAATATGGAAACATTGCAAAATGTGATGAAACTAGTTGAATCTTTCACACTCCCTCTTCAAGTAGTTTTAGCATAGACTTTGATAATACTCCAAGTGAAGTCCTATGCTTCATGAACAAGTCTTCTCCCAATTCTTTGGTGAAGATATCAGCTACACATTCCCTTGAAGACACATGTTGAAGCTCCACCTCCTTTGCAATGACTCGCTCCCTCACAAAATGATGTTGTATCTCAATATGCTTGCTCCTAGCATAGTTTTTGACAATAGAACTTTGATCCATCATAAGAATGATCTTCTTCCTAAGAATAGATCTCCTTTCAATAATCATGTAATGCTCAAAATAGAAACAACCATAATTGATATAGAGAATAGTGTCCACTTGGGATGCTTCACTATTTCTTACATCAATTTTACATATCAAGATGTAACTAGAACATGAAGAATCAAATAGAATGTAAATGAAATGATTCCACCATGCTTCCAACTCTGAACTCTCTAGAAAAACACAGCAAACAAACAATAAATGTGAGTGATAAACATTTGCTTGCATGTCTCCTCCTCCTTTGTCCTTTGTTGCCATGTATCCACCATGATACTCCATGAACGAGCCTCCATCTCCATCTTGCCATAAGATGCCATCATCACTTCATGACTTGACCATGAATGAGTGAAATTATAAACCTCCAATAGCTTTATTTCCATCAGCAAAATCAGCCAAGAATGCTAGTACAAATCCAACATCAAAACAATGCTCACCAATGTAGCTAGTTTTACCATATCTTGACAATCTGCACACATCCACATGAAAATGCTCAAACATGAGATAGAGCAAATAAAGTAAACTTCCTTGATGCTCCTTTGACCTTAATTGAGTCTTCAATATGCTGCAAAAATATATCCATAACATCTTTGCCAATTACCTCTCCTTTGATGCTCTTGACTAGCTTCAAATTGTCACCTTCCCTTTTGACTAGTTGAAGTGCTTTGAGGTCAACTTCTTGATCTTCAACTTGACCATCAAAGTCATTGAATTTGTTTTCCAGATCCAATACTTGACTTTACATCAAGATAACATCCATCCACTTGCATAGCTCCATGTACACAAGCAGAGCAATGATAGGCTTACCTCAATCAACTATTCTACTTGGAAGGTGAGGATGGAGTCCTTATTGGAGATGAATGAGTTGATGGATATTGTTGTAGGTGTGGAGGAGAGACCTCAAGCATCTCAAGATCAAGTGAGATATGACAAGAGAGCAAAGAAAGCTCTATACATGATCAAGATGAATGTTACCAATGAACTTCTCAACAAAGTTGGTAAGTGCACATCATCTTTGAAGGCTTGGGAAGCTCTGAAGAAGCTTTATGAATCCAAGTCTACATCAAGAGTGCTTACTCTTAGGAGACAAATCTTTCAAAGTTTGCAAAAGAAGGAAGAGAGCACTCATGCTTTTGTTTTGAGGGTTAAAGCATTCAATGATGAGTTAGCATGTATTGATGAAAGCATTAAGGAGGTAGAACTTGTTCAAGTTATACTTAATGGCTTGTTGGATGATCATGCTAATCTTGTTCAAAGTTTTGTTATTCAAAAGACTTTGCCAAGTATTGTGGATTTGCAAAGATCTTGGTGAATGAGGAGTATAGGCTTCAATCAAGAGGAGGTGGATCTACATCGACATCTCATTATGAAGAGGATGCTATGTTCATCAAAGGCAAGTTCAAGGGCAAAGGCAAAGGCAAGTGGTCTAAAGGGCAAGATCAAGGTGAGACTTCTTCTTTTGGCAAAAAGAAAGACAAGTCTAAGTTAAAATGCTTTTATTGTGAAATCAAAGGGCATTTTGCGAATGAATGTTTGAAGAAGCAAAGAGATGAAGGTAGCAAGCAAATCAACTTTACTACTAATGATAAGGATCTAGGTGGTGGTGATTCTCTTTTGATGTGTTCTTCAAGTCCAATATCAAGTGAAGGTGACAAAGATTCATGGTGGATTGATAGTGGAGCTATTTCACACATGACTAGTCACAAGGAGTTCTTTACTTCTTTGATCACTTATGATGGAGAAGAAAGCAATTCACATGGCCAATGGTGGTGAGTGTGTGATTGAAGGTATTGGTTCAATTTCTATTTGTCTCTCTACTAATAGAAAAGCCGACTTAATGGTGTTCTTTACATTCCTTCACTTTCAAAGAATTTTTTAAGTGTTGGTCAAATGATAGAGAAAGGATACATGGTAAAGTTTGGTGGTGATGCTTGTTTCATTACAAAGGAAGAAATCTTGGTTGCCTTGAAAACATTGAAGGATTTGATTCTTCAAGGATAGCAACCTTGAAGTATTCTTGGATTCATATATCTTTGGAAGAGTTTCCCATGCTTCTTGAGCCGGGGTGCAAGCACCTACGTCTTTAAAAAGTTCATTAGCTACATTCATTTTTATACAATGGAGAGCAACCTTGCATCTCCTTTTGTATTTTGTAGCTAATAATACATGCAAAGAAATGTCCATGTGTTATCATTCATGTCAATGATATTGATAATTGCATCGCATGGCCCAATGATTTTGGTATAGGCTGCAATCGTGGTATGGATATTTTCTGTTGATCCATCTTATCATGAATAATGCACAAATACTTATTTGGATGTAATTCTGAGTACAATCTCCAACCATAATAGACATTCTACAACTCATTTGTTGAAGCATGTGCATTCTTCTTTTCATGAGATATTTTGCATGCTCCTCTCGATTTCTAGTACATTCTAGCTGCAATTTAATAGATGTGCAAATATCACACTTCGAAATGTGCTTGTCTTTGAAAGACTCACAGTTTTGAATGTTTTATGCCATAGTCTATGAAATGTAGACTTTGACATTTTCTTATATTGCAATTCATTCAAAGTAGTATTGTCGAGAGAACAAGTTGTGGCTCTCGTGCTCCATCAAAAAATGATGTGTGGTTTTTATGTGGCATCCTTTTCGCATTGCTATCAATAAAGTCTTATATGATTGCCTTTCCCATTTCGACATGGTCCCATGCTTTTCTAATGAATCCTTTATTTTCGATGCATTGCTTTTGTTGTCCCTTCTATGTGTTGTTGTTTGTATCTATAAAAAGTGGTCTTTGGAATGCCACGTATAGTGTACCAAGCAATGCAACAAATATCTTTTCCATCAAAAGTTAATTATAGATGCTTTCCTTTTTCTTGATCACACCAAGCCATAGTCAAGTTATCATAGACATGTGTCATGCGTTGACTATGACTTTGTCCCCAATGTTCTACTCTTAGTTGCATAATTCTCTCTCGATCTGCCATCTGACAACAGTTTTTCTCACATCAATCAATGGTTGCCACATGTTGAACAGCCTCTTCTGTACATTTATTGGAGTGGCAAACATGAAAGTTGCCTTGAGGCTTCCTTATTATCATTCTATACTTCCTTTTACTAGCCACATGTTGAGTTAAGATATCTTCCCTGTGATTTCCACCTTCGCCATTGTTGTTTTCCTCTTGAGCTTCGCACTAAATGCAATCATTGTCATCAACATGAGCATTCCTTTCTATGATTTTCAATGGAGTGCCATCTTTAAAGGTGAGTTGTTTCGTTGGCTGACTAATCAAATTTACATTTGCAAGATATGAGATGCCAATGCTAGATGAAAAGCTGCCACGCCCAATAACAAATTCTACAATTACTCCTAAGTTTCCATCACCAAGCTCCTTGAAGTTGATAGGCTCATAGGGATAAACTAACAAAAGCAAACCCATACCTAATTTCTCACCTTGTGCTGACCATATTATAACTCTTTTTTTGATTAAATCTTCTCTCGTGCTAACATGTTTCTACATGTGACAGAATTGGTCTAAATCTCTTAGCTCACTTGGATGATTGTCATTAAAAACACAGTGAGCTCTTTTCGCTTTATGATCTTCATCATTGGACCCTTCATCTTGTTCTTGAATGGCATCAGACATAGTGGATTTAAGAGTATGATACTCTTCGCTAGGTTTAAGCTCGTTTCGTATACGTCTTGGAAGGCCAAGTAAAAACCATATGATCAACATCTTATCAGTTGGCTAACACCTAGACTTGACTTCTGAGATGCTTGAAGTGCTCAATATAGTCACGTACGTGTTCATCTTTTTTTATTTTTATATTACTAAGTCATACGAATGGGCTTTCCATGAGTCTAAAAGGTTGGAAGCATTTAATAAAAGACTCTTTCAGCTCTGACCAATCTTGTCTATCATCACAATCAAGGTTAAAAAACCACTCTCGTGCTTTATCCACCATGGTCACTTACGGTTCTGCAACGCTTTGCAGTTTTGCAGTCCTACAAGCTTGTTTGATTTTTGTGAACGATTTGCGAATCGTTCGTCCTTCGTTCTTCTTGGAGGCTCATTGATTTTTGCAAATTGTTCGACCTTCGAGTCAAGGTCCGTTGACTTTCAAGTTGCGGCAAAATTTCAAGAGTTCACCATTTATGACACTCCCTCTTGAACCTTGCAGCTTTGCATGTTTAATCCAATTGCTCTTCTTTGCTTGGTGAAGAGTGGCTTGTCAAGCGGCTTCGTGAGTAGATATGCAATCATGTCTTTAGATTTTATGTACTGGACCTGGAGCTCTCCTTTTGAGATTAAATCTCGAATGTGATGGTACTTCAGAGGTATGTGTTTTGTCTTTGAATGGAAGACAAGATCCTGGGATAGATAAATGGCACTCTAAGAGTCCATCATCATCGTGCATGGTCCTCCTTGCAGTATTCCAATTGCTTCTAGCATCATTTGTAACCACACTACCTCATTCACCACCTTTGAATCTACGACGTATTCAGCTTCGCAAGAGGATTGAGCTACCAATGTTTGCTTTTTGCATATCCAGCCGATTGCAGCTCCGCACGCTATGGTACATTCTCCAGTTATGGACTTGCTGTCATCTTTGCAGCTTGCTCAGCTTGCATCACTGTAGTGGTATAGCTCGAATCCTTTTCCTTCGTTTTCAGCTCTGTAGGCTAATCCCATATTTTGGGTACCCTTCAGATATTGTAGGATTCATTTTGCCATTTGCCAATGTGCCATGCCATGATTGGAGGAGAATTGGCTTAAAGCATAAACAGAGAAAACTAGATCGGGTCTGGTACAGATTGTAAGGTACATCAGACTATCGATTAAGTTTTGGTAGGGTATACCTGCCATCTTCTGTTCTTCCTCTTCCGTTTTTGGGCAATCCTGCTTCGTCAGCCTGGCTCCAGCTATCATTGGTGTGGCTTTTTCCTTGCAGTCCATCATGTTATACTGTTTGAGCACCTTTCTGACATATTCTGACTGACTCAAGTGCATTTCGCCCTTTGTTCGATCTCTTCTGATCTCCAGCCCGAGGCATTTTGCTGTTTCTCCTAGATCTGTGATTTCATAATTTTCAGAAATTTGACTCTTCATGTCTGTACACTTGTGTTCCATTCGAGTATTCGACCATGATCGTTTCTCTGATTTGTCATCGAGTTTACTTCTTTTTTCTTTTGGAATGTGCTTGTATGCTGCACATCCAAACACACGCACGTATGATAGATCAGGCTTTCTATTTGTCCACATTTCGTATGGTGTCTTGTCTTCCAAAACTGTCGTTGTTGTTCTGTTCCGCAAGTGTACAGCTGCAGCCATTGCCTCAGTCCAGAATTGACTTGGTAATTGAGCATGTGCCATCATACATCCGGCTCCTTTGACTAGCGTCCTATTTATTCTTTCTATGACACCATTGTATTCTGGTGTGTACGCAAGTGTGAGCTTATGTTCGATTCCCTGTTCTTGACAGAATTTTGAAAATTCTTTGCTCTTGTACTCACCTCCATTGTCGAATCTGATGATCTGTCTTCTTTGAGGTGTGTCTCTCTACAAATGCCATGAACTTCTTGAAGGAATCAAATACCTCAGATTTTTCTTTAGGTAGTAGATCGTAGTCATCCGTTTGTAGTCATCTATGAACGTCAGGAAGTAACGCAATCCTGAGAGCAAATTCATTTTCATCGGTCCACATACATCAGAGTGGACGAGCTCAAGAACTTCCTTGGCTCTTCTTCCCTTATGTGTGAATGGATTTCGATTTGCTTGTCTTTCTGACAAACTTCGCATAACTCAGTTTTGGGCTTGAGACCTGTGACTGTGTCTTTCTTGAATGTCGATCAAGACTTTCTTGTTGTAGGTGATGTGTGATGAAGGTTCAACAGTGCTATTTTGGGGGGGGAGAAAACTCTCTGATCAACTTTTCTGACAATTTCTTGGATAATAACCTTCGCTGAACTCTCAGATGCACCAGATAAAAAAAACCTGACGAAGGTTTCTGACACAAGAAAATACAGTTTTTGAAGTTTGACGAGGGTAAAAATCAAGATTTTCTATGATTTGGACAAGAAGAATCTTCGTTGAACTCAAAAATAGTATTTTATTATAAATAGAATATTCTGGAAACTCAGCAAAAGTTTTGGTGAAGGATCAAGAGGTTATTGGCAATTTTGCAAAAAAGTGATTTTTTTGACAAAAATATGGCAATATGACAACTGATCTTCTGAAAACCCTTCTATTTTTGGTATTATCCTTTGCCAACCTGGCAGTAGATAGATCTGAATCACACCTATGCACAGTGAATCGGGCGAAGGTTCTTTTTTTGTATTTTTAGAGTTTTGTTGATTTTTTGGTGTTTTTTGACAGTTTTTCTGATGTTTCTGGAAATATGCTGGGAATTAATCTTCGCTCTTCAAACTAAAGGTTCTGTGATCAGACCCGAAGGTGTCTGCAACTCGGCGAAGGTTTCCTAAAAGAGGGTAAAAGGTTATCAGCTCTGATGATGATTTTTGCCTCTTTTTGACCAAAATCTGGCAGATTTGACCAATTTTTGTTATTTTCTCTGATATCTCAGATCCAAATGGATCTTAAGATTGGTAATTTGAATAACTTTCCCTGTTTTACAATCAGATTAGATTTCAAACAAGCAAATCCACTCAAATGAAGCAAAATCAATCCCAAACTAACCCTAAAATGCAGATCTAACACTATTCATGCAACGACAAGATGCCCAATGCAAGCTAACCAGCCAACAATCATGCTGCAAACTGAAAATTGGCATAGCTCCCCGGCAACGGCGCCAATATTGTAGTGGGTTTCTTTCCTTGCCTAACCTGAATCCAAGATCTAGTCAATTTAGTATCAAAGAGACGAAGTTAGCTGTCACGCGTAGGTTCGTTCCCATGAGAGTGATAGTATAGTTTAGATTTCAGCATGAATGGAAGAGTCACATCTAACTCTAACATCCATCAACCCTAAACATTAACACTACATTCATTAACACTGTACATCCACAATAAGATAGCTTACTCTTTCTCTCTCTCCCTTTCTCTCTCATAAAAAGTATAATAACATGCAATCCCAATAACAATCAGATCCAACAATTAGCAAAACCAAATAAAGCATGAGAGATGGAGGAAAAGTGATAGAGAGCAAGGACATTCATCAATCCATTTTTGAAGAGAACCAATCTGCTTTATTGAAATGAGGAAATGAACATGTGTAGAAACTTGAGTTGGTCTCTTTTTATAATAGAGAGGAGGACCCTGGCCTCTAAATCCTATTGGTCCATTTCTGCCTCCCTAATTATTCAAATTTAAAAAAGAGTGGGAACTCTCCAAATTGGAGGGAAACCCAACTTTGTTCACTAACTTGACATTTAGGCCCTGCAACATTAAAAGTCCCGCAAAAAGACCTAAAGTCCTTTTATTGACTTGTAACTAATCAAATAACTATGTGATCATCGGGTTGGACTTACACACGCAGGGTGCCAAATCCCTCTCACTTATTAACTAGGGTTAGGATTGCTTTGGGATCCGCAAACCCTCCAACATTGACCAATAGCAATTATTCTATATCAAAGTCTTGATTTCAATGCATCTAGCCATTCAAACCTTAGAGCAAATCACTAATATGAGGTAATTTAAACTGGATAGTACACATAACTAAAGTAAGCCTTGAAACTAGATATTCCCATAAAACAATAAGATAATACATCAAGGCACAAAAATGAGCCCAATACTCGTTTAGGGCCCAAAAACTAACTTGATACTCATATAGGACCCAAAAACTAGATTGCCCTCCTTTTGACAGTTATCGGGACCAACTTTTGAAAATGCGTCTTTTGAAAATTTTTGGTTGCAAGAATGGCTGCAAGAAGTACAAGGAATGAAGGGTCAATGATATCAGTCTTGAAAAATGACTACTCAAAGGTTGCTTACCAGAAAAATAGAAGACATGCTAGATTATTTAGCTACCAACTGAATCCTTATTGGGAAAAAGCTTCTAGTGTATATGATGTAGAGAAAAAAAAAGTGTCATAGTTGATGAGTAGAATATAGAAGAAGGTTCAAGAAGAAAAGTTTCAAGAAGATATACAATTGAAGTTACCATATGAAGAAGAATAGAAGCCAGAAAAAGCTTAAGAAGAGGGTATTGAAGCACACAAAAAAAATCTTCATATCTACTCATAATCATAGATGCATGGTGCCATAATGCTAGTTTCGAAATAGTTCCAAGATTCAGCGGCCTGCAAATTTTCTTTTTTTGTGTTACTACGTTGGGGGTGGGGGAAAACAACATGTGGGGACGTAAAATAAACTTCAAATTCATTGCAAAGCATAGTAACTACTAACTCCTAACTTGTCGACATTACTAACTGAGAATGAATAACAAAGTTTGAGTAACTGTAGGACCAAGTTTTAGTACCAAGGGTACATTGCACTTTCAAGTAAGTAGAAATGGCTCAATAATGGGGATAATTAGGTATGGGACCCAAGTCAAACTACTAGTGACTACAAATGGTAAAAGACATACATGTATGTCCGTCAAACTCTGGTACAATAATCTAAGAAATCCATGACAAATGGTACAATTTACTTTTACATATTAGATCTCAATATTTGGCACATGTACAAGTGAATGGGAGGTATAATTTTTATTTTAGACAATTAGTTGCAAGATTTGGAGGTAATTATACAATTCTAGTCAGTAAGATTTTTGTACACCACCATTGGATGTGAATTTCGGTAATCTGGTTGTACTTTTATACAATTGGATAGGGTGATGACTTAGATTTGGACAAGATCTAGTTTAATGAGTTGGCAATTAAACAAATCCTCTGATTTAAAACAATTGTTAATCGAAAGAACTTGCTTTAGTAATGACAATCTCTTAAAAATTATTGATGACTAAACTAGGAGCAAAAGCAGGTCTACTCAACAAATAAGTCAAATCTATACAAAATACATAGATCTACACAAAATCAAGTTGGATCTACTCAAAAAAAAAACTATGATCTACTATAAGGCTCAGATCCAGACAGATGCAAACAAGATCTGCCATCAGAATACCCTTTGCATTAACCATGGGTACACTAAAAAAAAATGACTCTCTTAGCTGTTCCAAATGTATTAGGTTTAGCAGGTCCTAGAGTGGGTGTTGCTGTCAGGACTTCAACTTCAATCATAATGTTTGTAGTTTCAAAACAACATACATCACAAATTCAGAACTCAGGAGTTATAAGGAACACAATGATTCTGCTGTCCCAACAGGCGTAGGATCCTTTCAACAACGTTTGTAACTAGCAATGATTCTGCTCTTCTGTTGATGTAATGCAGATGGAGATGGAAATCACAGTATTTCCTAGCAACCAGCAATGATTCTGCTCTGCTCCTCCACAAACGCAAATGGAGTTTTGGACGAAGACGTGCTCACAGAAAGAAGTCAAGGAAAAAGCTCTTGATGTAATGCATATGGAGATGGAAATCGCAGTATTTCCCAGCAACCAGCAATGATTCTACTATGCTCCACAAACGCAAATGGAGTTTTGGATGAAGACATGCTCACCGAAAGAAGTCAAGGAAAAAGTTCTAGTCCTCCACAAACGCAAATGGAAGCGCTGTGAAGATGGAGGTCGCCTAATGTTGATTGTAGCAGATAGCATGAACTCAGATGAGCCTGCTGCTCTTCTGTTGATGTAATGCAGATGGAGATGGAGGTCGCGACACTTCCTAGCAACCAGCAATGATTCTGCTCTGACATATATATGATATCATTTATAGTGATTCAAATGAAGGAAAAAAAAACGAAAATTATAAAAAACACATCCACGAAGACGTGCTCACAGAAAGAAGTCAAGGAAAAAAACTCTGCTCCTCCACAAACACAAATGGAAGCGACTGCATGCACCGAGCCTGCATAGGATGGAGATCGCGTTTGGAGGTGGCGTTTGCTAGTAGGAAGAAGCGGCTGCATGCAATGACACCTACAAAGCCTGCATGCAACGATAGCTAAAAAAAATGAATCGCACATAACTGGCCACGTATGAAGGCAGGAACGTTGAACAAAATGCCAAACTGGCCACGCATGAAGGCATGAACGTTGAACAAAATGCCACGTGGACAGAATGAATGTTCACTAAACTTTGATCATTGCATAGGCTAGAATTGGAACAAGACTATCAAGAGGTGGCGTGAGAGTGAATAAAATGGAGTTTTTTTTTTTGGATCAATGTATTTTGCACCATCATTGACTCGCTACACTACATCTATCCCCATCCCCCCCCCCCCCCCTTTTCTATCCCCATCTCTCATTGCCGTTCAGCACACTGGCAGTGTAAGATTCGCTGATCTTCCTTTTTCTTCAACCGCACAAGAGGTCACTTCGTCCTGACGAGGGGTCACAGCGCCTTCAAACCGGGCAAACTATGCCTACCATTTGACCCTCCACAAAACCCTAATCTGTGCCAAGAGAGGAGCCATCGCCAGAGAGAGAGAGAGAGAGAGAGAGAGAGAGAGGGGGAGGCGAGGGAGGTTGGTCGCCATTGTTCGGCGATCACATCAGCAGTGTTGTTGACGTTCTTCTCAACAGATTTGAGGGTTCGCAAACATGGTGAGCAATTTTTTTGTTTCATTGATCCTGTCGAGGTATGATATAAAACAGTTGAAGTTAATTATTGGGGTTTTGCTGTGTGCTTTTCTAGGACTTTCAGATTTTATACTGCGGCTGTATGATTTGTCTGTGTTTGTTGGCACCGCCGTGTTTATCTTCTTATGGTTACTGTATCTCAAGTTTGCTGCTAGCTGCATACGGCTTTTGTTGTGTGTGTGGTCACAGATGCCTTTTTTTGTTATCGTCTGAAGGTTGGAGCTCTTGACTTTGCTCAAGTCCATATCTCATTAATAGTTTGCTCACTGAAGCGTGGTTAGTTGTAATAATCTTATTATTTCGTAGTTGTTCCACCGTATGGTTATCTATTCTTTTATTTTTTCAATTTCTTTGTGTTAAATCTGAAATCTCAGTTTTCTTTTACATATAAATTTACCTCTTTTTTTTATTTGTTTTGCTTGCTGCGTTTCCTTATGATAAAGCACCAGTTCCTTATTAGGATTTTATTAAAAAGTTAGTAAAGACATGCATAAGCTAGCTGCTATGTGTTTACTTGTACTCGTTACCAGGCAAGGTCTACTCTCTTTTGTCATTTCATCAATGATTCTTTATTAGGTGAACGTTCCCAAGACAAAGAAATCTTTCTGCAAGGGTAAGGATTGCAAGAAGCACACCTTACATAAGGTTACTCAGTACAAGAAGGGAAAGGATAGCCTTTACGTACAAGGTACTTGTCCAGCACATTTCAGTTAATCCAGAATTCAATAACTTTTAGGAACGTAACAATAATTATGCTGACCTTTTTTTTCTGGTGGCCTAAATTCCGTTTGACAAAAGGAAAGAGGAGGTATGACCGGAAACAGTCTGGCTATGGAGGGCAGACAAAGCCTGTATTTCACAAGAAGGTATGGTTGCATCGTCTTTATCTTTGAATTTAAGACTAAAAGACGAGCTTGTTCAAAATGCCGTTTTTTTTTGGCCAATGAGAGAGAACTTACTTAGGTCTGATGTGATTATGGATTCTGTTGGCCGGCTAAACTGTGCAGGCAAAGACTACCAAGAAAATTGTGCTGCGATTACAATGTCAAACTTGCAAGCGTGTCTCACAACATCCCTTGAAGGTATTTGATTCTTTTGTATGTTGTAACACTTTTAAACGTTCCTATTGGATGATCGAGTCTTTTGATCAAGCAGAATTATTTGATTTTTTTGTTTTTGGAACACTAAATTATCGTGCATTTGTGCAAGGCTCAAGAGTTTTTCTTCTTATTCCTTTATAACATAGTTTGATCAAAGTTGGTTAAAATTTTGTTTTTAGGCTAATGATTTGGCCTATATTGGTATTTTGTGTATATATGAAATAATTCTGCTGAATTGATATCAATGCAGCGGTGCAAGCATTTTGAGATTGGCGGCGACAAGAAGGGCAAGGGCACTTCACTTTTCTAGATTACTTACCATGGAATTGTAGGTATAGTGAGTAGATTTTAGGACTGAAAGGATGTTCTAAAATACGTCATATCGAGTGTCTGCTAATTAATTGAGAACTATATTTCATTGAGATTACACTGTTAATTTATAATTAAGATTTTTTTAAGTAGGATTCGGGAAGCTTTGAAGTGACACTAGCATTATTGTTGCCATCACATCTATGTTCTAGTATCTATTACAGCCAGCATAATCTTGAGTTGTAGGCTTTAGAAAATGGTATGTCAACAATAACAAACTTACTCATTGTGGTGAGAATCACTGATTAAGTAGGTGGATGAGGTTCTTTTAGCTACAGCATGAGTTCTGGATAGTTGACTAACTTATGTAAATGGAAATTATACCGTGGTAGGTTTCGGGCTTTCATCTAATTACCTGCTTCATGATCGCTTTTTCAATTTCACGTATGTGACATGACTCTTGTGTCTCTGTTAGTTTTCATGTCATCCTGCTCCCTGGCCCTTTTTTAACTCCAATACAGGGCATTCAGTTGGAATACATACATCAATCAACTTGGAATTATCTTCTGTTTGTGTCTACTTCCATCAGTATATCATTGCTGCAGATTTTTTTGTGGAAGAAAATCTAGACATGAGCCGAATTCACTATAACTTGTTGTTGCAATCTGATATGACTTGCAAATCTAATACTGCATTGAAAGCAGATTGCTGCTAGAGTGCAGGGTTGTTTGGGACAGAGGAATTCTGACCATATATGCTAACTAGCACTGCCATCCACATCTGGATATGCTAGTCCGGAAACTGAGCCAATCTGGGGTTTTATCTAGCCGAGCTTTATTTTATTACAGCAGTTCACTTCCAATGGATTTGCTGCTGCATCATTGCTGTGTATTTCCTTGTCCTTTTTCTTCTCCAAACCTAGATGTGGTTTTTGGAAGCTCGTTTACTCAGTCTGCTCTTCTGGTCCACTAGTAGAAATTGAGAAAGGATCCATTTGACCTGGTAGACACTTTTGTTATCTGTAATTGAGAGCAGAGAACTGGGAAGTGATGTGAACAAATACTTGCCTTGTTAACAGATCTTTTTATGGAACATTTATACGTTAACTAAGAAATGATTTGGATAAGAATCTAAATGTGGTGTTGTACTTGTACATTTGTGATCTGCACCTAGACATTTGAGATTTCTGAATCATTGGCAATTAACTTGAGTAACTTTGTTACTCTTGGATAAAGTTAATTGGTTAAATGAGCAATGTGAAGAGAATTCACCAGAAACTATTTGCTGTTTAGTTATATTGCTTGTAAGACGCATGGTTTGTGAGTCATTAGGATTCATCAGAAAAAAAAATTATGTGCATAGGGTGTACGGTGTTTGAAAGTAGTTGATACAAGCATGGCAGAGTGTCCATTTGAGATGCATGAGAGAGAGAGAGAGAGAGAGAGAGAGAGAGAGAGATTGGTGTGGCAATGAAGAGGTTAGGTTTTTAGTAGATGAGATGTGGCAATGAAGAGGTGGTTTTTAAGTATAGTATATGAGCGGGGGCAATTAAGAGGTGGTTTTTAATATATGACAAGTGGCAATGAAGAGGTTGTGTGAATTATAGCATATGAGAGAGATGGGGTCTAAGAGGTTGAGAGAGGTGCAATGAAGAGTTTGTTCTAAGCAGAGCACGAGAGAGATCAGCAATGAAACTTGTTCTTAGTATAGTTTTTGTTCTAAGTAGGTGCATGAGCTCTCGGGCACATTCCTTGGTCAAGAAGGTTTGGGACTGTCTTTGGATGCAATGTGAACTCTAGGATGCATGAAAGTAAGAGAAGTTATAATCTTGCAACAATTATGTATTCTGAAGTATCAAGAAACCACTAACTAGATTGCTAGAAAAAAAAATTGCAAACACCAAAAATTGAGGGGAGACAAGAAATACTATATGTCACTCCATGATAGATATGAAGAAGGAAAAACATGTGAGGAATAAGTTATTTGCCACATGAACAATTGGTGAAACACAGTTAAGTGAGCTTGAAGATCGCGTTAATGGTCTGGTAGGCAGAAAAATTGAGCATTTTAGAGATTTCATTACAACTTTGTATGATGACGATTAGTAATGAGGATGGGTTCTTTCAACTTAGCATCACCTCTAGTTAGTTGTGAAAGAAAGCCTGTTGGTAGTGAATAGATCATGTTTGTACTAAGCATGTACCTTTTCGTTGAGTTTGGAAAAGGCAAACTAAGTGTCAAAATCAAGAGGGATATGTCGATGTGAATACAGCGTTTCTTATTCATTGTTGAGATCAATCTTTTCTATGGCACGCATGATTGCTCTTTGTAAGCATATTTTTGTAGAACAAATTGATTCAAAACTATTATGGAAGGGAGGATTTATGGACTTTCATTGGAGTTCAATGCTTTAAATAAGTTTTAGGTCAACATGTCTACGCTCTCTAGCAGCTCAGCATTGAGGGATGCATTTTGTATGATCATAAGCATGTTTGCTATGATATGGAAATTGATTTTTATAAAGTGTAGCTACATTATAATGTTTATAAATCCATGTCAATCAATGTGAGTAAGGATCGTGGATATTGATCATTTGAATGTTTGTATAGTTCAATATAAGTTAACCTTGTTGATTCATCATTTATTACTTAAAGTTCTCCTGTGGAATTGGTCTATTCAACATATTGGACCTTTATGTAGTTTTTCAAATGAAATGAGTTTGCTCATTTTCTTTTTTGTTTTAATATATTGTCTCTATTATGTTTCACTCCCTTTAATTACGGCTATGAGCATCTTGTTGTTGTAATCATGTGTTTGTTGCATAGATGCACATAAACGCATTTATGAGGAGATGCGTTTTTTAAACTGCGTTTTTCCGACCAGAATCAGACTAAATTTTTTTTTTTTTTTTTTGTTTTGTTTTTTTGGAAAAATAGCTTATGGCTGAAATTTTTTTAGGGGATCAATGGTCAAACCAGCGTTTTGCCTCTCAGAAGTGCAGTAGATGGGGCACAAACATATCTTACAGGGGGTCCGGGCGGCGGTAGTCCCCGATGAGGGGTTTTGGGGGCAACGCCCTCCAACGGCAGGGTTCGGGGGCTGTCGGTAGACCCTGGCCCCGACGGTAAGGCCTCTTCATGATTTGGCCTTCCAACTCCCTGAGCAAAAACACACTTACTGGGACCATCTGTGATCGTAACGAATAGGCTAGAGGTTAGTTTTGAATTTTTATTCTTGACAGAACCCAACATGGATTAATGCACCTGAACTGGACCATCCTGCACCCGAAACAGTCGGTTTTTCATTTCATTCAAGTTTGATCAAGTTCTATTGGTGTTTGCATCTCATTTTGTGTGTATATGCTGATTTTTCTACGTTGGTGAGATTGGCAGTGTATTTCTCTTTCTAACCAAAGATCATTCAAGTAGATTGGATCTTAAGGATCTGAACACATTGTCCACATATACATCTACAATGATGATCTTTCCATCTATAATTCGTACATAAATATTGGAATCAGCTATTAGTGGCTTGAATCCTGAGGATTTCTGGGCTTGATCTTTCTTCTTATACCATTGTCGCGTTGATTGCCTCAGATCGTAGATACTCCTGTGCATTCTGCATGCATAAGTAGAAGTGAGTTCAAAATGTAGCCTGGAGGTTGATCCATGTAGACTTCTTCGTCTAGCTCACATGCAAGAACGTTGTCTTTTCATCCACGATGTGAATCCTTAGATCATAAGCAGCTGCATATGCAAACAGTAGGCGTAGGGATGAATGTTTCACAATAGGAGAGAAAGTCTCAGCGTAGTCAATACCATATCTCTGAGAAAACCCCTTCGCTACTGGCTTTATACTTTGAAATATTTCTATTCGGTCCATACTTCAGCTTGTATATCCACCTGCATTGTACAGTCTTTTGCTTATCCGGTAATGGCCGCAATGTCCATACCTCATTCTTTCTCATGGATTCCATCTCCTCATTCATGGCTTGGATCCATTTGTTCCTCTCTAGACATTCAATTGCTTCCTCGAATGTTTGTGGTTCTCCACTGAATCCACAAAATTCTTCTGATGTAGAAGCTGAGCTATAAAAATACAATGTCACCTCTTTTTCATTTTTCGCCTGTCAAGAATTACGTGCAAAAATGCAGTATCGTCTTTTTCGCATTTTTTGCCTGTCAGAAATCACGAGTAAAAATGCAGTGTCGCATTTTTCGCCTGTGGTAGTTAACGTTCATTTATGTTAAATGACAGTTTATGTTCATTTATGCAGACAGAATGTTTACAGCCAATTGTCACCGCTTATCAGCAAACAACTTCTAGGAATGAATGCCAGTAGACTCCAGCCAATTGGCAATCGCATTTGACGACCTAATTACTTAGTATAAATCAGTTGTTCATACATCTCATTATCAATGGTTAGCAAAAAGATCAACATTGTGAATTGTGAAGGAGTTGAGTGTTATTACACGAAGATGCTTCCTGCGCCCTCCTCAAGCAAATCGTTCACAATCATAAAGTATTGTTGTTAGCCCTCTATCAAGCTTTTAAGCTCGAACTCTCTTGAGCATTCTAGCTCAGTCTTTAGAGATTTATTTTAGAGTTGTTATTGTGCTACTGCTTATCAGCATAGTTGCTTATTTCATACTTATTCTCAGTTACTCAGAGACAACTTTAGAGTGCGCAATTTCTATTTATTATTGTCTTGCACTCATTAGCATCTGATCTTGCTTTTCTGAATCAAAACTATTTCCTTGTTGCGTTCAGTTTGTGTCAGAATGCATGCATCTCTGTATTGCTTTTGTAACTAATGAAAATTGTCTGAGAATTCAATACTTTATGTTTGGCTATGTAATCACTTAGTATCTAGCAAAAGTTAGTTGCCAAATATTGGACGTGATTTCCATCACTACTGATTTGTTCAATTTTTTATAGGCATAGTCATGCATTGGAAATAGGAAGTTTCCGCATTCTATTATTCGACATGGTATCAGAGCTTACCTACATGGTATCAGATCATACTATCATAGTATTAGTGCTAGATCACTGCTTCTTTATCTGAACCATAGCAGTATCAGACTTGTGATATTTATCAGAGCCTAATACTATTTCGATATCAGAGCGAAAAACTCTAATACTTGACATCTTGCACGATATCAAATTGATATCATATTCTTATAGCACCTTCACCTTTGATAGTATGAGTACTATCGTCACCAAGATGAACATACTTCTTTGTGTTGTAAGGCGTATAGGATTGGAAAATATCACGATAATTGGTCATATGTTGAGTAGCTCCAGAATCCAGAAACCACGAATCATCTGAATTTGCATATTTTCCTTTGACCATAAAAGCGCCTTCATCCATTTTGACTTGAGGAGATGCTGTAACTGTATTTGCTTGTTGATCAGGTTGCTTGGCTGCATTCTTTGCTTTGAGAATTCGGCAATCCTGGATCTCATGGTTATTGCATTTGCAATACCTGCAAAACATCTTCTTATTGACGAATGTGGATTGGCCAATTTGAGTATCTGATATATCGAGAATAACAAGCGCGAAAGCTTTACCATCCTTCAATTTCCATTTTGAATCTTCTGTGTCGTTTTCAAATTTCACTTCGATACATGTAACAACATCCCATAACTCATTGGCGATTAGCAAGGTCTTCATCTTAAATTTTCACAAATGATAATTGGATCCATTCAGCTTGTCTGCGATAAGACCAGCTTTACTTTGAGAATCCATCTGAAACTTAGTCTGTCAATTGTATCGATGACGCTAAGATATAGTGATGCCAACAACAAGAAATCAATTCCCTAATACTGAAAGGATGCAAGGAACTGAAGAATATGATATCAATTCGATATCGCAAAAAAATATCAAGTATTAGAGCTTTTCACTCTGATATTGAAATAGTATCAGGCCTTGATAGAGATCACAAGTCTGATACCGTAATAGTTCAGATAAAGAAGTAGTGATCTAGCACTGATACTATGATAGTATGATCTGATACCATGTAGGTATGCTCTGATACCATGTAGATAAGCTCTGATACCATGTCAGAAATAGGTGAGTAATAGAATGTGAAAACCTCCTACTTCCAATGCATGACTACGCCTATCAAAGTAGTAGTGATGGAAATCACGTCTAATCTTTAGCAACTAACTTTTGGAAAAAATTATGAAGGACACATTGAAAAATGTATTATAATAGACAAAATTGTAGCAAGTATTTGAAGAAATTCAAGAGAAGAAGAACAAAAAATGAACGAAAAAATTGAATCGATTGCTAACTTGTAGTTTTAAAATATCATATCATTCCACATCGATTTAATATCACATATTTTCATAACTCATTTTAAATTTCAAACATATCAGGAAATAAACTCATAAAAAATAAATTTGTAATCATATTACGTGAAAATATCATGACATGTAATATAACTTATATCCGTTTTTTGTTCTTTGTACATAGTATCTGTAGATTCCAATCAGGATAGTGCAACTTACAAAACTCCTCACAAAATGTGATGAGTTCGGTGATCAGCCATGCCACTGACCATGTGGCTGTAGCTCTCGTGTACACATGGTTGCGATTTAGCAACTCGGGAGCTAACCACGGCCAAAGCGCATGGTTTGTTGGATTGGCCACGTAAGATTTTTTTGTTTCGTATTGGACTCTTACTGCCATTCCCCAATCGATAACACCAATTCTGGGATGTATTTGATTGGTGAAATCGATCATGACATTAGCTGCGTGCAAATCGCAATGTAAAAGGAATTCATTATGTGCAAATGCCATAGTTTGCACAAAAGCATGTGAGATGCCACACGCATGGTCACAAATCGATTTTATCTTGACCATCTCATCTGACGATATAATAGGGTCTACTTGAGAACCCTTCACCTTACCATTTCCCTGCAACTTTGCCATGACTCTTCTGAATGAGCCATTCTTGATTGGTAGTTTCATCAGCATATCGTCTAGGCTACCTCCATTGAAGTATGGAAAGATAGAGATCAAAGGAGGTTGTCGTGTATGTCCAATACTCCGCACAATTCCCATGTGTGCAATATCAATACTAACCTCTTGCACGAAGGATTTCAATCTATCTTGCCGCTCACCTGTGTATCTCTTTGCGGCAAAAACAACTCCTTCAGGAAAAAACGATATTCCAATGATTCCTATTTTAAAACAGGATCCAAATGTACCAGATCCTACTCTTTCTTTCCAAACAATTGCATCATTTGGAATTCCCACTTGATAGAGTGCATTCGGAATTCCTAACACTCGCCGCTAGTCGTGTAAAATCTATTTTCTTAAACTCCATTGATGAATTGTCTCCCACATGTGAAAGGCATTGATGTTCTAATCGCATTTTTTTTTTTTTGTAACACAATTTGTGACTCGATGTGTTTAGCTCTTTTACTTTTTTCTTTCTGTATTCTCCACAGCTTGTCCCAACATTCTAATTTAGTTCAACTTCATCTCCCAAATCTTGAAGACACTTATTGACAAATTAAATTTGAATTATATGTGTTTATTCATGCTTCTATGTGATCTCACTATACATACATTTGTAATCCTTTTGCATCTTAAGATGTGAAATATACAGACAATCATAATATATCCATTTTAAAATGATGAAATAATGTCGATTGGATGTGAACATCCTTTTCCACATTGTTAGTAGTTTTTTTAAGTTACAATTGTTAGTATTGTGTTGTCACGCATGTTGCCAATGAAGAGGGTGGCAATTGTCTTCTTCAAATTTTTCAAGAAGGAGATTATGTCTGTCTCCGTACAATTCGAACTTTGAAGTTTGCCAAAGAAAAGATCGTTTGCATCTAATTGACAATATTTTATGAATGTGAAATGGATATAAATAACTTGTACTTATCTTTTGGGAAAAGTCAATAGAGCTCTTCAAAGTTGAATGATATATGCATGTGAAGTTTGGTGAATTTACATCATATATGCAAGTGAAGTTTGGTGAATTTACATCATATAGTACAAAGAAGGTAGCTCATCCCTATGTGATTCATATCCCGTTCATTTTGCAAACTTGTGGTTTTTCTAAGTTTTTGTCATACTAAAACATTTTCTTGGTTTGGATCGAGACTGGAAAATTTTTGACCTTGAGCTCTACATTTGATTATGATTCACACGTCTTTATATATGTTTTTTTTTTTTGCAAATTTGTACCCATTAAACATAATTAAAAAAAAAGTAATGTCAACATCGAGTGCATAGTTAATAAGTCATCAATGAAATTTATATACCATATAGAGAAACAAATGTCTCTTTAAAATTTTATTATAGAAGATGGTCTACAATTAACAAGAGAAAGCGTTAGACCAAGATCTTATATTGAATCATCAAGATCAAACAAAAATTGAAGTGAAGCAAAATGATGCCATTATTACAACAATGGAGGTGGAAGGAGATTGGACATTGAATCACATTCGATCAGAGCTTACGTTACTACAATTTGATATTTCAAAATGCTTTTGTTTTTTAGTCAATGGGAGATTGGTACATATATGTGAATCTTCTCTTTGATGTTAATACACATTTTAAGTGACCTTGAATTTATTTGTTGCTATTTTTGTGATTTTCTCTATAATTTTGCTTTTTCAATTGACATGTTGCTTTGATAGGTAAGACCAAGACAAGAGAACCGTCTACAATGCAAGGATTTATAGACAAGCATAGAAGAAGTTGAAATTGCATAAAGCTTGGAATGACAAGGATGCAACAGCTCATAAATACTAGCACTAAGGTATGGTGTTTATTTAGAATTTGCAAAATTGCGATATAGATATGTTATAGCTTGCTTGCATCTATTGAATTACATTTTCATACTCAACATTGATTATACTCTCATAAATTGTATTGTAATGTTCTGATATATAGGTTCAGGAAGAAATCTCTACCAAAATCAAATTTTAAAACTTTCAACAACAAGCTTTTTAAAAAAGACAAAAGATAATGTCTCAAATGAGTTCAAGATTGTCTTGGATACTTATTATTAAATATTTTTCCTTATGTACATGGTTCACAAAATCAATAAAATATATGTGGCTTTTCACTAACAACCATTTGTGTGTATTTTTTCTATAATATCTATATCTTCTATGCATCATCTAGTGTGATGAATTTTAATTGTAATTGAGCTTTCTATAAACAAATCATTACATATTTATATAAGTACATCTCTACATTTCCAACAAGGTGGGAAGAGTGGTGTTCTCTATAACGAAAAACTCACCATCGCTTTCTTCTTCTTTTGATGGAGCTGGGTGGGACCTTGCATGTGATAGTAGAATCTGCAACATCTCCTGTCGAAACAGTTCATACAGTTCGTATATACATTTCATCGATATCTTAGGGCACCGAAATTGTAAAAAAATATCGTTGAATAAATAAATCATCTTGGTAAACAATATTTTAAAATTAATCCATTACAATAACAACAAAATATTGGACTAAATAGAATCTATCTCACGTATGTCAGGATCGGAGGGTTGTGTCATGTACCACTCCAGAAATGATTTTATATTATGGATGAAAAACCATCCGCAATTGAATGCATTGTCTTGCTGGGAGGACTGAAATATTGCAAAGTATAATTGTTAATTTAGAAGTCAATAAAAGTGTTAACCACATGATAACCTATAGTTGAAAAGATGAGTGAAAAGATCTCCTTACCTTTGCAGCAACAATTTCCATATCATTGATATGGATGAATTTCATCTATGCAAGTTTTGACACAATACTTTTTCGCTTATTACTTTGTAGTTTCGTACCCAATATTTGTATTTTCTCATTTATCTGTTAATCCAAAGTACACAATGTTTGTATAACTAGTTTCATATGATCATTTTCTTGATTAAGATTCAATATAAGATTCTACAAACGAGAATTATCTAAATTTAAGATTGCATATCTTTTATTGTTTGCAATAACAAAGTCTCTTTTTCTGTGAAGTGATTAAGCAGACCATTCAATATATTCTCCAACCTATGTATTTTTTGCATTGAACAACCAATGCCATAACTTTTTAATCTTTCACAATAATCCAATAGACCATTTTACACTATGAGTTGTGTGACTGGTTCAAAATTAGGATGTCGCATTGAATTTGGATCTATTGGATGTAAACTTCCATCAACCCCGATCAAAATTTTTGTTGTTCTCCATCCTATGATGCATGTTTTCGAGAGTTGACAATTTGGATCTTTTCACAATCTTTTTTGACATTGGAGCTTATTCTACAAGAAGATCAATATGGAGATGATACTTAGACATCTTGATATTAGATAAATAAATCTGATAGAATATCAAAATGTTGATTATGTTGCAAGCGACCAAAAAAAAAAAAAAAAACCTAGAGGGATGAGTTTACATATTGATTGAAAAAATTTGAACTAAAAAAGTTTAAAATAACCCTAGCAGTCTTTTTGATCCAGCTTTCTTGCCTGATATGCAACTAAACGGTTTGTAATACGACGCAAACCCAATTCCAGTGGATGTGTGTCAAATTTACAAATTTTTGAACTGCAAAAATTTGGTTTCTCATGGGGGCTCATTGTGATCCAATCTGTTCGAATTGTCTTGGATGATATTTAGTTCGCTGATTTTGTTTTCCTCTGATATGCAAGCGATGAGCAACATGAGGAAATTTGGTTTCGTTGTTTTCTAGCTGAAATGAAAGGCAAGATTTGCATTTACGAAAGAGGTGACGTTAGTTAATATTAGTACATTGTCTTGAAGTTTGGACTTCACGTGTTGCGGCTTTTAGTCTTTTAGTTAACTACACATGTCACTAGTGGGGTAAAGTTACAGGGGCTGCGTGGGCAGACCAGAAATTCAGTCGGAGATTTAAAAATTGACGGCTTTCTCTCTCCTATGTGGCATTCCTTAGAGGCCCTTTTTGTGTATGGATTATCATCATGCTCTTTTTCTACCTATGTTGTAAATTGTCAGCTCTAATCAATTCATCTTGATCAACTTCAAATTGATGGTCATTTAGTTGATTCCCTTCATTTTCACTTGTATTGGAACTTGGCTCGTCCGATTGACAATCATCTGCATTTGAAATTTGCTCATGCAAATGGTTGAAATCTACATCCTCAAATAAACTTTGGTTTTATTTATCTTGGTTGGGACTTTTGCTATCTACATATGCTTTTTGATCTGAATCTTGATTTTCGCCATCACTTTGCTCATTAGCTTCACTCTCGAACTCATCTTAAAATGGCCTTTTGAAAACACGGATACAAGCATTCTTGGATAGAGGCCAATTAGTTTGCTCATTACACACTTCTATTCCCAAACCATTATCCTTTCTCTTCCAACACTTATAAGCTGCTGCTTCAAAATGAATTTTAGCAAAGATGACCTTTGCTAGATCTGGCCAGTCAAACAAGGCAAAGTAGCGATCTAGTTTGTCCTACCATTCTTCAATATCAATGGAATTGGAATCACCATCAAATTTCTCAATAGTGATTTGTTCCTTGTGTACTCGAGCATCGAAATGGTTTCGTTGTTCATGAAATCTTGCTTGCTGTGAAACTCATGGTTCAAACACTTCCTTGTCAAATTCATCTCTAACTTGGCATTCAACATTATTTCGCAACATCTATTTTCCCTTATCAAGAATTCTAGTTGGATCAATGTCAACTCTTCGAGCGTCCTAAGGAGAATATACCGCATTTTGCGGAGGAAGTGGTAACTATGATGATGTAAATGGTTTTTTAAATCTTAGATCGTAAGCTGGTATTTTGTCATGTTTGCAAGATACACTAACAGATAATCTCGACCATTTTACTTCATCTACTTCATGTTTTTTTTCCATAGTTTGTAACATTCGTACAATGTTTTACGCCTTTTCGAACCGTGTTTGAATTGGGTTTGAATCGAGAAAGAATCGGCTTCTCCAGGTTTAAACCGGCGAATCGGTTTTAGGGTTCTCCCCCACCCCGCCCCCCTCCTCCCTTCGTTGCTACCCTTCTATTATGTCAAAGAATCTTAGTGTTAATGAATAACACATAGATTATAATTCGTGATTAATCGAAAGTGAAATTTGAATCACGACGTGCAACTCCTAATTCTTGTTACCTAACAATACCTATCACTTGTGGTTTAGGGTTCTTGATCCATCTGTTGCCCACAGTTTTAGCTATGATTTGTATGATATCTGTGACATCTAGTAACTACCAACTTCCATACATGACTAGAAAGATTGATCATTGTTACTCGTCACTCAAAACATTAATGTCAATGTACAATGAAACAGTCTCAAGTCTCAAGTCTCTCTCTCTCTCTCTCTCTCTCTCTCTCTCTCTCTCTCTCTCTCTCATGCCAAAATAAACGGTTTGAACCGTTTATTCTCTAAACAAAATGAAGTTTTTTTTTTCCCGGTTCGAACCGCGATTCTACACAACTATGCATTCCTAAGATTAATTGTGTGTAACTTGAAATTGCTCCCTCATGAGTGCATGTTGGTCCAAAAATCTGTGGTTCTTTCAGAATTTCTTTTTTAGGTAGATTGTCTTGATGAGGGTTGGTTTTATCAGTTGCTTGAACACAGAAGCTGCGGCACAGCCGCTCTAACAAACCCATTCTTCCAGTCCTCATCAGTGAATGTCCCAAACCTCAACTCCTTGAAGATGGGAGAAATTTTGATAAATGCAAGGAAAATTCAAGACTAAAACACCAGAAGTGCACTGAAAATTGCAATGAGCTTTCTTCTAGCTTCCAAACCAAAATTTCTGGCCGCAGCAACACTTCGTCCTATTTATCCTTGCATCTGTGTCATCTTGTCCCTTGTTTTCTTCAGGCTAAACTTCCTCTAAGTCATCTGCTGTTGATTTGGTTCTGAATTTGACAACATCTCACCATCATGACATTCCCCAACCTTTGCAAGTACTAGAAAACAGAAAGCAATCAAAGCCAGAATCCTGCTATCAAGCCCTAGCTATGGCGTCTCTCATTTTGTCCTCCGTGATGTAATAAATTGCTCTTCAATAATATATTTACAGCAATAACGCCAAAACTGCCTGAAACAAAAAAATGACAGGCATGGAAATGGAGAATCCTCCAGCCATGATCTCAGGCACTGTCACGGGGTTGATTTCAAAATGTGTACATTGCACACAAAATCATTGTCTTGCTTCCAAATCCTAGAAGAGACTAGAACCGTAAGCTTGGACCACAAACTTCATTTGGCTAGGAATTCCTAGGATAGTCGGGATACGCGTATTAAATGCAGGAATAGAACCTCCACCCGATTGCAGCTGACAGTTCTAAGCAGGACAGCTAGTCTCAAAACTACAAGGCCTAGCGGAAGCACGAAAACACAATAGAGAAGAGAGAATACTGAATTACTATTTGTTTCTTAAAACCACTTTTATAACTCGTGGAAAGGATGACCAGATGTGTATGAAGCTTTTCTGCTGGAAAACCCACTGCAAGATATCAATATCAAAACACAAACAAAGCTTGTAAACTCCCCAAGGGCCTTACTGATACCGTGACATGCATATTCCCAGGCATGTGAATAAATGGAGGCAGGTTTAAATAAGAAGAACCACCAATCAGAACTCCATTTGCTGAGAGTCAATTTACAACTGCATGGTACTGAGTAGTGATATGCTCCTTCACAACTCTTAATAAAGCCTAAGGTATCCAGATATTGTAGAGAATTATTTTTCAACCTTTTTTGACAAGCCGCAACAAACTTGGTTTCTCTGTATAGCTTCTAATAATGACATTATGACAGCCATGCCTGCTAGTCATCAACTCAATCTTGCACGCATGAACATAACAGGCTAAACCCAAGTGGAAGAAGGTATTTACAACTTTTTACAGATCCAGATGTAATGGAGGGAAATGAGGGGAAACAAGTGGTGTAACAGATTCCAGCTACTATGTAAGCCTTCCTTTAACCAAACTACCGACCAGAAAAAGCTCAAGAAGTAGAACATTGTTCGTAGCTAGAAGCATCCAGTTTCTCAAAGGAACCCCTGTGCACAAAACCAGGCAATCTGCTTTTCCACGATGTAAAGTCCACCTCTCTGAGCTTAAGGAGCAGATACAGGATAATGCCACAGATGCAACCCAGTGCTAAGCCCGAGGCTTGAGATACCACCACGCATGTAAGCATCACGAAAGAATTCAGCCTTGAACTTTGGTCCCTACAGGCCATTGCTAGCTCCACTCCAGAAAATAGCAACAGGACTCCTAAAAGAGCTATGGGAAATTGGGCCAGGATTTGTAGCAATGAGTTGCCCAGGAGGAGGCCAATTACAAGCTTTCCAGCACCCAGGAAGACCACTGAGATGCCAGACCGTGCACCAAACCGATATTGGCCTGCCAGCCCTCCAGCCCCGTGGCAAACTGGCAAAACCCCAATCCAACAGCCCAGTAGATTCATCAATCCTACGCTCACGGAGACCCTGACAGGGGACACTAGCTCCTTGTTTGGAAAGAGATCATTTGAAAGTTTGCACACAGCAAGTACTGAATTCAGAATGGAAAGTGGTAGCTGTGGCACGGCAGCTCTCTCAAACCCAATCTTCCAATCCTCCGCAGATATGTGCACAAATCGAGGAGTCGATGGGCCAAACTTCAACTCCTTGAAAATATGGGGCTTTTTGATAAATGCAAGGACAATTCCAAGCAAAAATACTAGAAGCGCGGTGGGCACTGCAATGAGAATTTTCCGGTTTTCCGAGCCAAAATCGTTTCGTCCTTGGTAAGCACATTGCAGTTCCCCGCCTATCCTTGCATCTTGCCCTGCATCTTCTTCATGCAAAGCTTCCTCCAAGTCATCGGTGGTTGATCTATTTCTATATCCAAGGCCACATCTCTCCATCATGCCGCCCCCGCTGCCAGTGACAAGTACCAGAAAACAGAAAGCAATCAAAGCCAGAAGCTTGCTATCAAACCCTAGCCAGGGTCGCTCTCCTGTCGCTTTCCCTGATGCAATATCTTGGTCTTTCAGAATATACTTCACAGCGGTGACGGCAAAACCAAGACCCTGGGATAGTTGAATTCCTCTCACCACTGGCAGCGGAACAAGACGATCCATCACCCTAATCAATCCTGTAACGCCCAACAGAAACAGCACCAACGCTGTGGAAAGTCCTCCTGCCATGATCTGGGCCACCGTCAAGGGGTTTGTTTCGGTGATGGCCGCTGCAGCTATGGCTTTCATTGGCTGTACTGGCATCGGCACTCCAAAGATGAGGCCAGTGGCGATGTTGTACAAGCCTGTCACAACAAGGGTCGTCCCCAGATCCAAGCCATTGACAAGGGTTAGGGCAACCACAATGGGCACAAAGGTGCCGATGTCCCCCAGCGATCCGCTCACTTCCTGCCACACATCCTTGCATCTGAGGTTCCCCTTGAAATAAGTCCACCATGTGCTCGACGCTCGCCTTCTTCCTTCCGATCCATTCACCTCCATTTTCTCGATCCTGCTTCAAATCCTAAATCCAAAATTTCATGTCAGAAATAGCTCATTCGAGATTGTCCAAAAAAACTATGCATCTAAGCGTCTACCAGAAAATATGCGGCAAAGCATTGCAATCAGGTTGATATTTCAGCTGCATAATCAATTAATCCACCCGCCCACCTAGTGGTGACTAGGATTGAGCCCTGGTGTTGGAATTGCGGCCAATCCAGAGGATTGTGCTAGATCAGCAGATGCAAGTGACGACTGGGCTACATAATCTGCAAGCCAATGGTAGGCCAACGCAGCACCTGTTGGCTTGCAGATTATTCTAATCAATCGCGACTCGCTTCTGCTGATCTATCTATCAGATGATCGTTGTGTAAAACTGTCTAATGATATTCATTTCAAACCGAACAATTCACAGCAATTAACGATCATTCATTGGGTAGTATTGGTGACCAAATGGCATCAGCGAATTGGCACAGAGGCATAATCTGCAAGCCAAATGCTCTGCAGCTCAGATTTATCTAAACTCCACCTAGCTACACTTCCTTCCTGTGACTTACCTCTGAGAATCTGAGATGATGAATGGGGTCACGTCTTAGATGAATGATTGCTGTCAAATTCTGTTCTCACCCTGCCATATTCATTATGCGATGCACTATTAGTTGCTACAAAGGCATAGAAATTAGCAATAAAGAAGAAGAAGCTGCAGAAGAAGAAGAAGAAGAAGAAGAAGAAGAAGCAGCAGCAGCAGCGGAAGAGGAAATAATAGATAAGAACTATATGAAGAGGAATGGGTAGTGGACTTTCTTTCTTTTTTGACTTTTTTTAGCATTTTTTTTGTTTTGTGTTTTGTTTTTCTCAAATTTTTTATTTATGTTCCTCATTTTTTTTTTCAATCTTTTTCTTTTCTCAATTTTTTCTTTCCATGTTCCTATTGCACTTTCTGTTTTAAAAAAAAAAATTAGTTTTTTTATTCAATTCTTTTTTTTAGTTTTCTGCGCAAAATTTTTAAAAATAATATTTTTTTAAATGGAACATGCATGTGGACAGCCAATGACAAGCTGTCATGTAGCAAGATGCACTTTGCACACTAGATGTGCATGATGCGTGGCAACTCGTCATTGGCTGTCCATATGCATGATGTGTGACAACCTGTCATTGGCTGTTCATATGCACATTTCATCATAATTTTGTTCACTTGGGCTTACAATTACTTTTGGTTCTAAATTTACAATAACATTGTGCTTTTGGACATGCAAAATTCTGGGCAGAGGCTACTGCCATAGCCTATTAGACATTGGCTTCTGTGTTGATCGCCTTCCCTTTCTGCTTCTTAGTTGGGGTGCTGGTGAAACTGGTTCTGTTGTCAATTGGGAGGTGGCTCGCCTCTTAGTGCTTGGATAGAGATCATCATGCTCTTTGATGGATACATGGCATGCCATGTGCTACATAATTGGTGAATCATATATAGGTAGAATAAAACTTGCAAAAAATTTACTCGAAGATTGTCAAAACCCTATTAAATGCCCCTCTTATAGAGCCTACGTATCTAGTGGAAAATCGCATATGTCGAATTATTGCCTTTATATTTCCACTCTCCTTTGATAATATCCATGGAGCATGAGTTGATCTTTCCCTAGACTCATGTCTGTCTCTAAAGCATATCCATTACATTTAGTCAATCTTTTGGTTCTTCAAAAACTCGTGTGTATAAGATTTTTGACTGATTGAAATGCTTCCAAGACGATTCTCCTATTGGAATACATAATGTTTAGTTTATTTATTTCAATATGGTAGTTCCTAGCGTAAGCTTTATATGCATTGTGGATAACGTTATTATAAGTCTTCCTTAGTTACAGACCTAATTGTAGTCAAAACCCTAGTTTTGTATACATGTTCACTATATTTGCTTTATTGTCATAATGAGCAATAGCTCACACATGAGACCATATACATTAGTTACATTTGGAAAGCTCTTTCTGTATTGTCATGAATTATATTTCCTTAATGTTTCTAAAAAGTTTCATGTAGTTAATAAGCTCTTCATGTGTACAAATAATTTATTCTATACCTTGTGTTTTCTAATCATGTTGAGCAACTTCATGACTAACATTATGCTCTTTGTAGTCATCCCTAAGTGAGAAAGTTTTCAGGAGAAAAAAAAAAAAGTTTATAAATTTGCAATGATTATGTCAAGCATTGCAAAATCAAAAGGAGATCAAATATAAGCTTCTAACTTGTTCCAAAGGTAATATTTTTTTCTCCTAGATCGATTAGTCAAACCTCTTGAAAAACCAATATAGATATTTTGGCCTACCTGTATTGGGAGTTAATTGCACTTTAACATACATGCCCATATTTTGGCCTTGTATTGGGAGTTGATTGCACTTTAACATACATGCACAATTCCAAGCACAAAGTCTAATCATTGTCAAAACCTTCAATGTCCAAGTGCACTTATGTGGAGTCATCACAATTCCCCACAATGCCAAGCACAAAGCCCAATAGTTGTCAAACCCTTTGATGTCCACATGCACTTATGTGAAGTCTAACTTTGTACCTCATCAAGGCGAGGAAGACCACCAAGCCAATTCTGTCAAAAGGAATACAAGCCACTACTCACAAAAATAAAAGAAAAGAAAAACCACATACATATTGATGATGAAAGGAGAGCACTACCATCGAATCACTTCTCACAAAAAAAAAACAAATTTGAGAAATTTGTAAGCTACTTGCAATAAAAATATGTATATTAGAAGTTTAAATTATGATGACATCAAAGGACCCAGAATTAAGAAACAAGAGTAAAATGCCACGTTGAGGAAGTTGAGGAAGAACGTTCATATTTATGATCACTAGTCCTCCTTTATGAGTGAGTCATTCCATGTAAAATATTCTTGTTTGGCATTAGGTGCTCTACTCTCCCCAACCTAACAAACACTCTCTCTCTCTCTCTCTCTCTCTCTCTCTCTCTCTCTCTCTCATACAACCAAAGAGACCCTCCACTCTCCCAAACCTACCCCACACACCCACCCAAATGGTTGCATCTTGGAGGCATGTCAGGCATTTGGGCCCAACATTGCCCGAGCCACCCATTCCTATCAAGGCGGGTAGAGAGAGAAGAGATGAACTAAGGGGGAGATGTAAAGTAATGGAATGGGTGATGAACTAAGGGGAGATGTAAAGTAATGGAATGGGTGGCTGGGTTCCTCCAAGCCCCATGGCTCCTAAATGTGTTGATGGCTACCACTTTAGATAAAGGTGGCTTGTCATTTCATGCCACAAATGATAAGTAAGAGGGGGGTAAATAATATCTTGTGCTTCAAGTGGCTTTTGACATGGAAGCATATTTTTTGTGGTTATTTCTACTTTGTTTATTTCTTACTACTCAAAGCTTTTGCACGTTACTACTTACCACAATGGAAGCGCCTCCCATCAACTGGAATATTCACTAGAAAATTCACTAGAATATTCCACTGCCACCAGCATATATATGTGAGATATAAGGAAGCTAGCTACTTTTGGCGAAGGAAGGTGGGCGGTGGCGTAGCTCCCTCGATTCCGCTTGCAAGCTGCTGAGATATGCCGCTGAAGCAAGCGATCGATCGATCGAGAAAGAGAGAGAGAGAGAGCGAGAGCGAGAGAGGGAGGGCGATGAGGGCGTTGTAGCTCAACCAAACGCAAGCTGGGGCCCGCTTTCTGCACCAACTCGCGGCTCAGCTATAGAGTGTGTGTGATCTCTTGCAGCAGCAGATAGTAGATTGCATCACCTGCAAGACAAGCAAATCTATCTATGTCATCATCTGATCTGATTGGAAATATATAGATGGGCGAAACAGTCCTGATTCACTGCAACTGTCCCTGTGATCTTATGTGCAGCAGTACAATCGGGCAAGGAGCTCGGGAACTGGGCTTTGCTTGCAAGAGCTTAGATTTAGAAGCTGCTTGCCGCGTCTTGGGAATTAGTTGGGTTGGGTTTACACGAATTAGTTCTGAGCAGTATGTGGGGGTGTGCAGTAGCCGTGGCAGTACCATTTCGGGGTAGTATAAGATCCAGATTGCTATATAATATGCAGATTGCTGTTTCGGTGATTCTGCCTGTTTTGGTGCTTCTTTCATTCCCTTTAGGCTCGCATGCCAAGCACGCTGGAATCACAAGACATTTCGAGTTCAATGTGAGTGAGGAAACATCCGCAGCCAGCTATACTGGGTTTTTTCCAAGTCCAATTTCTCTTCTTTTGTTGTTGCTTAGGTGACGTTATTGTTGTTTGAGCATTTTGATTATGCATAAAACAATCGAGAGGCTGACTCTCAGCTTTTTGTATCCACGCAGGTAACATATCACAATGTCTCAACACTATGTAAAAGCCAGAAGCTGGTGTCAGTTAATGGACAATTTCCAGGGCCTACTATCCATGTGAACGAGGGAGATCAAGTTATTATCAAAGTCACTAATTTCGTGAAGTATAATGTCAGCATCCACTGGTATAAATATCTTCTTTTCAATGCTTCTTCTAATACTCCAACAAACCAGAATTATCTGGAAAACTAAAGCCGTGCGTTGAACAGGCATGGGATCAGGCAAATTCGATCGGGCTGGGCCGACGGACCTGCATACGTTACTCAATGCCCAATCCAACAAGGCCAGTCATACACGTACAATTTCACAATTGTAAGCCAAAGTGGAACTCTTTGGTGGCATGCACATATCACCTGGCTGAGGGCCACAGTGAATGGAGCTCTCATCATTCATCCAAAGCGTGGCGCTCCTTATCCCTTTCAAAAACCAGACAAAGAAGTACCTATCGTCCTTGGTAAGCAAGAGCATTAAGCGAACCATTTCCATCTTACAACCCCTTGCAAAATATGTGTCATGTAGCTTTTTAGAGCAGAACAGAACAATAAAAATTGTAAAGTTTTGAAATTTGCCGCAAATCAGATAAAGCAACAACAGTAAATCCTGTGGCTTTTGCTAGAGATAAAAAATGAAGGACTTGTAATACTAGCAAACCATGCAGCATTTGCAGGGGTGAATTAGTTTAAGGAACTACACTTCCAAATTAAGAATAGCTGTAATTCCGAAAATCAAAATAAGTGGTAGAAATAATTTTATGCAGCGTTTTCCTTTGTAAGCTGAACAACCATGCCAGTCGATCTCTTAGCTGTTGCTTACAGCAGATGGGCGGAGCATAGTATATTTGATTGATAAAAGATCTCGTTTAGTACTATAATAACTTGAATGTGGGTTTATATGTGAAGGTGAGTGGTGGAACGCAAACGTGGAGGATGTGGCTGCTCAGGCTTTGGCAACCGGTGGTTTACCCAACATATCGGATGCATTCATCATCAACGGCAAACCCGGGCCACTCTACAAGTGCTCTTCAGGTTTGCATACTCCCTCTGGCGTATGGCCAATTTTTCTTGCATCTACAACGTAACAAGATGTCCTTAAATTTTTTAATGAAACTCATTTTTAGCGTCATCACTCTCTATCGCATTCATATCCCAGGCACATTCATCAATAGGCCCTAACACTATTATACAAACCCTCATGTTAGAGACATGTATAGTGGAATAATGGCTTCTTCTAATGGTAAGGGTCATTAATCCAGAAGTTACAATTAGAAACTAGAACGGATAATCATGAGATGTAACTAACAAAATACATAAAAAGGTTAAAGGAATTAGGCACGACATCAGCAGGACCTCATTTTGTTGGCATAAAATACAATAATAAAGTTTAGACACATTACATGGCATAAAAATACCATCGCTGAGTTTTATTAGGAGATTCCAGCCACACCATAAAAAGTGATCGAACACTGTGGCCGACAAAAAAAAAAGTTTGAACTGTAAAGGCATCGGCCTCGCCATGTATCAAGGTTGGAAATAATTGTCTAGTGATCAACTTTCGGCCAGGTTCAACGATCCTTCATTTAGTACTCGGTCTAATGGGAAAATCCATTCCCCACGAAAACATTCATTTTCCAATATTTACAATGTATGTAACTGCAGTTAAAAGTGAATACTTGGCTCATTAAGTATCCTTTCTCATAGTTTTTGGTCAAAATTTTATGCCTTCTCTCTTATTAGAAGCTTGTTTGAAGTTTAAATGTGGCGACCTCTGAAAATTAGGTCCCTATCTGTAAGATGGTAGCGTAACATTACATGATCAATATTTAACATGAAAATCTCTTTGAGGGCAAGTCGGTGATGTTCCTCTAAGGTAAAAAGCAGAGAAGAAATCTTCCGTGTTTTTATGCACACAAGTAAAAAATTTCAATGATAGAGAGAAATTTGCAAGGATGTAATGATCTCCTTATTTAGTAATCATAGGGGATCGTTAAATTCATGATATTTGATAGGAATCGATGAACTCCCTAAATTTGTACATAAATTAACCATAAAAATGTGACAAAGGTAGCATTACCACCTTAGTTAAAATCACAGTTTATGTTTTTTCTTGTATTACAAAGTAGTTCACGGTCTCCCTTTCTCTCTCCTTATGACGGCATCATCTAACGATAACGCACGTCTTAGATCTGCAATGTTAAGATCTGAGCAGCGAGGGCAATCGTTTTTGTGATTGTACTGTGCTTGCAGGCGCGTTCGTTCTGGACGTCATCCCTGGCAAGAAATACCTTCTTCGCATTATCAATGCTGGTCTCAACAACGAGATGTTCTTTGCAGTAGCCAACCACACTCTCCTTGTGGTCGAGACAGACGCCACCTATACCAAACCATTTCAGAGCTCCGCCATTCTTATCACTCCTGGCCAGACAATGAGTGTGCTCTTTGAAGCAAACCAGCCTCAGGGACAATATTTCATAGCTACACGTCCATATTCCACAGTGCCCGGTGCTCCTTTTGATAACACAACCGCAACTGCAATATTGAAGTATAAGGGTAGCTCAGCTTCATCCACTCCAGTGATGGCATCTCTACCTGATTTCAATGACACGGGCTTTGCTACAAAGTTTGATAATAATGTTAGAAGCTTACCCACTCCTCAGTATCCTGTCAATGTGCCACAGACCGTTGATCGTAGCTTGTTCTTCACCATCGGACTGGCAGTCAAGCCTTGCGCTCCCAATAAAACTTGTGCTGGCCCCAACGGAGGCCGACTCGCAGCTGCTGTGAACAACGTCTCTTTTGTTCTGCCCTCAGTCGCTCTTCTGCAGGCACACTTTTTCAACATGAAAGGTGTATTCACTACAGATTTGCCTGACAGGCCTGTCATTCCCTTTAACTTCACTGGACAGCCGCCCAGGAATCTCGTAGCCAAGGTTGGTACTAGATTGAGCCTTATACCTTATGGAGCAAACGTCCAGCTCGTGTTGCAAGATACTAGCCTCCTTGCAACGGAGAACCATCCAATTCATCTCCATGGATTTAACTTCTTTGTGGTTGGCAAAGGATTCGGGAACTTCAAACCATCAGACAATTCTAGCTTCAATCTTGTTGATCCTCCTCAAAGAAACACTGTCGGAGTGCCGGCAGGTGGATGGATAGCACTCAGATTCAAGGCAGACAATCCAGGTACAGGCTCTTCAAGCATTTTACACCAATTCTCCCTGTAACTCACAACATGTAACTATATCTCTACAATCGCATGAAGAGAGTACACATATCCTCTGTTATCAGGGAGATTTCCCTGTATCAGTTAAATCTGCGTTTTCAGACAAACTTGAAAAACATGCCTCTCTTTCTATGATTTTTGGGTTTTACAAATACTGATCCTATTTTTGCAGGTGTGTGGTTCATGCATTGTCACTTAGAGCTACACAACTCATGGGGATTGGAGACTGCATTCATCGTTCAAAACGGAAAGCGCCCTCTTGAGAAAATTCTCCCTCCCCCAAGCGACCTTCCCAAATGCTGATCATCGCATACGTGACGTCCGTAGTGTGTTAATGATTCTTTCATCAATATCAACAAGTGATCTGAAAGCAGTCACTTTATCCATTTATTTGAAATTGCTATGCATGAATTATTCAAAAAGGAGAGCCACGCAGACTTGAGAGATGCAACCCAGTAACAAGAGAGAGCTGTAAGTGTTTGTTTTCCTGTAGATCATGCATCCGATCATACAACAACAAACATTACAGTCATGACCGATACTGATACTGCTGCTGGTGTTGCTGGATGAAGAAAAAAGTCTTCATAAGCTACTGTGGCTGCAGTAGTTGGATGATACAAATGCATCAACATAGACAAATTGTCAAGGCAAAATTCACAATATTGTGTTACTGTAGCTTCTATGGATTTAGCAACTATCCTGCTGCCACATGATCAAACATACTGCTGCACAGGGCAGAGACAACTCGCTCCTTGCTGACCAACTCTATTCTCTCTCTCCATCTCTAGATGCTTTGATGAAGCTAAAAAGATAGCTTCAAAAAGCTCTGTTCACACTCACCTTTTTGAATGTTTTTGTGAGTAGATTGTGTGCCAATAGTATTGGTTCTTTTAAAGGCCTTCAAGATTCAAGGCCATTCTTTACTAGTATATGATGATACATACATGATTTTATTGAATTTGTTGCCAACTTTATCAATAAAGATCATCTCAAAGTTGTTGGACTCAACAGATTTATTTTTTTTGCAACAAATACCTCATTTGTACATCTAGCATCCTTAGAGCAACCCACCACATTGTATGTCTAGTATCCTTAGAGCAACTCATTTGAGAGTCGAGCCTAGGCCTTCATGGTCTACTTGTACGATATAATTGAAAGCGGTGTAGAGTTTAGGGTTTAGGGTGATTTATTATGCTAAATGTTTTAAGAGAGAAAAAAAAACTTTCATATAATTAGAGAGCTCATCAGATCTTGGTTATTTGAACCCATTGGGAATTATAGTTCATTTTTACAAGGAAAGAACTACTTTTTTGTACACCTCGAATAGTAATTCATGTAACTATATTTTCTTGATAAAACAGACAAACCATATGGTTGTGAATACACAATTAAGTCTAAATTTCCAACGAATAAACATAAGTTAAAGTATCACTACGAGAAAACATAGTGGTTCACCATGTAGTTTATTCATTGCTACAAAATTCCCAACAAAACTTTAGCATCATCGACATAATCTCCAACTACTTCTCCATGGTTACAAGGAAGAAATAATGAGGACTCAAATCCTCCATTTTCCTATATGGTCACCAAGGCAAGCACCTTGATTGATAGAATCCCTTCATTTTTTTTAAATTCTTTGTTGAATTTCATTGATATTTTGGTGTTTGATCTTGTCAATGGATGTTTAGAATAGTTAAGGTGGAAATTCATAAAGTTAACGTTTTTTTTTTTTCACTTTTAGCAAGTCTTGAGCAAAAAGTTCCAAAACTATTCACATTCTTTTTCTTTCTTTCTTTTTTACTCACATTATCAATATTTTATTTTGTCACTGAAATCTTTTAAGAAAAATTTGTATCTTAATATAGTTGAAGTTTTGAGCTTTATGATGATATAAAAATTTCTATTTCTAACTACTCATCCACAAGTATGTAAAAAAAAGTTGAATTTCTTGCATTATCTCTTAGAATTCTAGAATTTACAAAGAAATTATTAATTTTTTGTAATTTTGGAAACAATGATTATACATACGAGCCATAAGTTTCTACCCATTTAGCCGAAAAACAAACTGGATTGCATCACAATTTTTGCACTTTTTTTTGCTTTTTAGTAGTTTGATTGGACTTATCAAAAAAAAATGTGAATCTAATGTTACACATGCAAGAAATCTTTTTGTAATTGAAAGCATATGAACTGGGTAAAAATCATACGAAAAAGGCTTTTAAACTTACTAGAATCTATCATGAAGTCCTCTCATCATTTGAAATGTCACTCACATTTTAAATATCTTTCAACTTTCAAAGTGAGAATTCTATAAAGAACCAAAGTTTCATGTTTATTTAGAGGTGAAAATCAGGCTTGACCTGACTTTTCCAAACTTGCAAAGCATCAATGAAGTTCTAGGATATTTTTTAAAAGTCTTAAAACGTTTGATAGTTTTTGAGTTTGCAAAATGAATCTCTAGTGTGTTATAAGTTCATGTTCTCCTTTGAAAGATTTGACTTTTGTTTTGAAGAGAAGAAACAGATTTGGATGTGCTCAAACTTGCAAAATGATATTCTTATGTATTCTTTTGTATCTTCTAGTTCTTGAAGTTTTTATTTCATATTTGATTTACAGAAAAGTGCTTCAAGAGAAAGTCATATTTACGTGTTATGTCCACGTGTGTGTGTGTGTGTGTGTGTGTGTGTGTGTGTGTGTGTGTGTGTGTGTGTGTGCGCGCGCGCGCGCACACGCACGCACGTACACCCGCATGCATGTGCATGTGCGTGTGCATGCCTGTTTGCACCACTACTTTGGAAAGTTACAAGGTTTTCAACCTAAAAATAATGGCATGCTAGCTTGCAAGTGAAATTTTGACGTGCTTGTATTTTTTGTGACCATTGTGGAGACTTTGTGCTAAAAAAAAGTACTATGCCCATGTAGGCCTGCTCTTCCTTGTCACCCCCTCATCCACTCAACCCTCTTTTCTTTAAGTACTTTGAGACGCCAAAACTTGTTCTTTTGCATATCATTAGAGGTCAAAGCATCAATATGGTAGGTGCCTGTTCCTACCTGTATCTAAAAAGATGGGATTTTTCGATTTTGTTGTAGCTTAGTCAACTAGGAGGACGTCAACTAGGGGGACTTATTGAGTAGTAATAGGCTTACATAAATACTTAGCTCTCTCTCACCTAATAAGAAATTCTTACACACCAATTGAATAATGAATTACTTAAAAACCAAATGTCATGATAGACAACAAAATATCCAAATGCCACACATTCAAACAATGAAAAGAAATATTTGCATAGAATTATGCATTATATTTACTCTTCATATAAGATACAAATTGATGAGCTACTCAAGTAAGGAGATCAATCCTCATCGTGGCTACCTAGCAAAAGCCATTGGCAACTAGCCTTCCCACTCCAATGTCATTTCTGCAATTTCTTGTGGTCCATCTTGTGCTCCTTTAACAAATCAAACATCTTGCTTGAAACAAACTCTCCTCCTAAATGGGATGAGCCTTAGTTCTCTTGCAAAGTTGAATTGCTGCAAATTTTCTGAACTGCTTGAAAGAATTTGGTCAAAATTTTAAGGCCGAGCAATCGGGTTGCTCTGAAACCACTTTTGGTAATATAGTGGGCTCTCTGGTTGAATCCTGTTGTTGCTCAGATGGAGTCGATCTGTGAGATAAGGCTATTGCCTCAATCTGCGATCAATCATTCTCCGAACAGTAGATAGTTATTGCTAATCTGACTATAAGTTTATGAACAGCAAATAATGTCTTAATGACAACGGTATATCTACTGATGAAATTGAACAAGCATCACAACATTCACAGATTACACACTGAGCAAAAGAGATGTACACGTCTGTATTATCAAAATCGAGTGTACATAGAAATTCTTTCTTGAGCACTGTCTGTTTTTCAGGTCAGCGCGTCGACGTGAGAGAGGTATTCTCTTCTCACGCATGGAACTAGCTACTGCTAGAACTATCTTTCTTCCTTGATACATGCCTCACTGAGTGCTGCGTTTACGATTCTCTTTCTGTCTATATATCTCTCTGTATATGTTTGTCTCAGATCCAATACATATATTATGCTGGATTAGATTACAAGATTGATTAGCTAAGATTAAGCTAAGCATTCGTTTAAGTACGTTGGTATTAACATTGCACGACGGCGATAGAGCATGATAGTTTGAAAAACTTCATGCCCGAGCAGCTGAGTTCCGATAGTTTGTCCTCGTCTGATAGTTCGTCCTCACCATTGATGCTTGGAAGTGTCGGCCTGACCCAAAATGTCAACTGACTGAGTATGTGGCAAAAAAGAGAAATACAAGAAAAAATACTAAGGCTGTAAAATAGAAACACAATGTTTCTTCAGCTCCCTCTTAAACCGTGTATTTTCCTTATTTCGAAGCTGGCTCTCTACCTTTCAAACATTGCCTTATCGAATGCCTTTGTAAAGATATCCACTACCATCTGCTTTGTCAATATGAAGATGGTCTTCAGCTTGTCTTTCTCAACCAAATCCCTGATCAAGTGATACTTAATGGCGATGTGCTTCATTCTAGAATGAAACAATGGGTCTTTTGTCAGATGAATAGCAGAGGTGTTATCCATGTGTAAGATCAACTGTTCATCAGTGCTCTGTCCTAGTCCACCTAGAAACTGTCTGAGCCATGTCAACTCATTGGCCATTGTGGCTGCAGCAACATATTCTACCTCACAAGATGGTTGGGCAGTTATTGTCTGCTTTTTGTTGATCCAGATAACAGTTGCATCGGCTACTATGGTGCATTCTTCTTGAGACGCTTTTACTATCATCTTTCAGGGACACCCAGCTTGCATCAATGTAGGATTCAATCTTGAATTTTGCATCTCGACAATAGCGTAGGCCATAGTTCTTTGTGTTCTGCAAATATCGCAAGATCCTCTTGGCGGTCTTCCAGTTGGACCTGGATTGATATTGAGTTGGCTCAATCTAAACATTGCGTAAGCAATGTATGGCCGCGTGTTGTCTGCCAAGTACATCAAAGAACCGATAAGCCTTCTGTAAGGCTTATGCTCCATTGCTTGTCATTCTGCTTCGTCTCTAGAACAATCTTCGTTTGTCAGTACTGCACCAGGAATCATTGGAGTATTTACTCCCTTACAATCTGCCATGTCAAAATCATCAATGATCATTTGAATGTATCTTGACTCGTGTAGATATAATTTCCCAGCCTGAAAATCTCTATCGATTTGTAAACCCAAGTAGCATTTGTTGAGCCTGTATTATCTCCAAGGAGATCTGCAAGACAAAGAAGAGCACCAGTCAGATACGTGCCTGACAGCTCATCTTCTGCTCAAGAAGAATTCTGTGGATTTAGTAGTGAACCACAAACTTATGAAGAAGCCATCAATTGTCCAGACAAGGACAAATGGATCAAGGCCATGGAAGACGAAATGAGCTCCATGAAGCAGAACAAGGTGTGGACTCTCGAGCCACTACCAGCCGACAAAAAGATTGTCAAATGTAAGTGGGTCTACAAGCACAAGTATGGACCAGATGGCAATGTATTGAGATAGAAAGCTAGGCTAGTTGCAAAGGGCTTCTCATAGAGTTATGGGATTGATTATACAGAGACATTCTCTCCTGTTGTGAAGCACACATCCCTATGCATATTATTTGCATACGTTTATGCATGTTTCAGCTAGAATTAAAGTAGAATCACTCTGCTACTGTACTGTGGGTCCTATCAGTTGATAAGAATCAGTTGGCCTCACCACGAGACAAGTTGACGGGACACGCGTCCCGCCAACGGCAACCTGGGTCATGCATGGGTTGCCTGAGTGAACAACTATATGTACAGTGTAATTTCATTTTGAGAAATACAGTTGCTATGTGAGCTTGTTGTGGAGAGTGTTTTATGTTTGTGTTACTGTGTAGCATGATCTGTGTTTCTGTTTGAAGCAAATTCTAAGTTGGTATCAGAGCCGTACAGGGAGTGTGCACAATATAGCATCGTTGTTAAAGAGAGCTTCGGGAGAACTGTCTTCTGAGAGTTCAAGGTTTGCGGCGGGTTGAAGACGGAAAGAGAAGCACTGGTGCACGATTTCCAGTTTATAGAGGCTTGACAAGCCCAGTAGAGGGATTATTAGGCCTGTGCATAGCATCATACAGGAAAAAATTTGGTGAAAATTTGACAATTTTGAAGCCAGTTGAAGATTGAAACCGGGTTTGGGGTTACGGTTTTCTACACATAACTAGTGATTTCTTCGCTGTTTGTGCACCGTTTTGGATGCCGTAAGGACAAGAAGGAAGCTAATTACATGTCAACCAGCCATGGAGAGATTCTGAGGTTTGTGTCAGAGATTTGTCTCCAGACAGTTAACCTAGCAGATTTGCAGTAAAAGGTGAAAAAAGCCACTTTGTCAAGTTGAGCTAAAATCATCGTTTCTCCACGGAATTCCATGATTGAACACTCTATAGACTTGGTATCAATAGGACGACCATGCTCCAGGCCTCCAATATTGCTCAAATTGATCCAAAAACAAAATTGATCAAGCAAAATCAGTTTGGGAAGGCGCAGCCATAGACAGGGAGGAGCGTGGAGCTCACGTGCGATGAACGGGGGCAACAGCTTAGCGTTAAAAGGTGGAAAGGCGGCGAGTGGCCTGGTATGGGAAAAAGTGCAGGTCATTATTTTCAACTTCTGACATCACAGTTGGCCTCAACATACTTGTTCTAGCCTACGGCAGAAGTTTCAAGCAGTTTTACGATGGCAAACATGGGAGAGTCCATTTTGAGTGAAAGTAGCAAATTGGACGGGATTTCCACCTATGCAGTGTGGAAATTCAAAATGAAAAACGTGTGGGAAGTACTTTACGTACCAGGTTTGAAGAAAAATCTACTTTTTGTTGGAGTCATTACTGATCAAAAGTTAAAAGTAGAATTCGCCCATGATCATTGCTTTGTAAAGGATGTGAACCAAAAATTTAAAGTTATTGAGGATGGAGTAAGGGAGCCCAATACTAGATTATACAGGTTGAATTCTACAATCAAGGGGCAACATGGACTCGTATCATCCATTCCATTGCAAACTGAATTGTGGCATAAGAGGCTTGGTCACTTGAACTTGGGAAGCCTCAGTTTGATGAGAAAATTGGAGATGGTAACAGGATTGCCTACTATAGAAGACCACTTGAAATCGATGTGCGAATCATGTGTATATGGGAAGCAGCATCGAGAGAAGTTGGGAAAGATGGTATAGTGAGGATACCACCTGATGATGATCCATTCATTGACCTTCCGAGTGATGAATATGAGGATGCAACTCAAGATACTACTACTCAACCTCAAGAGGCAGGTTGGAGAGGTAGAGACAAACCTTTTGGTGCAAGAAGGATTGAAGTTGCAGGTGACAAACACAAGGAGAAGGATGTACCATGGGATACATTTTCACCAAGAAGCCGATCACCTGACAAGAAGCTCCTTAAGTGGTTTGAGAGATTGTTGGAGAGCCGCGACATGGATGACTTTCCAGGATCATCTAGCCAGGGAGAGCTATGAAGATCAACAAGAGAGAAGACACAACCTGAAAGGTATGAAGCAAATTATGCTCTCTTATCTAGCATTATTCAAAGCAAAGAACCTTTGACTTATGGTGAAGCGAAGGATGATGACATTTGGGTCAAGGCCATGGGAGAGGAGATGGAGTCAATTGCTAAGCATAGCACATGACACTTAGTAGAACCACGTGTTGACAAGAAACCCATTGGTTGCAAATGGATATACAGGACTAAGTACCATGCAGATGGAAGTATAGCAAAGCACAAGTCAAGATTGGTGATCAAAGGGTATGCACAAAGTAAAGGTATCGACTATGAGGAGACCTTTGCGCTAGTATGTAAGTGGAATACTCTACGTCTACTAGTTGCTTTAGCTTCACATTTTAGTTGGCCTTTGCATCAGATGGATGTGAAATCTGCTTTTCTAAATGGTGAGTTAGAAGAAGAGGTGTTCATGGATCAACCTGAAGGCTTTGTAGCGAAGGGACAGGAAAATAAAGTATGTCGCTTGAAGAAAGCGCTTTATGGTCTTAAACAGGCACCACGTGCGTGGTATAGCAGGATTGATGCCTACTTTCATTCAAAGGGGATGGTGAGAACACATTCTAATCCAACTCTATATGTTTTATGCTTTGATGGTATGGTTTCTTTGATTGCTCTTTATGTTGATGACTTGATTATTACGGGAAATAATCAAGAGATGATAGATATGATCAAGAAAGACCTCATGGAACAATTCGAGATGACAGATCTCAACCTAATGCATTATTGCCTTGGAGTAGAAGTGTGGCAAAAAGGACACGAAGTGGGTTTAACATAGGTGAAGTATGTCAAAGAGTTGCTGCACAGGTTTAGGCTGCAGGATTGCAAACCAGTGAATACTCCTATTGAACCAGATAAAAAGCTTTCTAAGCTTGATGAGTCACAGTCATTTGATGCTACACTGTATAGGTAGTTAGTAGGGAGCTTGATTTACCTTACCACGACTAGACCAGATATATGCTATGTTGTTGGCATTGTAAGTCAGTTTATGGCAGCACCTACGAAAACGCATTGGAAGGCAGCTAAACGCATTTTGCGTTATATGAAAGGCACTTCAGATTATGGCTTGATTTACAGGAAGCATGATGGTTTACCTGAGTTGTGTGGCTATGTGGATGCAGATTGGGGAGGTGACTATGATGATCGTAGATCCACCATAGGGTATGTATTCTAGTTTTGTGGTGGTTGCTTTTCCTGGTCTAGTAAGAGGCAAAGTACAATTGCTCTATCCACCACAGAAGCAGAGTATAAGGCAATGTGTAGCGTAGCACATGAAGCTATATGGTTGAGACAAATCTTGGAAGAAGTTGGCATGAAGCAGAAAAATCCCACGACGTTACATAGCAACAGTCAAAGTGGCATTCAACTAGCAAAGAATCCAGTGTTCCATGCGAGAACCAAACACATTGAGATTCAGTATCACTTTATACGTGAGAGGCTGCTGAGTCATGAAATTCATGTTGTTCATTGTAGTACGGAAGAAGAACTAGCTGATATTTTCACTAAGCCACTTGTTGGAGAAAAGTTTGATAAGTTTAGATTAAAGCTTTTTGTACTTGAAGTTTGTTAACTTTTAAGCTATGTATATGACTGTATAAAAAGTAGACTCTACTTTAAGGGAGAGAGTTAGAATTAAAGTAGAATCATTGTGCTACTGTACTGTCAGTCCTATCAGTTGATAAAGATCAGTTGGCCTCGCCACAAGGCAAGTTGACGGGACACGCATCCCGCCAACGGCAACTTGGGTCATGCATGGGTTGCCTGAGTGAACAACTATATGTACAGTGTAATTTCATTTTGAGAAATACAGTTGCTATGTGAGCTTGTTGTGGAGAGTGTTTTCTGTCTGTGTTACTGTGTAGCATGATCTGTGTTCCTGTTTGAAGCAAATTCTAAGTGTTTCTACATAGTATGCAAAAGTACATGGAAATCGCTCACAGGTGGATTCCACAAGTAAATTTCTAGGAAGTACTAACTGGATGGATGCTAGCTCACCATGGCCAACTGGCCATTATGATCTACGACCTAATTAGCTATCCTACTGGACGCCCGTTATCTGCTTAGTATAAATAGCTGATCATACTTCTACATTTCAATTTAATCAATTCATTCATGCAATGTATTGAAGTAGAATTTAGCAGCTCTCTCAAGCTTTCAAGCTTTAACACTCTTGAGCATTCTAGCTCAGTTCTTTAGAGTTCATTTAGAGATTTTCTATTAGCGCTTACTGCTTATCAGCAGAAGTGCAAACTAGACAAAGGTTTCAGAGATAGCTTAGAGTACACGGTTTCTATTCGCAATTGTCTTGTGCTCATCATTATCTGTTTTGCTGAATCAATCTATCCTTTATTGCATTCAGTATTATGTCAGAATCTCTGTGATCTCATATTGCTTTTGTCTAATAATTCAATTCTTCATTGTTTGGCTATGTAATCACTTTAGCTCTGATAATTTCCAATTTAGTTGCTAAAGATTGAACATGATTGTCATTATGTTTTGCTCAATATTGATAGGTGTGTAGTCATGCATTGGGAAAGCACGCTCATTTTGTTGCACTCAATAAGTCGTTCACAAGCTTCGAATTGACATTATTGCATTATCACCTCTTTTCAACATGATATCAGAGCTCTAATATATATTATCAGAGCGTACCGTCGTAGAGCAATCGGTTATACCATGGCTCTAATACTTGATATCTTTCACGATATCATATTCTTCAATTTGTAGATCAAATTTTAGTATCGGATAGTTGATTTCCAATTGTAGCGCAGCACGGTCATCTATCTCTTAATTGTCAGAAAGTGGTGTGCAGAAGATAAGTCTAGTTCGAAAAGAAAACGAATGAAAATAATTTGTGTGTCTAGAAATAAAAATTTTCATGCATGGCGGAATAAACTTTCTTCATCTTTCCAATGCATGACTACGCCTACCAATTTCAAACAAGACAATAGTGATAGAAATCATGTTTGAATTTATAGTAACTAACTTTGAAATCACCAATACTACAGTGATTACGTAGCCAAACAATTAAGCATTGAAAATTATCAGACAAATAATTAGTCACGAAGAACTCCAGAAAAAGCATACATTCTGAGACGAAGCTGAATGCGATAAAGGATAGTATTGATTCAAAATGAAACAAAAGTAGATGAGTACAATAAGTTGCGGATTGAAGCCACGTACTCTATGTTATCTCTAAGCAGCTAAAATGAAAGTCTGAATTAGTAATCTCTAAAACAACTCTAAGAAGTGAGCTAGAATGCATGTTGTAGATGTACCTATGTTGTGTAATGTAGACCAATTTCTGTTTTGTCTCTGTGGATTTGTATATCAAGGCAAAAATGAGCTTCGTCCAGATTGGTCATGTCGAATTCGGAAGATAGCATTGTTGTATGTACATCCATTTGATGTATTTCCAAATCTGCTGTAGCGGCAAATGATAGCAAAAGTTGAATAGAAGAATGCTTGACTACTGGACTGAAGGTCTTAGTGTAATCGACATTGTATACCTGAGAAAATCCTCTAGCTACAAGTTGTGCCTTTCTTCTGTTGTTTCTTCCATCTGCATTGTACTTGACTTTGAAAATCCATTTGCAATCAACTACGTTTCTGTTGGTAGGTAATTCAACAATCGTCCACGTCTGGTTCTTGATAAGAGATGAATACTTTTTATCCATAGCTTCTTTCCAGAGATCTCAATCAAGCTGACTGAGTGCCTCTTGGACAGATGTCGGTTCTTGAACAAGATAAGCTGCAGACTCGTCTATATACCAGTTAGGTGGTCTGCTGGTTCTTGAAGATCTTTTGGGTAATACAAGAAGTTGATTATTTCCATCATACTGTAGTTGTTGATCTGCAACATCATCATCTTCTGATCCATCGTTGATTTATTGTTCGTCAAGAGTAGAGGATCTTGGACCTTCAATAGGAATAGTTGACTGATTCATATTCAATAGTTCAATCAAAATCAATTTACATCTTGTCGTTTTCACATTATCTATGTTTTCTTCAAAAATTACAATTTCAACTTTGTGGGTAAGTTGTTTAATGGAAAAGGATCACAAAATAAAATGCAAAGAAGATTATCATTTTTGAAATCGACATGAGACACATTATAAAATCTTAAAGTGAATAAAGGTTTTCAAAAGTAGTATTTAGCTCTTAAAATGTTCATAAAGAACTTGGGACATCACATTACACCTTGTAAAAATTTAGAATCCTATAGAAAAAATTTCAGCCATAATGTAAAATGTCAAGACAATCCTTTATGCTTGGGATTCTCTCTCTCTCTCTCTCTCTCTCTCTCTCTCTCTCTCTCTCTCTCTCTCTCTCTCTCTCTCTCTCTCTCTCTCTCTCTCTCTCTCTCTCTCTCTCTCTCTCTCTCTCTCTCTCTCTCTCTCTCTCTCTCTCGTTGCCCACGTGAAGCCCACCATGAACATGGGCTCGTGCTCATGAAGACTCGACTCTATCAGGTTCTTGTCCCTCGAATGGGTTTGTGGATGGCTCGTGTATCTGAGACTGCATTCAGTAGAAACTATGACGTCTTATTTGTTCAACTGTAGGAGACCTTATTTCGTGTGGATCACCTTCTGGAATGTCAGGATTAGTATGGTGGTCCATTGTGTATTGTCGTGTATTATTGTGTACAGGACCTGTTTTGGACAGTAAAATTCGGTTTGGTGCATTTTGAGCTTCATACACCCAATTTTGAGTCAATTTAATGCATTTTTCAAGCTTTCACTTGCATTGTTTCTATTCCATTGATTTGTTCTTGGTTTAGATCAATCATATAGATGGATTAAAGCGTTTTTACAGTACATTGAAGTTGATTCTCTGATTTTTTGAGTGTGCATTGAAGTTGAGAGAAAAAGAGTGCTATAAACCAAAGATTAAGGAGTGATTTGCAAGGGGAGTGATTGAAATCCATTATACCTTCATTCTAGATTTGTTCAAGAGTGAAAGAGCTGAGTCTAGAAGCATCCAAATGCTAGAAGACACTCTTGGATCAGTCCTCCAAGTGAAATCTAAATGAATTTCTAAAGTACAAACACTCATAAAAGCAAAATCTACCAATACAAGGTGATAAGAATTGTTTTCAAGTACTAGGAGAAAAATTTGAGATCCAAGTCACATTGTTCACCTCTACTCAAGTGTGTGAGTGTGTTTTTTGGCTTGAATTAAATTCATAAAGGTGACTGAGGCATATGTGTTGTGGTTGATCCAAAATTTTCAAGAGATCCTTCCTTTGTAGAGGGCAAGAACTAGTAACTCAATTCTTGACTTTGGTGGAAAAAGTGTCTTCTTCACTGTGATCAAATCTTGCTAAGTGGCATTAGCTCTTTGTAAGCAAATATCTTAGTGAGAGAGAAGTATCACATTTCTGAAAATTTGAATTTCATTCCAACTCTAAAGAGGTAGAGTCATTGGTACTTGGTGGAGTCCAATAGGGGTGAATGAATTCAATTTTTTGAGCAAAATTTTGACATTATGTGTATAAAACTCAAATAAGTTCTATTCAACTTTCTTTGTGAGAATGTGAGGGTCAAGTTGTGATCCCATTGGGAGTCTAGAACAGGGAGGAGTCCATATTTGAGTGTTCATACATGATTGGGATCTTTGTGAATCTCTAGATGTCTAATTTTTAAGCTTGGTGAAAAATTATTGGCATAGATTGTTATCAGACCATTTCATGTCCATTCCAAATCTTAAGAGTGAGATTTTTTGGGTCAAGAGGGATTCCAAAAGGGGTGATTGGATCTTATCTTTGTGTGTTTGAATCAAGTATACATGTCAAGTTTTTGTGATCTAGTGTAGATCCTTTTTTTGTGAAAAATAGTGGTTTAATTTGTTGTCAAATCAAATCAAATTCAATCCAAATCTCAAGAGTGAGATTATTTGGGTCAAGAGTGAGTCCAAAATAAGTGACTAAGTTTGTTTTTCAAGTATTTAAAACAAAACCCATACTTTGTTTAAGAATCTCAAAAGTTGAGTGAACTAGTCAAGAGAAAAGGAAAATCTAGGTATCAAATCTTTTCAAATCCATTCCAACTCTCAAGAGGAAGAGTCATTGGTATTTGTTGAGTCCAATAGGGGTGTTTGGATCTGATTTTTGTGATTTGATAGAGTGCTTTTGTCTTAAGGATCAAAACAAAGATTAGTTTCCAATTGACCAGGTTGAAAGAGATATGATTCAAAATTTGTGGTCTAGATCTTGTGTAGATCCTTCTAGATTGTTGAATGTGTTCAAATCTAGTTTCTTGAGAGTCACAAATTACATTTTGAAAAGTCATATCACAAGGTTTTACTTCCTCATCATGGCATCAATAGGTGGCAACCTATTGGAGGCAAGTAAGGATCCTAAATGCAACCCTTGTGGCAAGAGAGATCGTTTTGTCTCAAGATGCTTCAAAATGAAGACCAATCCATCCAAGGAGAACCAAAGCAAGGGGGCCGAGGTGCAGGATGGAGCTTCAAGTTCAAAGTTCAAAGGCAAGAAGGACAAATCCAAGGAAAGGTGTTTCCTTTGTGGAAAGACGCATGAGGCTTGGAGCCTCACAAGGACTTACAAGATTTGTCTTCAAAAGTCCATCATCACACATTTCAAACCTTTTGAAGTTTTGCATTTGGAAGTGAATTTTTTGGTTGAAGATGCAAAGATAAATGTCACTTTCATTAATGTCACTTGGATTTATTTCATGTCCTTGGAAAGCATTTTGCTTAGAACTTTAGAAAAGTTCAAATTTATTGTTATGATCCAAAAGAAACCAAGAAAGATTAAGGAGGAACAATCACAAAATGAAAATAGTTCCATTTATGCTCTCATGACATCTTATGAAGAACTATTTTGCTTTGAAGAGATTTTTGTATCTCAAAGGTGGATTAAGGCAATACTAGTTGAGTGTGATGCCTCAATAGATAGCAAAGCATTTTTTCCTTGTAAAATTACATTGAATATGAATTCAAGAAATGGAAATGTCTTCATAATGTATTTTTTGTTGGTTTCAATAAGATCATGAATGATGTGTTCATTCATAATGTTGAAGATTGTAAATTTTCAATTTTAAAGGCAAGTTGTAAAATTCTTATGAGAATAAGTGAAGCATCCAAAGTGGACACTTATATCCATAAGCAGGTAGTTAGCCTTATTGAGATGGAAATACTTCTTGATTTCAATATTAGAAAAATCATGCCAAGTTGTGGTGATTTTTGGACTTATGTTTCTAGCATAAGTAATGTTGATGATCACATGAAGTACACATTATATGATCATGTTTGTTGTGATCATTTTGAGACATGGAGGTCTCGGATTTCCATCAAGGAGGAGCACCAAGAAGTTGATCTTGAGGAGTCATCTCGAGGTTCAAGTGTGCCAAGGATTGAGGAGGAGAGTCCTTCTCAAGTTATGATTCCAAGAAGAATATCAAGAGACATGGTTGAGCTCATATGGCTCACATGTCAAGGGAAAGAGGAGCACATTTCAAGTAGTATACATCTCATGGTTTCTTCTCTTATGTCATTTGGTGAATCCATTTGCTTTAGTGAGACTTCTGCATCTCAAAGTTGGAGTAAAACAATACTAGTTGAGTATGGTGTCTCTCTTGAGAACATAATTGATGTTCTTAATGATATGAAATTGACTTTAGATCAATTAGAAATCAAAAGGTTATTTCATCAAATGTATGCTCTTGAGTCTTGCAAGAGCATGCGTGAGCTGTCCACTCAGTGTGTGAAAAATTGTCTTTTTTCATGTATTGAGGCAAATTGTAAACTCTTCATGAGAGAAAGTGAATCATCCTCTAAGGAAACTTATCTCCATAATGAAGTATCTAGCCTCATTAGATCTGAGATTAGCATGGTAACCAAGCATGAAGATATTATACAAACTCTTTGTTATTATAGCATGCATAGTCTTGCCAATGTTGATGAGCCTAATCCTCGAGATCTTGGTAATATGATGTTGGATCTTTGTGATCCTCATGAGTCAAGAAGTACTCTTTTATTTTATCATGGAGTTACAAGGAGGAGGAGCTTTTGTATCAACCATATGCTTCAAGGATGGAACTCAATGAAAGAGGTGCTAGGATGGTGCAAAGCTCTCAAGTTCATCAAAAAAGTCAACATCAAAGAGGGCCTATCATGGATATGGTGATTTCGGATCGACATCAAGCTCATTGGCTGATCTTCACACCTTTGAACCAGCAAGGATCCACATTAGAAGACCAATTCAGCCCATGGAGTCAATCTCAATATCACCAAGTTAGTTTTGAGGAGGAGTGTTAAAATTGGCAAAAGCTAACTTGATCAAATCTTGTAAATAGCATTATGAGTAGTACATATCATCATTAGACATGTGTGGAGCCTGTTCCCACGTGTGAAATAAATGCATTTATCATTGAGATGAGTCATATAGGTTGTACATACCATTTCATTTGAGTCTAGTGGCTAAAATGGCCAAAATCTAGTTTTCTAGCTATATGCCACTTGGCATCATTTTATTGGTAGGAAAAGCTATTTCACATGGATAGGAGTGATCTCACACGTGCCAAGGACTGCTCACATGTGTGAAAAAATTAGTAGTAGGTGAGATCCAACTTGTAGTAGATATTTGTGCAAGTCCCTATAAATTAGGAAAATTGGCCTAAAATCAAAGGAGGTGGCTATAAGTTAGGAAACTTGGTCCATGTGCCATTTTGATGATTATTGGTGGATCCTTTGATGAGTAGGCACTCTCACACGTGCCAAATCAGCTGAGTAAGCATCAGATCTTGTGTATATATGGTGGCTCATTTGGCCATAATTGAAAAGAAAGCTAAATCTCAGTTTTGGTGCATTTCTTGAGTAATCTCTCCATTTGTCTTGTGATATTATGCTTCTAATGGTTTCTAAGCTTAGTGTACTTCATTATTTGCTGGTAGTCCATACTCTGATAGGTCTTCACACGTGTGAAACCAGCAAGTACAAGTTTTGATCATATTTGATTGTTCTTGTTAGATTTGTTGATGTAGATTTTATCTAGTGCTATCTAATCTTGTGTAGATTGGTAGATCAATCTAATCTAACACCCAATCACACTTGTGGATCTGATTTGGATCCATTCTTGGTCCTTTTTGCTATACTTTGACAGACTGATTCCCTACTCTAGAGAATTACTTGGCTATTTTTTCTTGTCTCTTGTTTACAAGAACTGTTTTATGTCTGTTACCAAACTACGTTGGGCAATTTCTTGAAGTTAACGTTCTTATTCAAGTCCAAATCAGACAGAATGGACTGATAATCTTGTTGTATTGTCTTGTCTTTAAGAGGACGACTCAGGATGGTCAATCTTGAAACGTATCACATGCATTCACAACCAAACATGTAATCAAAACATTCAACCTATAGATCAGCATGTAGTCTAGGTGAACAAACCATGATTCTACTTCTGCTTTGCTGCAAAAACGAGATTGAATCATATCCTAAACATTAAAACTATTCTACACATACATTAATCCACAAAACTGAAACAAGAAACTAATCTAACAACATTTTAATAGTCCAAGGATCAAGAAACACTCATTTCTTGATTCTTGGACAGTCCAAGAACATCAAGAACTGGATTGTAAGAAGATATGCAGGATTTACATCACAAATCCAGCCTATTTAGTTTACCTAAATGCTAATTCCTACATTAATCCACAAGAAAACAGAAAAACTAATCCACTCTATGATCCACAACCACACACAAAGGATGGAAGGGCAAGATCGTGAATGCACCACCCAAGAAACAAACATGATCAAGGAGCTCAAAGGATGCACCAAAACTCATGGAGGCTTTTCTCAATTGGACATGGAGTAGGTACATTACACAAAAAGCTCCTCTTCTCAAAGAGGGAGTCTCTTAGATAAGCAAGAGAGCTCCTTAGGTGGCATGCTAGTGGCATTTCCACATTACATAAATTACAAGTGGAATTATCCTCTCCACTAGATGTCACCACAGGGCCTGGGTGAGAATCTTCTTGTTTCTGGCAGATCATCCTAGGGGTCATCATCACCACCAACATCAGTGCTAGTCTCTAGGAGGTCAGGAATGGTGTGATCTGGAGAGAGTGGCGTGGGAGTGATACGTTTAGGAGGAGCTGGATTCAGAAGATTGTACGCCGCACTGGGGGAGCTAAGATGTTTTAAGAACTCATCCCGTCGGGCCTTGTATGTCTCGACAGGTCCTTGATGGGATCTCAAAATTTGGCTAGGAGGAGGTTGAGAGGAGGAAGGTGAAGGGATGGGATAAGTTGGAATGAAAGTTTAATAATTTGTCCTGTCATCTCCGTCATTGTCCCTTGGTTTTTAGTCATAGATTCTTGCTTGGGCCTTGCACACTGTGTTCCAAAACTGGTTCACTTTGTCCAAGACCTGTTGTAGGCCCTTCGTCACTTCTTCTAATTGCTTCTAGGACTCGAGAATGACCTTCGCATGTCTTGTCGCAGCATTTTTGGAGTTTCTTTTGTCAGCCTCTCTTTCCATAATCAGTCTTATATAAGTTTTCATTCGGATGGCTGTGGCTTGTGGAGCTTGGAATTGAATGTCTTCGAGCTTTATGAGAGGGGCATCAATTGTCATCGTGCTAGATGATCCATCTCGTGATTGGTCGATCTGGGCCATCTGGTGCTTAAGTTGTTGCTGGACCTCATTTGATTTTGTCACATGTCCGAGCATCATGGCTTTCAGCTCCTCTGTCTCTTTTTTTTTTTTTAATTGACTTTTTCTGCTCAACGTCCTAATGTCTGACCTTATTTTCCAGCATCTATTGTTGGCTTACCAACTAGTGCATGTGGTAGCTAGTTTTGGACAAGCTGATCATTGAATGTTTGGCCGCTTCTGAGAGCCCTTCAGGGTTAGAGATGGTCGGATATCTATCAGGAGTATGGTGAGGTGGTATTAGTCCAAAGAAAATGGGTTGATGGGGACATGAAAGTGGCAATAGTGAGAATGGAGGGATGACGTTAGTTGAGATGGTGGTTGTGAGAAGAATGATGGGTGGAGTGGTTAGGGTTGTGGTGGTGACACTAGTTGGTGGGATCTGAATTACCCCGACTAATCTACCTTGCCATCTTCGTCATCACTTAGCTCCATCAGGTATGTAGTATCAAAATACGTCGAAGTGTCCGTAAGAATGTGGACTTGCTGGGCCTGGTTCTGCTGGTCGATTGTTGTATCCTTGGAAATGATATTCCCATCTCCCCTCCCTTCCCATCGCGACCAAGTCCTCTGGTTGGCATCTCGACCGAGTCCTCTGGTTAGCATCTCGACCAATTCCTGTGGTTGGCATCTCGACCGAGTCCTCTGGTTGGCAAACTCGACCAAGTCATCTGGTCAGCATCTCAACCGAATCACATGGTTAACATCTCGACTGAGTCTCCTACTCCAGATCTCGACCGAACCGAGTGCACACAACTCAACAAGGTTTTTGAAATCTCGACCAAATCATTTCGTTACAATCTCGACTGAGTCGGGCACTTCAAAACTCTCGAACGAGCCCACACACGACGAATGACTATAGAGACATCAAAATTGAAGTCATTTTCACCTTAGCGACGTGCAAGCTTTCGAGTCTTCTGACGAATGATTTCTGGCGATCTTCCAGCTTCCACCAACGCTTTTGGTACTCTTGCATTTGATCGATCCATGCTCATAAACACACTCCGTTCTTCCAGAGTTAGCCTTTACCATCATGAAACCGCAAAGAGCGCCATCAAACATCATCTTTGAGAAAACTTAAAACTGCCAGAATCACGAAATCCATTCCAACTTTTTTGCACACAAATACGCTGAGAGGTAGTGTAGCTAGAGAGCACATCAAGTGCTAGTTTCACTCTTGCAAAACACATCTACAATTCCACTACCATCGTCTCCATACCACAACCATATTCCCACACTTTCTTCTTCATAACCATTGTTTTCCACTTAGTCCTCAACCGAGTCACTCGTTCCATTCTCAGCCAAATCTTGTGCTCAATTCTCAACCGAGTCCTTTCACTTCCGAGCGCCATTGTTTCCGTCTCCTCCGAGTCATTCCCTCAACTTTGAACCGAGCATCTTTGTCACCATCTCAACCGAGTGTCTCCATCACCTTCTCGATCGAGTATCTTCGTCAACATCTCGACCGAGTGTCTCCATCACCTTCTCGATCGACTATTTTCATCACCTTCTTGATCGAGTATTTTCCTCACCATCTTGACCGACTGTTCCCATCACCCTCGATCGAGCCATCTCATCACCATCTTGACCAAACCGAGCCTCACAAAACTCTGCTATAAATCTCAACCGAATCCTATTTTCTAGAGACCATTTCTAGTAGTTTCCAGTCATGTCTTCCCACCAGTCCTCTAGCTCTGATGACCCCGAGACCAACAAGATTGACATCCATATGGGTCAGCTGGATATTACCAAAATAACAACCTGGTACCAATAGGCAACCCAGTTCCTGATTCAGATTGAATTCCAGATTCCTGTTCTGAATGGATACCAGAGTCCATACCTACTGCACATGGCCTATGCCTCCTACTACACAAACACAAGGTCATGCCAGTTTATTGTACCTCCTGACAAAATTTATGCCTATAACATACATCTTTTTGGGGTTGATTTCAATACCTTCAAATTCCCTCAGGGACCGAATATAGTTACAAGAACTTTTCAGGAGATTGAGACGACAACCTAGTGGAAGAACAAGGATGGGTATCTATTCAAAGCCATCAATGATCAACCTCTGGCTACTACTTGTGCCTACTTAACCAAGTACACACGGCGTCCCAAAACCAAGATCTTGAGAATACCCATGTCCATGTTCCACATGATGGCAGATTCACGACTGCATGGCCAAAATCTCTACAATTGGGCCCAGTTTGCTTTAAACTGCATTCAAGAGTGCATAAAGACAAGCAACCCTCTACTTTGCTGGGTTACATGATGACAGATCTCACACTCCAACAAGTGACCAACGGATCAAGACTCCGAAAGCTGTTGTAGGTGGCCAACAAAGCTTGGGAAATACCAATTCAATCCAAAAAGTCCAAGCATTCTAGACAACAAACATTGTCACCACAGGGGCCACCACCTAAGAGACCGAATATAAATATAATGAAGTTAACTGTCAAGAAGTAGCCAACACCAACTGGTTTCCAACAAGATCCAACAGCTGAAGGATCTTCTGCGACACAACAGACTGATACCTCCAAGGCCAAGCTTTTTGAAATACGCTAGCAGAGAACCAGAACAAAATTGATGGCCAAGAGGCATTCTCTAGATGGTACGGAGATACATGAGTTAGAATCTGAAGGTGAGCCACTCAAGAGAGAACCACGAGCCTCGAGCCAAGCCACATAGTCTCATTTGACATCCTCGAGCTCGACAGACTCTAAAAATGGTAGTTCCACCTTAGATATGGCATCCCAGCAACACTCCTCACCCACACACATCATCGATGGGGGTGATGGAGCAGATACATCTGTAGCAGCAGACACTGGCAAGGACTCCCAAGCTGCCCAACCAGTCACGGTGACAACACTCCCCATAATAATTACGATGCCGACGCCGCCAAACTCACCACAAGCACAGATTTTGGGAAGGGAGAGAGATGGGAATATCATTCCCAAGGATATAGCAGCCGACCAACAGAACCAAGCCTAGCAAGTCCACATTCTTACGGACACTTCGACATCGTATTTTGATACTACGGACCTGATGGAGCTAAGTGACGATGAAGATGGCAAAGTAGATCAGTTGGGGGTCATTCTTGAGTCCCAAAAGCAATTAGAAGAAGTGACGAAGGCTCTGCAGTAGGTCTTGAACAAAGTGAATCAACTTTGGAACATGGTGTGCAAGTGTCAAGCAGGAATCTCCGACCGGAAGCCAAGTGACAATGACGGAGATGACGGGGCAAATGATGACTACAGGCAAACCCAGCAGTATGATGGTAGCTCGGGTTCAGACATCAAGAGAACCAAAGCTGCATCTGGAGCTTTTCCTCTTCCCCCTCCTACCTTCAAACCTCCTTCATATTATGCTTTCAATTTCTCCGAAACTTTCATTCCAAATTACCCCATCCCTTCACCTTCCTCCTCTCAACCTCCTCCTAGCCGAATTTTGAGACCCCATCAAGGACCTGCCGAGACATACAAGGCCCGACGAGATGAGTTCTTAAAATAGTTTAGTTCCCCCGGTGCGGCGTACAATCTTCTGAATCCGGCTCCTCCTAAACCTATCACTCCCATGCCACTCTTGCCAGATCACACCATTCCTGACCTCCCATAGACTAACACTGACATTGGTGGTGATGATGACCCCTAGGATGATCTGCCAAAAACAAGAAGATTCTCACATTCCGAAGAATCTACAAGATGCCGAGCTGAGTTGTTATAAAGAGCACCGCTCACACTAGACCAAGGAGGTCTCAGAAGGAAGAGAGAAGGATGAAGATGAGAGCTGAGCATGAGAGCCAAGAAATACTAGCTAGGAATACAGATTTAATTCATGTGAGCCTCATGGTGAATCCCAAGAGAAGGAATGACCATGTAGGAGCTAGTAGTATTTCTAGGCAATGCAATAAATGTAGACCCCTCTTAAATAAATTAGAGTGAGCCACCTTTTGATGGTGACCTCTAGTGGAAGACCTAATTCCACTTGGAATTTGTTTTTGGAGCTTTCAATTGCTGAAGATGGGCGTTTTTGTAAAGCAACCTCAATGGTGGTGGTAGCTGCAAGAACAAGCTCAACAAAAGGCTGAGCAAAGCCCAAGAACCTCTCTCTTTCTGTAGGCTAGGGTTTTAAGGGAAAAACACAGGATCTTTCTTTGTAGGCATGCATGTTTGATGTTGTAAAAGCAGGCACGAGGCCGCCCTAATCAACCGAACAAGTCTTCAGCCAACCATGGACAGCCGTGGGAAGGCAAAGGAGCAAGATCAGTTTTTTGGAAGGCGCACTAACCCTAGCTATGGTGGTGAAGATGAAGCAAAATTCAGAAAGAAGGAGAGAGAGGACCCGCGAGAGTCACGCGCGGCCAGCATGAGTTGTACTATAGTGTTTTCAGGTGTCCAGCGCGCGGAGGGATGTGGATAAGTGCACAAAAACGTGCAGGACCATCGGATCTGGATTTATGGAGATCGACGCCTGAGGTTGATTGCTCGGGGAGCGATTTGGAGCGTTGGATGGAAGCCAAGCCATGGGATATCATCGGCTTGAAGTAGGCCTATGAAGACTTGAAGGCCATTTTTGAAGCTTTTTTATTAAAAATTTTCAAATGAACGGGCCCGATTGATGAATTTGGCATTGAAGGGCAGGAGCTCTTCGAGATGAAAAAACAGTTCATTTTTTTAGCTCATTATCTAAGGCCACTTTGGAAGGGCCTAACTTTGGCTAGAAGAGGGCTTTTGGGGTCAAATATGGGCCATTTTGGAGCCTGTAAAAGCCTACACAAAGTTGATGGACAAAGTGACGACATCATCAAGGGAGAAATGCATTTTGATGCATTCTTGACACCATTATATGGAGCGGGAGACGAGTGACCCAATGAGGTACGATTTTTTTGTGACCTATGTGTCAAATTAAGCCCAATTTTTTGGCTGAAAGTTTGTGGGGTAGGCTAGGAAAAGGGCGTGTGCCTGTAGCCAAGGAGCTCTAAAGCGGTTCTCAAGCAGTTTTAAAGAGCCTAAGCACAGTATATTGTGAGGGAGAGCGGAAAGGGCGGAATTGCATTGGAGAAAGCTAGGAGATGCGGAAAACTTGCAATGAGGCATCGTGAAACTCTTACTTGGCAGAAATTGAGAGAGGGAAACCAACCACAGGAGAGAGCCAGGCATGGTGCCGCATTATGCCGATGGACATGGTGAAATAGTTCATGTCTACTGATTCAACTTTGTAAGTTCAAACTAACCAAGCTCAAGGGACGCTTGGAGGGGGCCTCTCAAGGTGAAAATTGACAAGGGCATTGTCAGATTTGGTGGTTGTGGTTGCTTCACATGTTTTTGCAAGGGAGAAATGTCTCGGTTGAGGAGACATTTACACTAGCTTAATGGTGGCAATGCAATGGTGGCAGTCATAAGGTGAAGGGTGTCAATTGAAAGGTCAGCTGGAGCCAAAGTGGAAATTTGGAAAGCGATCTAGTAACTTGACTACATGTCATGGAGTGGTGATGCAAAGAGGACATCTAAACAGGTACTCATGAAAGTGAGCTAGCAAGTGGATTACTAGATTTTGTTGAGTTAAGCTTGCATGGTGGAACTTGTGACAAGTTTGGGGGTGACAAGTTGGTATCACTTCTTTGTGGAAGTGTGGTGGAGCTCATGCTTGTGATACTTGGTAAGTAAAAAGCTTGAATGAACAGATGGTTTGTAACTTGAGATCTATCCGAATGATGGAAATCATATCTTGTGCTTTAGATCTACTTCAGTTATCAATTCATTTCAAGTTTCTGTGCTATATCAAAATGCAGAGTGGGATTGCATGGTCTAGTATTGGAATGGAGAGGTTGTTTGGATGTGGCCAAGGAAGATCTCACATGTGAGCTAGACGAGAGATCAGCGCACACCATTGGTGAGAGACTTGGAGGTGATATTGAAGTGTGTATCTGTTGGGTATTCTCAAGAGGAAACATGTGGTGATTGTTCTAAATTCCATTTGAACATGGATGGTGAGAATACAGATGAAAGCACATGTGGGGATAGGTGGCCAAGATCGATATTGTAAGTTACTTCTCTTGAGTCTGATTGTGTGGCTCATTAATCAGTAAGACTTGGCTATTATAAGCAATTTGATGAAGCTAGATGTCAATGCAAAGCTACAAGTGGCATGTACTTTGTGAGAAACACGACTTCAGGTAAGCAGCAGGGTTTTTTGAGGTTGATAGCATGGTGTAGTCCAATGCTTGGGATGCAGATCAGAAATGATCCGTGTGGACATTAGCTAGAGGTTGAATGATGGATGCCAATATTTTTTTGAGCCAAGAGATCAATCGGATAGAGTGTAGCAGTGGATCTACATATGACAAAGGTGTATGGTACAAGAGGATATCTTCTTCAGCAAGCAGTGATCATCAGTTGATATGTTTGTCATTCGTGTTGGTTGCATGAATGTGATTGCTTGCATGTGACTTTGTCATGAGAGTCTTTTGTGACTAGACGTAGATCTGAGTTGGAGTTTGATTGGTTATGCATTTGCTACTGAAAAGAAAAAAAAAGTACTCATTTGATGCTCAATGGCTTGTTGACATGTCTACTAGCTGATTTTCTGGTGAGGGTATAATCTTAGTGGCAGTGAGATTTCCTCAGGTTGAGCTATAGTCACTCATTGTTATTAGCATTATGAGTTTGTCTTGTAAGCGTATGATAGGATGTCAGCCTAGTAAGATGGAGGATGATAATCTCATGGTCGCAGTGAGGTTTCCTCAGTGTGAGTCTTGTGTCTCTTGTGGTCCACTTGTGTTTCAAGTTGGATGGTGAACAAGTCAAGTTCAGATCTTGTTGAAAGCATGATGTTTGGTTGATACTTTGTGAGTCAAGTGCTTTGACTGTGTACTTGAGTGTGAGTCGAGTAGAGGTAGCAGAAAAATTGCATATGATCTATAGGGACACTCCAGGACATGGCTACACATTTTTTTTTCGATACTCTTATCACATTTGAGCTTAGATTTGATTTGATTTATTTATGAAAGCTTCAAATGTGATACTGTAATAAGTGTACAGTTAGTTTCATACTTAAATCACACTTGAGCTTAAGAGAGGGAGTTAGAAATAGTAAGCTCAACTGCGATTGTAGTTTACAGTTATGTATTGTTTTAGTTTGGTAGGCTTTAGTTAAAAAGCTAGCCCGAGGGCTTGTCCCGGGCCGATAACAGGAGTTTACCTGTATATAGCCTAAAATGCCACGTAGAGGCCAATAGTCATTTTCATGCATTTATTAGGTCTATGCCACATGGCGTCCCCATGCAAAGGGGACCTTTACTGGTATATGTATCAGTCTCTTTGTAATAAAGATGCTTTTGCTTTGTGAGCTCTTTGCTTGATGTGAGCTCCTCCATCACTCTGTTACTTGTGGATGTTGTTTATGGTTTCGATGGTTGGCAATCAGTTAGTGATTGCATCTCTAATCTACACTCTCCACTAGATCAAAATTTTTGCATAGAATGTTAACTAGGAGGACCCTGGCCTTTGAATCCTATTGGTCCATTTCTGTCTCCCTGACTATTCAAATTTAAAAAAGAGTGGGAACCATCCAAAATTGGAGGGAAACCCAACTTTGTTCACTAACTTGACATTTAGGCCTTGCGACATTACAAGTCTCACAAAAAAGACGTAAAGTCCTTTTATTGACTTTCTAATTATCAAATAACTGTGTGATCATCGGGTTGGACTTACACACAGAGTGTGCCAAATATCTCTCACTTTTTAACTAGGGTCTACAAACCCTCCAACATCATACTCTTCAGTTCTTTTCAACCTTTCAGTATCAGAGAATTGATTTCCTATTGTTGGCATTACCACATCATAGCGTCATCGATACAATTGACAGACTAAGTTCCAGATGGATTCTCAAAGTAAAGCTGGTCTTATCGCAAACAAGCTGAATGGATCCAATTATCATTTGTGAAAATTTAAGATGAAGACCTTGCTAATCGCCAGTGACTTATGGGATGTTGTTATAGGTACAGAAGTAAAACCTGAAGACAACGACTCAAAATGGAAATCGAATGACGGTAAAGCTTTTGCGCTTATTATCCTCAATATATCAGATACACTGATTGGACACATAGCTGAAGCTAAAACGTCAAAAGGCGTTTGAGACATTTTGAACTCACTATATGACGTGAGGGACGTAACTACTAAGTTACATCTATGAAGGAAATTCTTCACATTCAAAATGTTTGTTGGTGATTCACTTCAGAGTCACATTAGCCAGTTTATGAATCTTTTGCAATAGATGGCCGCTGTCGGATCAGTCATAGACGATCAAGACGCAATTATGACATTGCTTTCAAGCTTACCCTCTACATATGAGAAATGGGTGATGATCATATCGACACACTCAGATTTTACTCTTACTAGAGTTATCACTATGTTGCTGCAAGAAGATAATCGAAGAAGTCAAGACACTCCATCTACTTCCTCCTCTCAAGCTCTATATGTCAACAAAGGCTCAAAGCGACATAAGCAGAAAAACTCCAAGAAGGCTGCAATGAATTAGAAACAGACTCAAAGTCAAGAACAATCATCAAATCCACAATCAAAGAAAAAGATGTTTTGCAAGTATTGCAAGCGCAATAACCATGAGATCAAGGATTGCCAAATTCTCCAAGCGAAGAATGCAGCCAAGCAACCTGATCAACAAGCAAACACAATTTTATCATCTCCCCAGGTCGAAGTGAATGAAGGCGCATTCATGGTCAAAGATCAAAACACATTTTTGATGATTCATGGTTTTTGGATTCTGGAGCAACTCAACATATGACCAATCAACGTGAGATCTTCAACTCCTACACTCCTTACAACATGAAGAAATTTGTTCATCTTGGTGACAATAGTACTCACACTATTGAAGGTGAAGAAACTGTACGATTGTGGTTCCAACATGATTGATTCAAATTACTATCAAAAGTCTTATATGTTCCTAAACTCTCTACAAAATTTGTTATCAGTGAGTAGAATTACAAATTTAGGTCATAAGGTAGAATTTGAATCTGATCAATGCAAAATTGTTGATAGGAGCAATAAGATCCTTGCACTCGGCAAGAGGCAGAGTTACTTATATAGATTGGCACATTGCTATTCTGAGTCTAGTCAAGTCTTGAAAACCTCTGTTCTAGTCAATAAAGCATTACTATGACATCATCGCTTAGGACACTTGAATCATACATCTTTTATGAACATGTCCAGACAATCCATGTCCTTGATCTCGACTATCCTTCTGGTAAGGTCGATCTCCCTGTCTGTCATAGCTGCATCTTTGGAAAGCAGGCTAGAATTCCTTTTAGATCGAACCATATGCATGCAGCAAAAGATCTGTTAGATGTTGTTCATACATATATACGTGGACCTATGCAAACTCCTTCATTGCTAGATGTAAAGTATTTCATTACCTTTATTGATGAATTCTTCAAAAGAACAATTGTTTATTTCATTAAACAGAAATAAGAGGCTTTCATCAAATTCAGACAATTCAAAGAGCATGTTGAGAATCAAACTGACAAATGAATCAAAGCACTAAGGTCAGATAACGGGGGATAACATATCTCCAACGAATTCAAGGACTATTGCCTTAACAACGACATTGAGCAACGTTCTACTAAAGGCTTCTTAGACAAAACACCATTCGAAGTTTGGACAGGTGCCAAACCTTCTTTATCAAACTTACGAGTTTTTGGATGTACTGCTTTTGCACAGATTCCTCGTGATCTCAGGAAGAAGCTCGACTTCTAGAGTATCAAGTGTGTTTTTATCAGCTACACTACTTCAGATCAAGCCTACAAGTTGTTCGATCCCATCGAGTCGAAGATATTCACTAGCCGGGATGTCATTATCATCGAAGATCAGTTTCAAGACCTCAAAGAAAAGGGTAGTTCCCATCTAGCCGGCCTATCATATTTTCTTGACGCTTTGAGCTTTCCAGTTCCACGCAAGAGTAGTACCACAAGAAAATTTAATAACATAGACAACGTTTTTTTTATAATAGTGTGCAGTAGCTTTTTGTTTTTGTGTTATTGGATCCAGTTTCGTGATAGACACATACGTCTTCACGTTCTTGACCTCTTTCCTATTTTCTCTTCTTCTCTATGCTACTACTTACACTATCTTGCCTTTGTTATCTGATCATTGTCAGATTTATACTTGCCCACTAAAGGGATTACAAGAAGTTTAGATTAATTACTAAACTAACATATTTCTTAATTGTACTTTCTCCCGTTAAGCAATACCCAAAATTTCTTTCTTCACAACTGTTGTATCAAAGAGTTAAATCGTATCGTTGATAGGTTGACTTCAATCGTAATCCTTTGTAGGAGGATTTGTTACATGTTCCTTACGAGAATTTGTAATGGCCTCGTAAAACAATTTGTTACGGGTCCCTTCGACAATCGTCGTTAGCTTGACTTGACGATTTCGAGTTCATTGAAAGGGTGGCTGAGTTCACCTCTTCCAACACTCCCTCTTGAACTTGACACCCTTTTCAACTAATATAATCCCAAGAGGAATGAAATACTTTGGATGATTCAATCCAGCTCAAACATATGAACTAAAATGCCAACATGATCCTTTTGTGTGTGTGTGTGTGTGTTTTTTTTTTTTTTTTTGGGGGGGGGGGGGGGGCGTAGATAGGACCCACTTCCGAGATATGAGCCTCCTCATTCTCCAAAAGTAGTAGCATCATTATACGCCGACGTTTCTTCCAACCTCTCAAACACTCATCACCGATCATCTCCTTCAACCCATCTCACCGTGCTATTTGCTGACATTCTTGTTCCATTCTTGTTCTGCAAGCTATTTGTCACCACCATCTTTTCAGCTCGTTCCCTGGACCCCCACCTCATCTTGCGTGTTGCTTCTGCTCCTATGAGTTTCTTTATTGGGTTTATGTCCACAATCTCAGACAACCTTTCAAGTTTGCAGCCCAAGCATTTAATGACACTCACATGCAGTTGCCAAATGAATGGAGATCCATAGCGGTGTCTATAGGATTGCAGTAACAACGTAACTAATGCTATGCTAGATGATAATTTCTGAAGTAGAAGTCACCAATTTGAAAGCTTATCTTCACACTTGTCTTGGGCATCGCAGACCTGGTTACGGATTTTAAGACTGATACAGCGTAAGAGTAATGACCTGATTGAGTAAACCTTTTTCAAATGATCTTTTCGCACTTTTGAAGTAGGACGTGGTGATTGTTCTTCTCTTCATTTTTTTGGATGTTTTTCACAGTTCTCTCTTCACCAAACAAATCTCGGTTTGTATGCAGATATTTCCAGGCATAATGCAGCTTCCAGCATCCCACGGACTTCAAAGATTGAGAATGAGACAGAAAAAGTATTATTGGCGTCTGCAACTGCTAATCTGTTTGATTACATTAAAATCTCTCGTCTGCTGCACCAGAAGCGCTTCGGGTAATTTGCTTCACCATGTGCTTCTTCTTATTCAGCCTTTGATTGGTTTCACATTTTTGCTCTGGGATGGATTGAGTGCGCATTTTAGTTGCTGATGAAGAGATAAGTAGCTGTTTTCGACTGCAATTGCCTCACTTGTAGCCGCAGTAACCGTAATTGCAGATTCTATCCCAGAACCTCCAAGTATTTCAGCAGGAGGTACTGAAACTGATCGAGCTGCGGAGCTAGCACATAAAAACTGCAGCAACCGGGGCAAAGATCTTCATGTAGTTCCATCGGGACCAAATGCTGTCGGCAATTCCGTACCCGGAAAAGGCTGGATTAGGAGGTCACCTCCAGCTGCTTTCTAATTAATTCTTTGATCATCTGATATGGAACGAATATGGCAGCCTGCTTATTGGCAGAAAACTAATATCAGAAGACCCCATCTAGCAGCTTTCTGGAAGTTTTTATTTTATCAGCACCTGTTTAGTTGCTTAGAGATGGCTATAACTGGACAGCAGCATAATTCTATGCTGTGAATAGTATTATCTATCTCGAGATTCCATTCGTGTTCTTGGGAAGACGCATAGTAGAGGCATCCAATGCACAAGAGGAATCAACAGTATATAATTTTGAGTCGACTGTAACCATCAGGCTGAACACAATCACTTCAGCTCCTTGACTCTTCAGATGTGTCTGCACATACAAATAAAAGCCTCTTGTCTCTATTGGTGCAGGTGGGTTTCTCTTCCTTTATAACTGCATTCTTTCCTGTGATGTCTTTGTGGGTATGAGACTGAATATCACAAAATTGCAGCTGGTATCGATCATGTTATGGATGAGGAAAAACTATGTATGTATTAAACTTGGACCAAATGGACAACAAGATACTTTTTTTGTGTTGATTAGCTTAGATGACATAGAACTACCGCAAAGAGGAACTCAGGAGCCTTCAAAGGAAGCATGTAAGGGTAGTCTCTTGAGGAAGCCAGCAGCTCACTAGAGACGTGTGTGAATGCACTCTCCATTAATAATGTATTTGGGTGACTATGTCATTGGTCATGAGGAAGGCCATCATATGTGATAACATGAATGCACACATATTACTCACCACATGAATGCACACATATTACCCTAGAGACTATTAATAGAGTTCAATAGGAGCAATAGGGGATGTTCTAGGCGTCGATCAGCTTGACCATGCTACACCCCATATTGCTCCTCCTCTTGATCCCTATCTAGGAGATGTAAATAGGCATAGTCACAATGAGCTATTTGGGTGACGTGTCTCATTGTCACTAGTTGTGAGGAGGGGTGCCATATGCAGGTTTTCTTGTCAATGCACACATATTCATGCTCATATCGCATTCAAGAGGAGGAATATGGATGTAGTCCACCTAGTCACTCCTGTGGCCATGCTACATCCCATAATACTTCTCTTAAACACTATCTAGTCTCTAATAGATGTGTAACTAAATATAAGGATGTCCTTACTACATCCCATAATCCTTCTCTTAAACACTATCTAGTCTCTAAGAGATGTGTAACTAAATATAAGGATGTCCTTAGGAGATGTGTAACTAGCCATATGTAAGGACAAAGTGAATGATGTCTCATGTGCCCTCTTATGCCAATCTTTTGGGGTTACGAACATCTAGTGGGCAGCTAGGAAACATGGGATGGAGACCCTGATACTTGGCCCACAAGGCTCAATGGCCAAGTGTTCTCCAAGCACTTGTGAGAGAAGCTTGCTTACATCATTAAAAACGATGGAAGATAGTTCCGTGATTGCACATCGTATAGATTTTGATTTTGCTTGGATTGGAGATGAAATAAATGATGAGGAAGGTGTGATGGTTCTTTGGAGCTATTCTTCCAAAACTTTAATCATGACTACTTGCTATATATGTATATAAATTATTGATGTTAAAGTATATTTACCTCATTTTAGCTCAAACATAAATTACATGTATGTAAACACTTTGTAGCTTTAATAAGTTTATTTTGTGCATGTACGTAAAAGACAAGGAAAAGATAAAATGCAAGGATGTGGCTCCACAAGCGAAAAACATTTTAAAAATCCAAATCTTTTGCATGAAGTATCATCGCAAATGCCAAAATTATAGAATGACAATTACGTAAGTAGTCAAATTCATTTTTTTATATCAATAAAATTGTATTAATGTGTACAAGTTTAATAAAATATGTGACTTGGTATATTTGTATTGTTGTCTATAAAAACTTTATATGTAATAGCCTCTCTAAATATTTGTAATGAGGCCTTGCAAATTTGCTTGGAGAACTAGACCTTTTGTTTTGAGTTCTTGTATGTCCTTCCCCTGTTTTATTTGGAGGGCTTGAATCGCCTCCCTTGTAGTTTCTCTTTCAAAAGATTTGTCACTTTTTATATACGGAATTTATAGCCTCTATGCTTCCATGGGACCCATTTTAGATTTTATGAGATCATCAAGAAGCTCTTTGATCATTGGGACTTCATTTGGTCTTATTAGACAAATTGTATATTAATTTAATGTGAATCCCTTCTTCAGAAAGAGTTTCCTCATTACAAAAACTTCTACTAGGTTGGAAGGTCTATTAGCTCTAGAGTGAGGATATGCATGGACCTTCAAGCTCTTCTTTCTCTTATCCTTTTGAGGCTCCCACACCAAAGGAAGTCTCTCTTTTTTTGGCCTAGGGAGCTTTCTTTGGCATGTTGGATTGTCTTTTTCTCTCGTGACCATTTTTTTTTTCGGTTTGACTTAGGAAGAGATCAAATCGGGGGATCAATTATTTTGGTGCATTTCTTGTTGTACATGATTAGCTCAGTATTCTCAAAATTAATCGAACCTATATTCACAAAAGTTACCTAAAAAAGAAGCATTGTCATCTAATGTGCTTTTGCAAAAAAAAAAATCTTAATTAGTTCTTGCATGAACTTATAGATTGTGATAGAATATCATTTAGTTAAAGAGAGCTAAAGTTGATAATTAAAGGTATCAAAAATTTAATGTATTCAAAGTTTATACAAAACAACCTTTTTTTTAAATGTCATTGAAAAAATATTATTAATCCACTTCCAACCAAACACTGGTAATTTTGCATTCTAGATTGTAAGCCAAGGCAAGTGAATGAATCCTGTGATTGAGGACTCTATAGCAATAAAAGAAAACAGTTTTATTATTGAAATATATATACATAGATTTTGTGACATATAAATAAATACCTTCACCACAATAGTATGATCGTTACCTTTTATGTGAGCTAGGCATGGAAGAAAATCAACATATTGAGACAAATCATCTTCACACATATTGGGTGGTGTTATGTACTATAATTGTACACCCATAAGTGATGCCCTCACAAGGGGTAGGATGCTAGTCTGGGGTTATCAACATGTTTAGAGGAGGTGGTCATCTGTTTGCCAATGGGACCATGCTTGATTGAGACCCACTTGTACTACATCTATAGAGGTGGGGTATTTCTTTGCCAAACACCCAGTCTATCTAGAAGTTGGTGGATGGATAGCATGTGCAGTAGCCATGATATCTCTTTAGGCTAGGAGATGTGTGCTAGGAAGAGCTGAGAGAGATGGATGGTGGTATGGGACATCAGTTATCATAGGAGGCTTGACTTGGCATGACGGTGTTCGTAACTCCAGTGCATGGAGGTGGGTCGGGAGTGGCCCTACGAATGGGCAGATACAGTGAGTCATCACTTGTATGGGTTGTACATCAACCTTCAAAGCTACCAAATATTATGAGACTTGTAACAGATGGTATCAGAGCCGTTGGTTTCTTTGTTTAGGTACACACGTTTCTCTTTTGCTCTTTTGGTTTAATATAAAATCGTTGCTTGCAATGTGGTTGTGTTTGGCTTACCTTTAGCTTGTACTTCAAAACTAGTCTTGGAAGAAGTTATGTAAGGTTGTTGGGAAACAAAAATGAACAATGAACTCTGTTGTTTGTTGGTTGGAATTTTTTTTTTTTTTGTCATGTGCCAAATCCAAACTAATAGCTATGACAATGAGATTATACCTAGTAGCAAGAAAAGTACAAAGCATTCAAAATAGCATGTCCATAAGAAGCTAGAAACAATAAGATCTCCATGGAATCACATTAAGAATGAGTAATTGATTACAAGACATGGAATAGAGCATGGATTCATGTGGATAGGCCACATGAGACCTAGCAAATGGAAATCCCAAAGTTCACATTCACAAAGGAAGAAGGGGAAATGGAGCTTCTAGTTCTCTCTCTTGCAAATGAGCCAAAAGATCATTTCAAATGGTGTCTCTTGCCTACTTATAGACAATGCTCTAACTTAACTAAACATAGCTATCTCGAGCGATAGTTAGCCCTTGTTAAGCCTTATTAAATGTATTTGGGCCCTTGTTGGCCTATTATCCTTATTAAGGTAGTATGAAGGAACTAAAGAGAAAATAGCATTATTCTTAAGGCTAATGGCTCCTCCTTTTGGGCCCAACAAAACTTACATTGGATATTATCTTGCATTTACAAGCACGAGATGTACTTAGAGTAAATGGCACCCCCTTTACTTAAACATTTTTTTCCTCAAAAATGAAGACCGATAAAGTTGAATATTCCAAATGTGTAATTTAAGTAGTCATGACCGAGCATGTCTTTTCTAACAAAATGTCATATTGTCATAGATCTAAAACTATATGAATTGTATAAATTATATCCATCTAATAGCTTCAGTCTACAACCTATGCTCCCATGAAGGAAATTTGATGGTCAAAGAAGAGCATTGAGGGAAGTATGGGCTCAAATTGGGCCCTTTGTAAAGATACTTTTGTTGACTTCCCACCTTTTAAACTTTCATATAGACCAATAACAAGTATTGTTACAATGATTGACGGCCTGAAAACTTTTAATCTTTTCCGTCTATAGTTTTGTGTTTTTGAAATTAAAGCTGGGCAACAAAAAACCATTTTATTGAGTAATGGTTGCTACCTGTATGTCTTTTCGTCACTGCCCACAAAGCATACTTCTATGGTTAAATTGCGTCGAGTTGTAATGAGTCAAATCCTAATAAGCTATAACTTTTGATCAGTACATCTAAATGTGAAATTGAGTACACCATAAGGAAGAGGATGCCAAGAGCTTTCCAACACATACCATATTGTCATAGTTCTGCCAAAAGACAAAAATGTTATAGCTATTAGAAAAATGGGATATCTACTCAGCGTGCCCGAGTACATTTGCAAAAAAGTTGTAGCTGTTAGAAAAATAGAATATCTAATCAGCACGACCGAGTACATTTGCAAAGTTGCAAATGTACTTGGGCGCGCTGATTAGATATCCCATTTTTTCTAACAACTGTAACTTTTTTGTTTTTGGGCAGAACTATGACAATATGGTAGGCGTTGGAAAGCTCTTGATGTCACTTCCTTATGGTGTACTCGATTTCACATTTCAATGCACAAATTAAAAGTTATAGCTAATCAGGATTGAGATATCTAATCAGCGGGCCCGAGTACATTTGTAACTTTACAAATGTACTCGTGCGTGCTGATTAGATATCTCATTTTTCTAATAGCTATAACTTTCTTGTTTCTTGGCAGAACTATGACAATATGGTATGCATTGGAAAGCTCTTGACGTCCTCTTTCTTATGGTGTACTCACTTTGACATTTCTATATACTGATCAAAAGTTATAGCTAATCGTGATGGTGAGTGACAATATAGGTTAAACAGCGGGCAGCACCAGAAATACAAAATGTTGTCGGAGAGACTTCTCTCTCCATGTTATCTCTCTCTAAAGTCAAACTTGCTTAAAGGTCCCATTTTGAAGCATCATATTGCTTGTTAGCAGCCAATCTGCAAGGAATGGACATAATGCATCACTGCAAGATCCTATTTTCTCTGCTTCTTCGACATCATGTCACTTAAATGGTTTACCCAATTTCTTGACACACATTTTTGCATTACATTTGGCTCTTCCACTATATTTAACAATCCATATCATTTAATCACCTTGATTGATAAAACTGTGATCGATTCATCAACACTTATAGATATAAATTGTTGATTGTATAGGAATGCTCCATACAAAGTAGTTGATATTGGTACTACAAATCAGATGTCTGTTAAGGGACATTGTTAGATGTATTGTTGCCCAAAGTAGAATTCTTCAAATCTGATCAAACTCTCGTTCAAATTTGGCGAATGTACTTCAATTCAATTGAAGATTAATAATGTATAATTATGCACACTATGGTCAAATCCTGATGTTGTTGCTCCAGAATCTAATCTAGATTTTTCTCCAATAATGTAGTATCCATACTTGGCCATGAATACATTTGAGACATTAGACTAGGAAAATACACATATAAGATCTATGTGGAACAATGTAATATCGTCATTGCTCATGGTACCACCTTTGAACATCTCATATTCCACTAAATCAATATCAACAATTGAAACATCCTCAATAAATTTCAAACTGGATTGGAATGATTCATAGATTGGAATCTTAAGGAGGCCATCGAATTTCAAATCATGGAATTCCAGTGTCAAAATGTCCTCATTCCAAAAATTCAAGAAGTGTTTTGCTTTTTTTTCTTTGACCTAGATAACCTCATGTTAGAATAAGTAAGCTCAGGTTTCTCTTATAGTTCCATGACTATTTCCTGTTTTAGTAGTGTTTTTGAGTTTTTACTATTTATGCATGGTATATACTGAGTAGATTCAGGACACATGTCCCATAACGGAGACCGTAATACCATGCAGCAGTATTCTCCAAAAAAATGAATTAAAACAGCTACTCAATCATTTAGCTGTAGTAGGTTCACCAGTATCAGATGAAGATGCTAACTTGTCTCTGCAAAAGGTGACAACAAGTTTATTGCAGGAAGAAGTAAGAAGGAAAAGCTTATCCATGTCGAATTCAAAGACAGTCACTCTCTATTCGAATAAGCAACAGCTCCAGAAGAAGAAATCTTCAAAGGACAAGAAGACAAAAGCTGAGCAAACTAATTCAGACCAACAGTCACAACAACACAATCGATAGCATGAAAAGCCTAAGACTAGACCCTTTTGCAAGTATTGCAAGAGAACCAATAACGACATCAAGGATTGTCGAGTTCTCAAGCACAATGAAACAAAGAAGAAGATGCAGCAAGATGGAGGATCTCATTTTGCCAAAACCTATCTCGAAGACCCAACACTGCTAATTCTACAAGACGAACTCATTAGAGATGCATTGGATTAGTACATATCTAGATTCTGTTGCTTCTCAACACATGACTTCATGTAAGTCCTTATTCGAAGACCTCACACCGGCAGATTCGAAGTATGTCTACTTCAGTGACTCAAGTACACTGCAGATTGAAGGCAAATGATCTATTCGTCTTTATCTTCCAAATGGTAAATTGACCTTGCTCAAGGATGTACTATACGTTACTCAAACTGAACAAAAATTTATTGTCAGTCAGCAAGCTCATTGATTAGGCTGCAGAGCCTTGTTCAATTTGAAGCAATGTACCATTTTGGACAAGAACGATAAAGAAATCTTCTCTGAAAACAGAGAAGCTAATTTGTACATTCTGGGTCACGAATATGCACTTTCAACCAATGTGAGTACTTCAAATGCCCAATTATGGTATCAAAGATTGGGACACCTAAACATGAGATCAATCTTGTATATGAATCATAATAGCATGGTTAAGAATTTAAATTTTAATGCTACTTCCACTGACATTTGACATGTCTGTGAGATGTGCCTACTAGGCAAACAACCTAGATCAAGATTCCAAAAGGACAAGCCACTAGAGCTAAGTCTATTCTAGAATTGATACACAGTGATCTGTGTGGCCCTATGAGTACTCCCTCTCTGGGTTTAGCACTATATTTTATCACTTTTATCGATGAGTATTCAAGATTTACCAATATTATGTTCATTAAGAACAAGTCCAAGGCATTCAACTATTTTGAAGACTTCAAACAATTCATTGCGACACAGACTGGTCAACGGCTCAAGACACTTTGTACAGACAGTGGCGGAGAGTTCCTTTTAGAGGAAATGTCCGACTATCTGCCATCATTCGGCATTTATAATCAGTTCACCACTAGCTACACACCACATCATAATGGAGCAGCCGAAAGGAAGACTAAATGCAACACATTCAATGATGTCAAGTGCTCAGCTCACCAAAAATTTTTGGGTTGAAGCTGTTTCAACCGCTTGCTATCTGCAGAACTATTCGAGTATCAAAACAGTCAACTCAAAGACTCATTTCGAAGCTTTCTATGGCTACAAACCGAGTCTAAGACACTTCCAAATGTTTGGTTGTCTTTGTTATGTACACATTCCCTCTAATCTGAGAAAGAAGCTTGACCCTATCAGCTACAGTAGTATCTTCATTGGATACTCGACGTCACGTGAGGCATATCAAATTTTTGATGTCAAGTCAAGTCGAATCTCAATTAGTCGAGACGTTGTCTTCCTCGAAGATAAATTCTTCGACTTCAAGCAGAAGCAGCCAATGCAAGAGTTTGTTCCAACGACTCCCATCATCATCGACAGGCCTTGACCTGCGACTGTTCGAACGAACATTGAAGATACCCCTGTCGCACAACAAGGAGAATCATCATCTCAGCAACTGACTATTGTTCAAAGATCTGCTCGACATCGACAAGAACTTGATCATTTTACCCCTCAGGCATTCATCAGCAACGATGAACCTACTTCAGTGATAGAAGCATTGTTGAGTTCGAATGCAGACAACTGGCATTCTGCCATGCATGTTGAGTACAATTCATTGATGAAGAACGAGACCTGGCATCTTGTCGAAGCTCCTACAGATACAAAGATCATCAAAACTTAGTGGATCTTCAAGTTGAAGCTCAATCTAGATGGTTCTGTAGCCAGATGAAGAACAAGACTTGGCATCTTGTCGAAGCTCCTACCAATACAAAGATCATCGACACTAAGTGGATCTTCAAGTTGAAGCTCAATCTAGATGGTTCTACAACCATGGAAAGCTCGTCTAGTCGTCAAAGGTTATGAACAAACCTATGGAATTGACTACACTGAGACATACAGTCCAGTCGTAAGACTTCAATCAATATAATCTTTATTCGCCTTCGCAGCCGCCCAAGATCTAGTAGTACACCAGATGGATGTTCATATAGCTTTTTTGAATGGATATATACAAGAAGACATATATATCTATCAACCTGAAGGTTATGTCCTTCAAGGCCAAGAACACAAAGTATGTAAGTTGTAGAAAGCTCTCTATGGGCTAAAGCAAGCTCCAAGGGCCTGGTTTGATAGAATCAATCTATTCTTGCTACAGTATGACTTCATCTCGAACTCTGCTGACTCTAATGTTTATCTCAAAAATAGAGACTCAAGCTATGTCATAATAGCACTATATGCTGATGACTCACTAATCATTAGTAATTCAAATAAATTGCTTCATGAGACGATGACACTTTTGTCGAAGGAATTCCAATGACTAATTCAGGCCCTATGCACTACCTTCTGGAAATAACTAGAGACAGAGCGAAGAGAAGTATCATGTTAAGTCAAGAAAGGTATCTAACCAATGTACTCTATAGGTATGACATGGAAAACTACAAGTCAATAGACTCACCTATGGACCCATGATTCAAACTGGTAAGGATATGTGCCCAAAAACTGATGCAAAGAAGAAACAGATGTGCAACTACCCCTACCAATCGATAGTTGAATTGATCATGTATGCCATGGTCTGCACCAGACCTGATCTAGCATTTACAATCAACACATTGTCAGAGTTTATGTCAAATCCCGGCCTACCTCACTGGAAAGCTCTACTCAGGGTTCTAAAATACATTCAAGCCACTAAGCATTATTCTTTGTGTTATTTGGAAATATAGAGGATGTTTTGACATTACTTACTTATTCTGACTCTGATTGGACTTGTAATGTGGACACAAGAAAATCGACATTTGGCTATCTTTGCTTTCTAGCAAGAGGACCCATTTCGTGGAATAGTCGAAAGCAGAAATGCATTTATTTCTCCACCATAGAAGCAGCTACCTCTATAGTAAAGAAAATTATCTGGCTTCGAAGATTGCTTCAGGATCTTATGATCTCTCAAATCAATCCAACTATACTCTATTGTGACAATCAGAGTTGCATTGCTCTATCTACGAACCCACGAACTCACTCTAGAACTAAACACGTTGAAGTTCAATTTTCATTTTTTAGAGAGAAAGTTCAGAATAAAAATGTCAAATTAAGTTACTGTCCTACTGCCAATATGTTGGCTGATATCTTGATTAAGCCTCTGTCAAGAGAAAAGCATGTTGCATTATGTAGCTTGTTCAATTTCATTCAGGATCCTAGGATTAAGCTTGGGGGGGGGGTGTTAAAATTAAGCATCACTCCAACTCACAGAATTTGAATCATCGAAGTTCGAGTCATCAGAACTCGAACCATTCAAGTTCGTCCTAAGCACCAATACACTATGTAAATATGAACTCTCTCTCTCTCTCTCTCTCTCTCTCTCTCTCTCTACAACAACAATGTAACCTTACTCTCTGAAGTTGAATGTCTATTCAATCATCAACTAGAGCAGAAGCAGGATCGATGATGAACTCTTCGAGTTCAAGGTCTTCGAGTTCTTCATCTTCTTCTTCGATCTCGTTTGAATTCAAGATCTTTGAGTTTGAGGTCCACGTCATCCACACTGCCTTGTATGACGCAGACCACATCACAGTTCACTTTAGTACCTTTTTAGTAATTGCGTTGTTTCACGCTTGTTGTTCACACAGTCTCGTAACTGTTCCATGTATATATACATAACGGCAACTCACGAGACATGATGATGAACACACATGCAAGTGGAGAAGAGTGAATCAGAGTTCTTGCATGAACTCCATTGTGTCTTAACTATTTGATTTCACATAATCAGAGATATCCGAGAGAGTGAAAGCCATTCAAGATTTAGAGATAGATATTCAATCTATAGAAAAAATCCTCAAGCTATAGGAACTTGCTCTTCACTCTCTATTGATACTCAGCTCTGCGTAGAAATGCGTATGTACAATGGCACAAAGTGTTGTCCTTATAAGAATGTTCTTCAGTCTCAATGTCGCTTACGAACCGTCAAATGTCCGTTCTGAACTTCTATTGCGTCTCTTATAGAACGTCGCAACTTCTACTCAAAATATGAATTTGCAAAGTGCATAATAGGCCTTTACATGAATTTAGACACTATAGCACATTTTACATATATAGAAATTGAAATTTTTTTACAATATGTGACAAAACTTGAATAATGTGAGATCATAAGTGCACCACTACTGTGAACCATTCTTGGGCACAAGATCGTAATATGATCGTTGTATTCACAATAGCTTAATTCAAATTCTATATTTTCTTATGTGTGTTCCACTACGAATGCTTTCTGATAGTTGTCTTTCTCAATTGACACTCACTCAATTTGGAATGTCTAAACTCGAAGGAAGCATGGCTGTCTTAGATGCCTAATTGTTTCGCTCCCTTCATGGTTGTCTCTACCAAGACATTCCTCCATTCGATCTAAGTGAATGTTGATGTTGTGGTTTGGTAAAGTTCTTGTTAATGTTCTCTATTGTTTCCTGTTCTGCACCTAATATCTTTGAGAGCCCTCCAACACATACTCATGACTCAAAATGTACAAATTACCTTTTCTGCTTACAGAGAGGATTTCGTTATAATCTTAATCCAAAATAGTACATTGTTTTGAATTGAACAAGGCTCTACATCCATGTTTAGATGTATATACGAACTGTATGAACTGTTTCGACAGGAGATGTTGCAGATTCTACTATCACATGCAAGGTCCCACCCAGCTCCATCAAAAGAAGAAGAAAGCGATGGTGAGTTTTTCGTTATAGAGAACACCACTCTTCCCACCTTGTTGGAAATGTAGAGATGTACTTATATAAATATGTAATGATTTGTTTATAGAAAGCTCAATTACAATTAAAATTCATCACACTAGATGATGCATAGAAGATATAGATATTATAGAAAAAATACACACAAATGGTTGTTAGTGAAAAGCCACATATATTTTATTGATTTTGTGAACCATGTACATAAGGAAAAATATTTAATAATAAGTATCCAAGACAATCTTGAACTCATTTGAGACATTATCTTTTGTCTTTTTTAAAAAGCTTGTTGTTGAAAGTTTTAAAATTTGATTTTGGTAGAGATTTCTTCCTGAACCTATATATCAGAACATTACAATACAATTTATGAGAGTATAATCAATGTTGAGTATGAAAATGTAATTCAATAGATGCAAGCAAGCTATAACATATCTATATCGCAATTTTGCAAATTCTAAATAAACACCATACCTTAGTGCTAGTATTTATGAGCTGTTGCATCCTTGTCATTCCAAGCTTTATGCAATTTCAACTTCTTCTATGCTTGTCTATAAATCCTTGCATTGTAGACGGTTCTCTTGTCTTGGTCTTACCTATCAAAGCAACATGTCAATTGAAAAAGCAAAATTATAGAGAAAATCACAAAAATAGCAACAAATAAATTCAAGGTCACTTAAAATGTGTATTAACATCAAAGAGAAGATTCACATATATGTACAAATCTCCCATTGACTAAAAAACAAAAGCATTTTGAAATATCAAATTGTAGTAACGTAAGCTCTGATCGAATGTGATTCAATGTCCAATCTCCTTCCACCTCCATTGTTGTAATAATGGCATCATTTTGCTTCACTTCAATTTTTGTTTGATCTTGATGATTCAATATAAGATCTTGGTCTAACGCTTTCTCTTGTTAATTGTAGACCATCTTCTATAATAAAATTTTAAAGAGACATTTGTTTCTCTATATGGTATATAAATTTCATTGATGACTTATTAACTATGCACTCGATGTTGACATTACTTTTTTTTTAATTATGTTTAATGTGTACAAATTTGCAAAAAAAAAAAACATATATAAAGACGTGTGAATCGTAATCAAATGTAGAGCTCAAGGTCAAAAATTTTCCAGTCTCGATCCAAACCAAGAAAATGTTTTAGTATGACAAAAACTTAGAAAAACCACAAGTTTGCAAAATGAACGCGATATGAATCACATAGGGATGAGCTACCTTCTTTGTACTATATGATGTAAATTCACCAAACTTCACTTGCATATATGATGTAAATTCACCAAACTTCACATGCATATATCATTCAACTTTGAAGAGCTCTATTGACTTTTCCCAAAAGATAAGTACAAGTTATTTATATCCATTTCACATTCATAAAATATTGTCAATTAGATGCAAACGATCTTTTCTTTGGCAAACTTCAAAGTTCGAATTGTACGGAGACAGACATAATCTCCTTCTTGAAAAATTTGAAGAAGACAATTGCCACCCTCTTCATTGGCAACATGCGTGACAACACAATACTAACAATTGTAACTTAAAAAAACTACTAACAATGTGGAAAAGGATGTTCACATCCAATCGACATTATTTCATCATTTTAAAATGGATATATTATGATTGTCTGTATATTTCACATCTTAAGATGCAAAAGGATTACAAATGTATGTATAGTGAGATCACATAGAAGCATGAATAAACACATATAATTCAAATTTAATTTGTCAATAAGTGTCTTCAAGATTTGGGAGATGAAGTTGAACTAAATTAGAATGTTGGGACAAGCTGTGGAGAATACAGAAAGAAAAAAGTAAAAGAGCTAAACACATCGAGTCACAAATTGTGTTACAAAAAAAAAAATGCGATTAGAACATCAATGCCTTTCACATGTGGGAGACAATTCATCAATGGAGTTTAAGAAAATAGATTTTACACGACTAGCGGCGAGTGTTAGGAATTCCGAATGCACTCTATCAAGTGGGAATTCCAAATGATGCAATTGTTTGGAAAGAAAGAGTAGGATCTGGTACATTTGGATCCTGTTTTAAAATAGGAATCATTGGAATATCGTTTTTTCCTGAAGGAGTTGTTTTTGCCGCAAAGAGATACACAGGTGAGCGGCAAGATAGATTGAAATCCTTCGTGCAAGAGGTTAGTATTGATATTGCACACATGGGAATTGTGCGGAGTATTGGACATACACGACAACCTCCTTTGGTCTCTATCTTTCCATACTTCAATGGAGGTAGCCTAGACGATATGCTGATGAAACTACCAATCAAGAATGGCTCATTCAGAAGAGTCATGGCAAAGTTGCAGGGAAATGGTAAGGTGAAGGGTTCTCAAGTAGACCCTATTATATCGTCAGATGAGATGGTCAAGATAAAATCGATTTGTGACCATGTGTGTGGCATCTCACATGCTTTTGTGCAAACTATGGCATTTGCACATAATGAATTCCTTTTACATTGCGATTTGCACGCAGCTAATGTCATGATCGATTTCACCAATCAAATACATCCCAGAATTGGTGTTATCGATTGGGGAATGGCAGTAAGAGTCCAATACGAAACAAAAAAATCTTACGTGGCCAATCCAACAAACCATGCGCTTTGGCCGTGGTTAGCTCCCGAGTTGCTAAATCGCAATCATGTGTACACGAGAGCTACAGCCACATGGTCAGTGGCATGGCTGATCACCGAACTCATCACATTTTGTGAGGAGTTTTGTAAGTTGCACTATCCTGATTGGAATCTACAGATACTATGTACAAAGAACAAAAAACGAATATAAGTTATATTACATGTCATGATATTTTCACGTAATATGATTACAAATTTATTTTTTATGAGTTTATTTCCTGATATGTTTGAAATTTAAAATGAGTTATGAAAATATGTGATATTAAATCGATGTGGAATGATATGATATTTTAAAACTACAAGTTAGCAATCGATTCAATTTTTTCGTTCATTTTTTGTTCTTCTTCTCTTGAATTTCTTCAAATACTTGCTACAATTTTGTCTATTATAATACATTTTTCAATGTGTCCTTCATAATTTTTTCCAAAAGTTAGTTGCTAAAGATTAGACGTGATTTCCATCACTACTACTTTGATAGGCGTAGTCATGCATTGGAAGTAGGAGGTTTTCACATTCTATTACTCACCTATTTCTGACTTATCGACATGGTATCAGAGCATACCTACATGGTATCAGATCATACTATCATAGTATCAGTGCTAGATCACTACTTCTTTATCTGAACTATTACGGTATCAGACTTGTGATCTCTATCAAGGCCTGATACTATTTCAATATCAGAGTGAAAAGCTCTAATACTTGATATTTTTTTGCGATATCGAATTGATATCATATTCTTCAGTTCCTTGCATCCTTTCAGTATCAGGGAATTGATTTCTTGTTGTTGGCATCACTATATCTTAGCGTCATCGATACAATTGACAGACTAAGTTTCAGATGGATTCTCAAAGTAAAGCTGGTCTTATCGCAGACAAGCTGAATGGATCCAATTATCATTTGTGAAAATTTAAGATGAAGACCTTGCTAATCGCCAATGAGTTATGGGATGTTGTTACATGTATCGAAGTGAAATTTGAAAACGACACAGAAGATTCAAAATGGAAATTGAAGGATGGTAAAGCTTTCGCGCTTGTTATTCTCGATATATCAGATACTCAAATTGGCCAATCCACATTCGTCAATAAGAAGATGTTTTGCAGGTATTGCAAATGCAATAACCATGAGATCCAGGATTGCCGAATTCTCAAAGCAAAGAATGCAGCCAAGCAACCTGATCAACAAGCAAATACAGTTACAGCATCTCCTCAAGTCAAAATGGATGAAGGCGCTTTTATGGTCAAAGGAAAATATGCAAATTCAGATGATTCGTGGTTTCTGGATTCTGGAGCTACTCAACATATGACCAATTATCGTGATATTTTCCAATCCTATACGCCTTACAACACAAAGAAGTATGTTCATCTTGGTGACGATAGTACTCATACTATCAAAGGTGAAGGTGCTATAAGAATATGATATCAATTTGATATCGTGCAAGATGTCAAGTATTAGAGTTTTTCGCTCTGATATCGAAATAGTATTAGGCTCTGATAAATATCACAAGTCTGATACTGCTATGGTTCAGATAAAGAAGTAGTGATCTAGCACTAATACTATGATAGTATGATCTGATACCATGTAGGTAAGCTCTGATACCATGTCGAAAATAGGTGATTAATAGAATGCGGAAACTTCCTATTTCCAATGCATGACTATGCCTATAAAAAATTGAACAAATCAGTAGTGATGGAAATCACGTCCAATATTTGGCAACTAACTTTTGCTAGATACTAAGTGATTACATAGCCAAACATAAAGTATTGAATTCTCAGACAATTTTCGTTAGTTACAAAAGCAATACAGAGATGCATGCATTCTGACACAAACTGAACGCAACAAGGAAATAGTTTTGATTCAGAAAAGCAAGATCAGATGCTAATGAGTGCAAGACAATAATAAATAGAAATTGCGCACTCTAAAGTTGTCTCTGAGTAACTGAGAATAAGTATGAAATAAGAAACTATGCTGATAAGCAGTAGCACAATAACAACTCTAAAATAAATCTCTAAAGACTGAGCTAGAATGCTCAAGAGAGTTCGAGCTTAAAAGCTTGATAGAGGGCTAACAACAATACTTTATGATTGTGAACGATTTGCTTGAGGAGGGCGCAGGAAGCATCTCCGTGTAATAACACTCAACTCCTTCACAATTCACAATGTTGATTTTTTTGCTAACCATTGATAATGAGATGTATGAACAACTGATTTATACTAAGTAATTAGGTCGTCAAATGCGATTGCCAATTGGCTGGAGTCTACTGGCATTCATTCCTAGAAGTTGTTTGCTGATAAGCGGTGACAATTGGCTGTAAACATTCTGTCTGCATAAATGAACATAAACTGTCATTTAACATAAATGAACGTTAACTACCACAGGCGAAAAATGCGACACTGCATTTTTACTCGTGATTTCTGACAGGCAAAAAATGCGAAAAAGACGATACTGCATTTTTGCACGTAATTCCTGACAGGCGAAAAATGAAAAAGAGGTGACACTGTATTTTTATAGCTCAGCTTCTACATCAGAAGAATTTTGTGGATTCAGTGGAGAACCACAAACATTCGAGGAAGCAATTGAATGTCTAGAGAGGAACAAATGGATCCAAGCCATGAATGAGGAGATGGAATCCATGAGAAAGAATGAGGTATGGACATTGCGGCCATTACCGGATAAGCAAAAGACTGTACAATGCAGGTGGATATACAAGCTGAAGTATGGACCGAATGGAAATATTTCAAAGTATAAAGCCAGTAGCGAAGGGGTTTTCTCAGAGATATGGTATTGACTACGCTGAGACTTTCTCTCCTATTGTGAAACATTCATCCCTACGCCTACTGTTTGCATATGCAGCTGCTTATGATCTAAGGATTCACATCGTGGATGAAAAGACAACGTTCTTGCATGTGAGCTAGACGAAGAAGTCTACATGGATCAACCTCCAGGCTACATTTTGAACTCACTTCTACTTATGCATGCAGAATGCACAGGAGTATCTACGATCTGAGGCAATCAACGCGACAATGGTATAAGAAGAAAGATCAAGCCCAGAAATCCTTAGGATTCAAGCCACTAATAGCTGATTCCAATATTTATGTACGAATTATAGATGGAAAGATCATCATTGTAGATGTATATGTGGACAATGTGTTCAGATCCTTAAGATCCAATCTACTTGAATGATCTTTGGTTAGAAAGAGAAACACACTGCCAATCTCACCAACGTAGAAAAATCAGCATATACACACAAAATGAGATGCAAACACCAATAGAACTTGATCAAACTTGAATGAAATGAAAAACCGACTGTTTCGGGTGCAGGATGGTCCAGTTCAGGTGCATTAATCCATGTTGGGTTCTGTCAAGAATAAAAATTCAAAACTAACCTCTAGCCTATTCGTTACGATCACAGATGGTCCCAGTAAGTGTGTTTTCGCTCAGGGAGTTGGAAGGCCAAATCATGAAGAGGCCTTACCGTCGGGGCCAGGGTCTACCGACAGCCCCCGAACCCTGCCGTTGGAGGGCGTTGCTCCCAAAACCCCCCATCGGGGACTACCGCCGCCCGGACCCCCTGTAAGATATGTTTGTGCCCCATCTACTGCACTTCTGAGAGGCAAAACGCTGGTTTGACCATTGATCCCCTAAAAAAATTTCAGCCATAAGCTATTTTTCCAAAAAAAAAAAACAAAAAAACAAAAAAAAATTTTTTAGTCTGATTCTGGTTGGAAAAACGCAGTTTAAAAAACGCATCTCCTCATAAATGCGTTTATGTGCATCTATGCAACAAACACATGATTACAACAACAAGATGCTCATAGTCGTAATTAAAGGGAGTGAAACATAATAGAGACAATATATTAAAACAAAAAAGAAAATGAGCAAACTCATTTCATTTGAAAAACTACATAAAGGTCCAATATGTTGAATAGACCAATTCCACAGGAGAACTTTAAGTAATAAATGATGAATCAACAAGGTTAACTTATATTGAACTATACAAACATTCAAATGATCAATATCCACGATCCTTACTCACATTGATTGACATGGATTTATAAACATTATAATGTAGCTACACTTTATAAAAATCAATTTCCATATCATAGCAAACATGCTTATGATCATACAAAATGCATCCCTCAATGTTGAGCTGCTAGAGAGCGTAGACATGTTGACCTAAAACTTATTTAAAGCATTGAACTCCAATGAAAGTCCATAAATCCTCCCTTCCATAATAGTTTTGAATCAATTTGTTCTACAAAAATACGCTTACAAAGAGCAATCATGCGTGCCATAGAAAAGATTGATCTCAACAATGAATAAGAAACGCTGTATTCACATCGACATATCCCTCTTGATTTTGACACTTAGTTTGCCTTTTCCAAACTCAACAAAAAGGTACATGCTTAGTACAAACATGATCTATTCACTACCAACAGGCTTTCTTTCACAACTAACTAGAGGTGATGCTAAGTTGAAAGAACCCATCCTCATTACTAATCGTCATCATACAAAGTTGTAATGAAATCTCTAAAATGCTCAATTTTTCTGCCTACCAGACCATTAACGCGATCTTCAGGCTCACTTAACTGTGTTTCACCAATTGTTCATGTGGCAAATAACTTATTACTCACATGTTTTTCCTTCTTCATATCTGTCATGGAGTGACATATAATATTTCTTGTCTCCCCTCAATTTTTGGTGTTTGCAATTTTTTTTTCTAGCAATCTAGTTAGTGGTTTCTTGATACTTCAGAATACATAATTGTTGCAAGATTATAACTTCTCTTACTTTCATGCATCCTAGAGTTCACATTGCATCCAAAGACAGTCCCAAACCTTCTTGACCAAGGAATGTGCCCGAGAGCTCATGCACCTACTTAGAACAAAAACTATACTAAGAACAAGTTTCATTGCTGATCTCTCTCGTGCTCTGCTTAGAACAAACTCTTCATTGCACCTCTCTCAACCTCTTAGACCCCATCTCTCTCATATGCTATAATTCACACAACCTCTTCATTGCCACTTGTCATATATTAAAAACCACCTCTTAATTGCCCCCGCTCATATACTATACTTAAAAACCACCTCTTCATTGCCACATCTCATCTACTAAAAACCTAACCTCTTCATTGCCACACCAATCTCTCTCTCTCTCTCTCTCTCTCTCTCTCTCTCTCTCTCATGCATCTCAAATGGACACTCTGCCATGCTTGTATCAACTACTTTCAAACACCGTACACCCTATGCACATAATTTTTTTTTCTGATGAATCCTAATGACTCACAAACCATGCGTCTTACAAGCAATATAACTAAACAGCAAATAGTTTCTGGTGAATTCTCTTCACATTGCTCATTTAACCAATTAACTTTATCCAAGAGTAACAAAGTTACTCAAGTTAATTGCCAATGATTCAGAAATCTCAAATGTCTAGGTGCAGATCACAAATGTACAAGTACAACACCACATTTAGATTCTTATCCAAATCATTTCTTAGTTAACGTATAAATGTTCCATAAAAAGATCTGTTAACAAGGCAAGTATTTGTTCACATCACTTCTCAGTTCTCTGCTCTCAATTACAGATAACAAAAGTGTCTACCAGGTCAAATGGATCCTTTCTCAATTTCTACTAGTGGACCAGAAGAGCAGACTGAGTAAACGAGCTTCCAAAAACCACATCTAGGTTTGGAGAAGAAAAAGGACAAGGAAATACACAGCAATGATGCAGCAGCAAATCCATTGGAAGTGAACTGCTGTAATAAAATAAAGCTCGGCTAGATAAAACCCCAGATTGGCTCAGTTTCCGGACTAGCATATCCAGATGTGGATGGCAGTGCTAGTTAGCATATATGGTCAGAATTCCTCTGTCCCAAACAACCCTGCACTCTAGCAGCAATCTGCTTTCAATGCAGTATTAGATTTGCAAGTCATATCAGATTGCAACAACAAGTTATAGTGAATTCGGCTCATGTCTAGATTTTCTTCCACAAAAAAATCTGCAGCAATGATATACTGATGGAAGTAGACACAAACAGAAGATAATTCCAAGTTGATTGATGTATGTATTCCAACTGAATGCCCTGTATTGGAGTTAAAAAAGGGCCAGGGAGCAGGATGACATGAAAACTAACAGAGACACAAGAGTCATGTCACATACGTGAAATTGAAAAAGCGATCATGAAGCAGGTAATTAGATGAAAGCCCGAAACCTACCACGGTATAATTTCCATTTACATAAGTTAGTCAACTATCCAGAACTCATGCTGTAGCTAAAAGAACCTCATCCACCTACTTAATCAGTGATTCTCACCACAATGAGTAAGTTTGTTATTGTTGACATACCATTTTCTAAAGCCTACAACTCAAGATTATGCTGGCTGTAATAGATACTAGAACATAGATGTGATGGCAACAATAATGCTAGTGTTACTTCAAAGCTTCCCGAATCCTACTTAAAAAAATCTTAATTATAAATTAACAGTGTAATCTCAATGAAATATAGTTCTCAATTAATTAGCAGACACTCGATATGACGTATTTTAGAACATCCTTTCAGTCCTAAAATCTACTCACTATACCTACAATTCCATGGTAAGTAATCTAGAAAAGTGAAGTGCCCTTGCCCTTCTTGTCGCCGCCAATCTCAAAATGCTTGCACCGCTGCATTGATATCAATTCAGCAGAATTATTTCATATATACACAAAATACCAATATAGGCCAAATCATTAGCCTAAAAACAAAATTTTAACCAACTTTGATCAAACTATGTTATAAAGGAATAAGAAGAAAAACTCTTGAGCTTGCACAAATGCACGATAATTTAGTGTTCCAAAAACAAAAAAATCAAATAATTCTGCTTGATCAAAAGACTCGATCATCCAATAGGAACGTTTAAAAGTGTTACAACATACAAAAGAATCAAATACCTTCAAGGGATGTTGTGAGACACGCTTGCAAGTTTGACATTGTAATCGCAGCACAATTTTCTTGGTAGTCTTTGCCTGCACAGTTTAGCCGGCCAACAGAATCCATAATCACATCAGACCTAAGTAAGTTCTCTCTCATTGGCAAAAAAAAACGGCATTTTGAACAAGCTCGTCTTTTAGTCTTAAATTCAAAGATAAAGACGATGCAACCATACCTTCTTGTGAAATACAGGCTTTGTCTGCCCTCCATAGCCAGACTGTTTCCGGTCATACCTCCTCTTTCCTTTTGTCAAACGGAATTTAGGCCACCAGAAAAAAAAGGTCAGCATAATTATTGTTACGTTCCTAAAAGTTATTGAATTCTGGATTAACTGAAATGTGCTGGACAAGTACCTTGTACGTAAAGGCTATCCTTTCCCTTCTTGTACTGAGTAACCTTATGTAAGGTGTGCTTCTTGCAATCCTTACCCTTGCAGAAAGATTTCTTTGTCTTGGGAACGTTCACCTAATAAAGAATCATTGATGAAATGACAAAAGAGAGTAGACCTTGCCTGGTAACGAGTACAAGTAAACACATAGCAGCTAGCTTATGCATGTCTTTACTAACTTTTTAATAAAATCCTAATAAGGAACTGGTGCTTTATCATAAGGAAACGCAGCAAGCAAAACAAATAAAAAAAAGAGGTAAATTTATATGTAAAAGAAAACTGAGATTTCAGATTTAACACAAAGAAATTGAAAAAATAAAAGAATAGATAACCATACGGTGGAACAACTACGAAATAATAAGATTATTACAACTAACCACGCTTCAGTGAGCAAACTATTAATGAGATATGGACTTGAGCAAAGTCAAGAGCTCCAACCTTCAGACGATAACAAAAAAAGGCATCTGTGACCACACACAGCAAAACCCCAATAATTAACTTCAACTGTTTTATATCATACCTCGACAGGATCAATGAAACAAAAAAAATTGCTCACCATGTTTGCGAACCCTCAAATCTGTTGAGAAGAACGTCAACAACACTGCTGATGTGATCGCCGAACAATGGCGACCAACCTCCCTCGCCTCCCCCCCTCTCTCTCTCTCTCTCTCTCTCTCTCTCTGGCGATGGCTCCTCTCTTGGCACAGATTAGGGTTTTGTGGAGGGTCAAATGGTAGGCATAGTTTGCCCGGTTTGAAGGCGCTGTGACCCCTCGTCAGGACGAAGTGACCTCTTGTGCGGTTGAAGAAAAAGGAAGATCAGCGAATCTTACACTGCCAGTGTGCTGAACGGCAATGAGAGATGGGGATAGAAAAGGGGGGGGGGGGGATGGGGATAGATGTAGTGTAGCGAGTCAATGATGGTGCAAAATACATTGATCCAAAAAAAAAAACTCCATTTTATTCACTCTCACGCCACCTCTTGATAGTCTTGTTCCAATTCTAGCCTATGCAATGATCAAAGTTTAGTGAACATTCATTCTGTCCACGTGGCATTTTGTTCAACGTTCATGCCTTCATACGTGGCCAGTTTGGCATTTTGTTCAACGTTCCTGCCTTCATACGTGGCCAGTTATGTGCGATTCATTTTTTTTAGCTATCGTTGCATGCAGGCTTTGTAGGTGTCATTGCATGCAGCCGCTTCTTCCTACTAGCAAACGCCACCTCCAAACGCGATCTCCATCCTATGCAGGCTCGGTGCATGCAGTCGCTTCCATTTGTGTTTGTGGAGGAGCAGAGTTTTTTTCCTTGACTTCTTTCTGTGAGCACGTCTTCGTGGATGTGTTTTTTATAATTTTCGTTTTTTTTTTCCTTCATTTGAATCACTATAAATGATATCATATATATGTCAGAGCAGAATCATTGCTGGTTGCTAGGAAGTGTCGCGACCTCCATCTCCATCTGCATTACATCAACAGAAGAGCAGCAGGCTCATCTGAGTTCATGCTATCTGCTACAATCAACATTAGGCGACCTCCATCTTCACAGCGCTTCCATTTGCGTTTGTGGAGGACTAGAACTTTTTCCTTGACTTCTTTCGGTGAGCATGTCTTCATCCAAAACTCCATTTGCGTTTGTGGAGCATAGTAGAATCATTGCTGGTTGCTGGGAAATACTGCGATTTCCATCTCCATATGCATTACATCAAGAGCTTTTTCCTTGACTTCTTTCTGTGAGCACGTCTTCGTCCAAAACTCCATTTGCGTTTGTGGAGGAGCAGAGCAGAATCATTGCTGGTTGCTAGGAAATACTGTGATTTCCATCTCCATCTGCATTACATCAACAGAAGAGCAGAATCATTGCTAGTTACAAACGTTGTTGAAAGGATCCTACGCCTGTTGGGACAGCAGAATCATTGTGTTCCTTATAACTCCTGAGTTCTGAATTTGTGATGTATGTTGTTTTGAAACTACAAACATTATGATTGAAGTTGAAGTCCTGACAACAACACCCACTCTAGGACCTGCTAAACCTAATACGTTTGGAACAGCTAAGAGAGTCATTTTTTTTTAGTGTACCCATGGTTAATGCAAAGGGTATTCTGATGGCAGATCTTGTTTGCATCTGTCTGGATCTGAGCCTTATAGTAGATCATAGTTTTTTTTTTGAGTAGATCCAACTTGATTTTGTGTAGATCTATGTATTTTGTATAGATTTGACTTATTTGTTGAGTAGACCTGCTTTTGCTCCTAGTTTAGTCATCAATAATTTTTAAGAGATTGTCATTACTAAAGCAAGTTCTTTCGATTAACAATTGTTTTAAATCAGAGGATTTGTTTAATTGCCAACTCATTAAACTAGATCTTGTCCAAATCTAAGTCATCACCCTATCCAATTGTATAAAAGTACAACCAGATTACCGAAATTCACATCCAATGGTGGTGTACAAAAATCTTACTGACTAGAATTGTATAATTACCTCCAAATCTTGCAACTAATTGTCTAAAATAAAAATTATACCTCCCATTCACTTGTACATGTGCCAAATATTGAGATCTAATATGTAAAAGTAAATTGTACCATTTGTCATGGATTTCTTAGATTATTGTACCAGAGTTTGACAGACATACATGTATGTCTTTTACCATTTGTAGTCACTAGTAGTTTGACTTGGGTCCCATACCTAATTATCCCCATTATTGAGCCATTTCTACTTACTTGAAAGTGCAATGTACCCTTGGTACTAAAACTTGGTCCTACAGTTACTCAAACTTTGTTATTCATTCTCAGTTAGTAATGTCGACAAGTTAGGAGTTAGTAGTTACTATGCTTTGCAATGAATTTGAAGTTTATTTTACGTCCCCACATGTTGTTTTCCCCCACCCCCAACGTAGTAACACAAAAAAAGAAAATTTGCAGGCCGCTGAATCTTGGAACTGTTTCGAAACTAGCATTATGGCACCATGCATCTATGATTATGAGTAGATATGAAGATTTTTTTGTGTGCTTCAATACCCTCTTCTTAAGCTTTTTCTGGCTTCTATTCTTCTTCATATGGTAACTTCAATTGTATATCTTCTTGAAACTTTTCTTCTTGAACCTTCTTCTATATTCTACTCATCAACTATGACACTTTTTTTTTCTCTACATCATATACACTAGAAGCTTTTTCCCAATAAGGATTCAGTTGGTAGCTAAATAATCTAGCATGTCTTCTATTTTTCTGGTAAGCAACCTTTGAGTAGTCATTTTTCAAGACTGATATCATTGACCCTTCATTCCTTGTACTTCTTGCAGCCATTCTTGCAACCAAAAATTTTCAAAAGACTGTGAAAAATACAGATCCTAAGTGGATCTAAACTCCAAGATCATTGGCTTGAATGCTTGCACTCCAAACTACATAAGCTAGGAATTGGCAACACATTCTATGCTACCTAGAATGCAAAGAACTTGATCAAAAAACATTTATCACAAATGGAAACTTCCATAAACATCAAGTGCGGCCCAAAATAGCATTATACAGTCCATAATACATCAGCCTATCACTTTTGGAAAGCACCTAAGATCATACACACAAAGCTTGAACTCAATCACTACACAATGCCAACAATGGAAGGAGAACCCAATAGAAAAATCTCTCATTAAGCAAATGAATACAATGGATCTGCTCCAACCTGTTTCTCCACGGCCTACCTGCTATATATAGCTGAGAGAGATGACTCTCTCTCCTCTCTCTAGACCCTCCTTACCTAAAATATGCCCTATATAGGTAAAATTGGCATATATGTCCAAAATACATGAAAATGGACTCATTTCGAAGGTCTTGAAGTTTGACACTTCTTCATACTGAAAAAATACACTTACTAAAAATATCTAGACCTGTTTCACACGTGTGAAAAGTCAGATCCTAAACTATGTGCCATTTTTAGCAATTTTGGCCTAAAACTAGACAAGGAAATGTTGACAATTTTCACACTCCCTCTTCAACTTAACTTGCTAGTTTTACAACACTACTTTGTTCCAACTTAAGAATGATCTCCATCATCAGAATAGATCTCTTCTCAAGGATCCTAATATGTACAAAATAGGACACAACATAATTGATATAGATAATAGTGTCCATATAGGATGCTTCACTATTTCTTACATCAATTTTACATAGAATCATAAAAATGGTACATGTAAAAGAACATAGAATCTCAATTAATGAATTCCTCCATGTATCCATCTCTGGTTTCTCTGTAAAATAGCAGCAAACAAGTTGTAAATGAAAGTGATCAACAAGTGTTTGCATGCCTCCTCCACATTTCACTATACATATAGTGAATGCAACATGTATCTCCATGAATGAACTTCCATCACCACCTTGCCTTTGTAGATCTTCAATCCATGAAAGCCTTTGAGTGAATGAATGCAAAAAAGATGTGTTCCCTACTCCATTTGAATGACCAAAACCTGAACTTGAAATACTTGAAGTACCTCCACAAGATTTGCACACAACGCTTGATCCTACAATGTCAACAAGTTGCCAATTTGCCAACACTAGAATACTAGATCTTGAACTTTGTTCAAAAGAAAACATATTGACCACTTCAATACCTTTCAAGATCTGAATGAATTCATGTACTTGATCATACAAACCAGCAATGATAACTATTCCATCTCCAAGATCCAAAGGATGCAAAACTATGGAACTAGTTTTATTGAAATTTGACAATTTCAACACATTGACATAACAATGTTCATACATGAGATTAGGCAAGTGAGGTAGAGTAAGAAGACACTTCCTTGCAGCTCCAAAGACCTTACTTGAACCTTCAAGAACCTGTAAAAACAGATCCAAAATGCCTTGACCATTTGTCTCTTCTTTGATGCTTTTCACTAGCTTCGAATTGCCACTTGTCTCTTGGTGTTGATGAAGCAATCCAAGATCAACCTCTTGATCTTCCAATAAGACATCAAAGATCTTGCATATGTGAACATCTTCAGATCTGAAACTCTGAAGATACTCCCTCTCAAACACATGATTAAGATCCCACAAGATCTCATCAATGCTCAAATTTGACCCTTCACTATAGTTAGTGAAAACAATGCCACCATCATAAACCAAAAGATAGATTCCAACATTTCCATTTAACATGAAGTAGAGTAGGTGAAGATGAGTATCAAACCTAATCAAAACAGCCCTCTTGAGTTCATAACAAACCTCAATAAGCTCACCAATGATATCTCCCTTGCCTTGAAGAAGTTGCCACTTGAGTTGCTCCATGTAGTCTTCTTCAACCAACCTTTTGCCATCTTGACCATGAATGAACAATCCACCACAATCATAGAATGCTTTGAGTTGATGAAGAGATGTTAGATCCATGCTTTGGATCTTCCCAAGAACCACTCTTCCATTGCCCTTTCCTTCACAAGACTCCCTCTTAATGCTAGCACCACAAAAGTTAGAAACCTCCCTCTTGATAGTTGCACCATAAGAAGTAGAAGACTCTTGAATATTAGAAGCCAAGAAAAGAATCCTTAGTACCTTCAACATAAGAGTGATTGAAGTACTCTCTCTTTTCAAACATGAACTTCTACTCAATGATTTAGGTAATGAGTCATATGATAATGATTCTTCCTCACTATCGTTCATAAAAACATCATTCAAAGTACATCCTACTTTGAACACTTCACATACTTCTCTTCCTTTTGACTTGTGATCTCCCTCACCAAGTCTCATGATAGAAACCTTTGATCTACTCTTTTTATGAAGAAATGTGACACCACTTGTTGCACAAATGACTTTATCACAAAAAGATGTAAAAGAACCATTTCCTTCAAGCATGCTCAAAGCACCATCATCTTTTCCCACATGATTACATACATCAATATGAAAAGAATTAGAAGAACAACCATCTTCTTGCAAAGAATGACACTTAGCATCTCCATCTTTTTCCATATGAACAAACAAGTCATTAGCAACAATCACTTCCAAAGAAGAATCTTCATCAACTCCATTGATGAAGTTAGCTCCTTCCTTACCTTTTCCATTTTTGCACTTGCCATCTAGCACCATTGAAGAACCACCAAGCCTTGGAAGTCCATGAGTAGAAGAGTACAAACATGATGCTAATTTAGCTCCACATGACTCCATATGACTAGTAGGTAACACTAGTGCATCTTCAAGATCCAATGGATCCAAAAAATTGACCATAGATTCACCAAAGCTTGCCAAGTTAGCACAACAATTATCATCTCCAAGAAGTACATTAGATCTCAACCTAGATCTAGCATTTTGTTTCTTATGGCATTCATTTGCAAAATGTCCTTTTATCCCACAATAAAAGCACTTGAACTTTGACTTATTGTTCTTAGTAGAAGAGGAAGAGGAAGAGTGATCATCATGATCAAAGTTACCACCTTTGGACCATTTCCCTTTGCCTTTACCTTTGCCCTTGAATTTGCCTTTTGTGAAGAAAGCCTCTTCACCTCCACCTTGCAAGGATGCACCATCAAGCTTTGATTGCAACCTATGTTCTTCAGCCAATAAGATTTCTTGCAAGTCAACCACACTTGGCAAGACTCTTTGAATGGCAAAACTTTGCACAAGGTTAGCATGTTCATTTAGCAAACCATTCAACATAACTTGGACTATTTCACCATCTTTTATGTTCTCATCAATGCATGCTAAATCATCACTTAGGGACTTAACTCTCAAGATAAATGCATGAGCACTTTCACCCTCTCTTTGCCTACTAGAAAATATTTGTCTCCTTAGGGTCAATACCCTAGATGTGGACTTTGATTCAAAGAGCTTCTTTAAGGCATTCCATGCCTCACTTGCACTTTGACACTTTCCAACTTCCTTGAGAAGTTCATTTGTAACATTCATTTTAATGATATGAAGAACCCTTTTGGCCTTCTTATCAAACCTTTGTTGCTCTTGAAGTGTGAGAGGTCTCTCTTCAATTTCTGCAACTATGTCCATGAGTTCATTCAACTCAAGTAAGGACTCCATCCTCACTTTCCAAGTAGAGTAGTTTGATGAACTCAACCTTTCACTAGACTCTAGCATGATCCCACCATTGGAAGCCATGATTCTAATGTTTCTTCAACTTTTAGGTTTTGTCCTAAAGCACTTAGCACTCACTTTTCTCTCAACAAATGATAGATAAAGAGATCTATGAAGATTTAGGACCCTAAAACACTTCTATCTTGAACCTAGATGGTTTCCAAGCATAGAAAGGAAGATTGAAACACATGCAACACTTTGCACACACTAAGAATGGATTACAAAATCAAACCAACCTGAACACACTCTTGCTTAAGCTCTCAAACTTTCCAGCAAGTGACCAAATCAAGTTATGGTGTGAAGAGTTACTTGCATTCTTAGAAAATACCCAAAACTAGGATGCCAAGATTACCTAGTAATGAACAAACTTGATCAACATATGATCAACACACTAAGATATTGATTCAACCTGTAAAACCACATGTAAACCACACTTCTAAAAGTTTATAAACTCCAGCAAGTGATAAATACAAGATTTAGAGGTGAATGAATGAGCACACTTAGTGAATCACAAGACTAGCTTCACTATCTTGTCAAATCTTGGTGTTTAGATGTAGATCTAAGATCACTTCACATGAGAATGTTCCTCAACCTGTTAAGAACCTGAAAACACACTTGCATAATGGTTAACACTTTCCAGCAAATGCTCCAATCAAATTACATAAGGAGAGTTACTTACATGCTCAACAAAGTACACCAAAATTTATGCCAAAATTGATGACAATCTTTACAATATGCTCTTCACAATGGAGCTTACAATATGTTCACCCAAAAAAGGGGATCTTTCATCCAAATGGGAGCTTTGCTCAGCCTTTAGGAGAATTACAACTCACTCAAAAGAGCATTTGTCATCCACTTAAGGAGAAGTTTCATCCACTTAAGGAGAGTGTTCATCCAAGAATGGAGATTGTCAACAATAGGATTGAAAAGAACATTGTTAGTATTGAATATGCACAAGCCTCACAATCACAAATGATTAGGTGTTATGATCTGATCCAAAATAGTTTCTTTTCAGCCTCTGATCTTCAATAGACCTGAAATATGCTTTTGATCCACAAGTTCAACTCACAAAACAAAGGTTAGTAAGATTTGATCAACAAAGCAATGCAAAATCATGCTAGAACTTGATCAAACATCCAAATATCACCAAAAATGGAATACTTACTATGAATAGAAGCCAACCAGCTCTGATACCATGTGAAAAATACAGATCCTAAGTGGATCTAAACTCCAAGATCATTGGCTTGAATGCTTGCACTCCAAACTACATAAGCTAGGAATTGGCAACACATTCTATGCTACCTAGAATGCAAAGAACTTGATCAAAAAGCATTTATCACAAATGGAAACTTTCATAAACATCAAGTGCGGCCCAAAATAGCATTATACAGTCCATAATACATCAGCCTATCACTTTTGGAAAGCACCTAAGATCATACACACAAAGCTTGAACTCAATCACTACACAATGCCAACAATGGAAGGAGAACCCAATAGAAAAATCTCTCATTAAGCAAATGAATACAATGGATCTGCTCCAACCTGTTTCTCCACGGCCTACCTGCTATATATAGCTGAGAGAGATGACTCTCTCTCCTCTCTCTAGACCCTCCTTACCTAAAATATGCCCTATATAGGTAAAATTGGCATATATGTCCAAAATACATGAAAATGGACTCATTTCAAAGGTCTTGAAGTTTGACACTTCTTCATACTGAAAAAATACACTTACTAAAAATATCTAGACCTGTTTCACACGTGTGAAAAGTCAGATCCTAAACTATGTGCCATTTTTAGCAATTTTGGCCTAAAACTAGACAAGGAAATGTTGACAATTTTCACACTCCCTCTTCAACTTAACTTGCTAGTTTTACAACACTACTTTGTTCCAACTTAAGAATGATCTCCATCATCAGAATAGATCTCTTCTCAAGGATCCTAATATGTACAAAATAGGACACAACATAATTGATATAGATAATAGTGTCCATATAGGATGCTTCACTATTTCTTACATCAATTTTACATAGAATCATAAAAATGGTACATGTAAAAGAACATAGAATCTCAATTAATGAATTCCTCCATGTATCCATCTCTGGTTTCTCTGTAAAATAGCAGCAAACAAGTTGTAAATGAAAGTGATCAACAAGTGTTTGCATGCCTCCTCCACATTTCACTATACATATAGTGAATGCAACATGTATCTCCATGAATGAACTTCCATCACCACCTTGCCTTTGTAGATCTTCAATCCATGAAAGCCTTTGAGTGAATGAATGCAAAAAAGATGTGTTCCCTACTCCATTTGAATGACCAAAACCTGAACTTGAAATACTTGAAGTACCTCCACAAGATTTGCACACAACGCTTGATCCTACAATGTCAACAAGTTGCCAATTTGCCAACACTAGAATACTAGATCTTGAACTTTGTTCAAAAGAAAACATATTGACCACTTCAATACCTTTCAAGATCTGAATGAATTCATGTACTTGATCATACAAACCAGCAATGATAACTATTCCATCTCCAAGATCCAAAGGATGCAAAACTATGGAACTAGTTTTATTGAAATTTGACAATTTCAACACATTGACATAACAATGTTCATACATGAGATTAGGCAAGTGAGGTAGAGTAAGAAGACACTTCCTTGCAGCTCCAAAGACCTTACTTGAACCTTCAAGAACCTGTAAAAACAGATCCAAAATGCCTTGACCATTTGTCTCTTCTTTGATGCTTTTCACTAGCTTCGAATTGCCACTTGTCTCTTGGTGTTGATGAAGCAATCCAAGATCAACCTCTTGATCTTCCAATAAGACATCAAAGATCTTGCATATGTGAACATCTTCAGATCTGAAACTCTGAAGATACTCCCTCTCAAACACATGATTAAGATCCCACAAGATCTCATCAATGCTCAAATTTGACCCTTCACTATAGTTAGTGAAAACAATGCCACCATCATAAACCAAAAGATAGATTCCAACATTTCCATTTAACATGAAGTAGAGTAGGTGAAGATGAGTATCAAACCTAATCAAAACAGCCCTCTTGAGTTCATAACAAACCTCAATAAGCTCACCAATGATATCTCCCTTGCCTTGAAGAAGTTGCCACTTGAGTTGCTCCATGTAGTCTTCTTCAACCAACCTTTTGCCATCTTGACCATGAATGAACAATCCACCACAATCATAGAATGCTTTGAGTTGATGAAGAGATGTTAGATCCATGCTTTGGATCTTCCCAAGAACCACTCTTCCATTGCCCTTTCCTTCACAAGACTCCCTCTTAATGCTAGCACCACAAAAGTTAGAAACCTCCCTCTTGATAGTTGCACCATAAGAAGTAGAAGACTCTTGAATATTAGAAGCCAAGAAAAGAATCCTTAGTACCTTCAACATAAGAGTGATTGAAGTACTCTCTCTTTTCAAACATGAACTTCTACTCAATGATTTAGGTAATGAGTCATATGATAATGATTCTTCCTCACTATCGTTCATAAAAACATCATTCAAAGTACATCCTACTTTGAACACTTCACATACTTCTCTTCCTTTTGACTTGTGATCTCCCTCACCAAGTCTCATGATAGAAACCTTTGATCTACTCTTTTTATGAAGAAATGTGACACCACTTGTTGCACAAATGACTTTATCACAAAAAGATGTAAAAGAACCATTTCCTTCAAGTATGCTCAAAGCACCATCATCTTTTCCCACATGATTACATACATCAATATGAAAAGAATTAGAAGAACAACCATCTTCTTGCAAAGAATGACACTTAGCATCTCCATCTTTTTCCATATGAACAAACAAGTCATTAGCAACAATCACTTCCAAAGAAGAATCTTCATCAACTCCATTGATGAAGTTAGCTCCTTCCTTACCTTTTCCATTTTTGCACTTGCCATCTAGCACCATTGAAGAACCACCAAGCCTTGGAAGTCCATGAGTAGAAGAGTACAAACATGATGCTAATTTAGCTCCACATGACTCCATATGACTAGTAGGTAACACTAGTGCATCTTCAAGATCCAATGGATCCAAAAAATTGACCATAGATTCACCAAAGCTTGCCAAGTTAGCACAACAATTATCATCTCCAAGAAGTACATTAGATCTCAACCTAGATCTAGCATTTTGTTTCTTATGGCATTCATTTGCAAAATGTCCTTTTATCCCACAATAAAAGCACTTGAACTTTGACTTATTGTTCTTAGTAGAAGAGGAAGAGGAAGAGTGATCATCATGATCAAAGTTACCACCTTTGGACCATTTCCCTTTGCCTTTACCTTTGCCCTTGAATTTGCCTTTTGTGAAGAAAGCCTCTTCACCTCCACCTTGCAAGGATGCACCATCAAGCTTTGATTGCAACCTATGTTCTTCAGCCAATAAGATTTCTTGCAAGTCAACCACACTTGGCAAGACTCTTTGAATGGCAAAACTTTGCACAAGGTTAGCATGTTCATTTAGCAAACCATTCAACATAACTTGGACTATTTCACCATCTTTTATGTTCTCATCAATGCATGCTAAATCATCACTTAGGGACTTAACTCTCAAGATAAATGCATGAGCACTTTCACCCTCTCTTTGCCTACTAGAAAATATTTGTCTCCTTAGGGTCAATACCCTAGATGTGGACTTTGATTCAAAGAGCTTCTTTAAGGCATTCCATGCCTCACTTGCACTTTGACACTTTCCAACTTCCTTGAGAAGTTCATTTGTAACATTCATTTTAATGATATGAAGAGCCCTTTTGGCCTTCTTATCAAACCTTTGTTGCTCTTGAAGTGTGAGAGGTCTCTCTTCAATTTCTGCAACTATGTCCATGAGTTCATTCAACTCAAGTAAGGACTCCATCCTCACTTTCCAAGTAGAGTAGTTTGATGAACTCAACCTTTCACTAGACTCTAGCATGATCCCACCATTGGAAGCCATGATTCTAATGTTTCTTCAACTTTTAGGTTTTGTCCTAAAGCACTTAGCACTCACTTTTCTCTCAACAAATGATAGATAAAGAGATCTATGAAGATTTAGGACCCTAAAACACTTCTATCTTGAACCTAGATGGTTTCCAAGCATAGAAAGGAAGATTGAAACACATGCAACACTTTGCACACACTAAGAATGGATTACAAAATCAAACCAACCTGAACACACTCTTGCTTAAGCTCTCAAACTTTCCAGCAAGTGACCAAATCAAGTTATGGTGTGAAGAGTTACTTGCATTCTTAGAAAATACCCAAAACTAGGATGCCAAGATTACCTAGTAATGAACAAACTTGATCAACATATGATCAACACACTAAGATATTGATTCAACCTGTAAAACCACATGTAAACCACACTTCTAAAAGTTTATAAACTCCAGCAAGTGATAAATACAAGATTTAGAGGTGAATGAATGAGCACACTTAGTGAATCACAAGACTAGCTTCACTATCTTGTCAAATCTTGGTGTTTAGATGTAGATCTAAGATCACTTCACATGAGAATGTTCCTCAACCTGTTAAGAACCTGAAAACACACTTGCATAATGGTTAACACTTTCCAGCAAATGCTCCAATCAAATTACATAAGGAGAGTTACTTACATGCTCAACAAAGTACACCAAAATTTATGCCAAAATTGATGACAATCTTTACAATATGCTCTTCACAATGGAGCTTACAATATGTTCACCCAAAAAAGGGGATCTTTCATCCAAATGGGAGCTTTGCTCAGCCTTTAGGAGAATTACAACTCACTCAAAAGAGCATTTGTCATCCACTTAAGGAGAAGTTTCATCCACTTAAGGAGAGTGTTCATCCAAGAATGGAGATTGTCAACAATAGGATTGAAAAGAACATTGTTAGTATTGAATATGCACAACCCTCACAATCACAAATGATTAGGTGTTATGATCTGATCCAAAATAGTTTCTTTTCAGCCTCTGATCTTCAATAGACCTGAAATATGCTTTTGATCCACAAGTTCAACTCACAAAACAAAGGTTAGTAAGATTTGATCAACAAAGCAATGCAAAATCATGCTAGAACTTGATCAAACATCCAAATATCACCAAAAATGGAATACTTACTATGAATAGAAGCCAACCAGCTCTGATACCATGTGAAAAATACAGATCCTAAGTGGATCTAAACTCCAAGATCATTGGCTTGAATGCTTGCACTCCAAACTACATAAGCTAGGAATTGGCAACACATTCTATGCTACCTAGAATGCAAAGAACTTGATCAAAAAGCATTTATCACAAATGGAAACTTCCATAAACATCAAGTGCGGCCCAAAATAGCATTATACAGTCCATAATACATCAGCCTATCACTTTTGGAAAGCACCTAAGATCATACACACAAAGCTTGAACTCAATCACTACACAATGCCAACAATGGAAGGAGAACCCAATAGAAAAATCTCTCATTAAGCAAATGAATACAATGGATCTGCTCCAACCTGTTTCTCCACGGCCTACCTGCTATATATAGCTGAGAGAGATGACTCTCTCTCCTCTCTCTAGACCCTCCTTACCTAAAATATGCCCTATATAGGTAAAATTGGCATATATGTCCAAAATACATGAAAATGGACTCATTTCGAAGGTCTTGAAGTTTGACACTTCTTCATACTGAAAAAATACACTTACTAGAAATATCTAGACCTGTTTCACACGTGTGAAAAGTCAGATCCTAAACTATGTGCCATTTTTAGCAATTTTGGCCTAAAACTAGACAAGGAAATGTTGACAATTTTCACAAAGACGCATTTTCAAAAGTTGGTCCCGATAACTGTCAAAAGGAGGGCAATCTAGTTTTTGGGTCCTATATGAGTATCAAGTTAGTTTTTGGGCCCTAAACGAGTATTGGGCTCATTTTTGTGCCTTGATGTATTATCTTATTGTTTTATGGGAATATCTAGTTTCAAGGCTTACTTTAGTTATGTGTACTATCCAGTTTAAATTACCTCATATTAGTGATTTGCTCTAAGGTTTGAATGGCTAGATGCATTGAAATCAAGACTTTGATATAGAATAATTGCTATTGGTCAATGTTGGAGGGTTTGCGGATCCCAAAGCAATCCTAACCCTAGTTAATAAGTGAGAGGGATTTGGCACCCTGCGTGTGTAAGTCCAACCCGATGATCACATAGTTATTTGATTAGTTACAAGTCAATAAAAGGACTTTAGGTCTTTTTGCGGGACTTTTAATGTTGCAGGGCCTAAATGTCAAGTTAGTGAACAAAGTTGGGTTTCCCTCCAATTTGGAGAGTTCCCACTCTTTTTTAAATTTGAATAATTAGGGAGGCAGAAATGGACCAATAGGATTTAGAGGCCAGGGTCCTCCTCTCTATTATAAAAAGAGACCAACTCAAGTTTCTACACATGTTCATTTCCTCATTTCAATAAAGCAGATTGGTTCTCTTCAAAAATGGATTGATGAATGTCCTTGCTCTCTATCACTTTTCCTCCATCTCTCATGCTTTATTTGGTTTTGCTAATTGTTGGATCTGATTGTTATTGGGATTGCATGTTATTATACTTTTTATGAGAGAGAAAGGGAGAGAGAGAAAGAGTAAGCTATCTTATTGTGGATGTACAGTGTTAATGGATGTAGTGTTAATGTTTAGGGTTGATGGATGTTAGAGTTAGATGTGACTCTTCCATTCATGCTGAAATCTAAACTATACTATCACTCTCATGGGAACGAACCTACGCGTGACAGCTAACTTCGTCTCTTTGATACTAAATTGACTAGATCTTGGATTCAGGTTAGGCAAGGAAAGAAACCCACTACAATATTGGCGCCGTTGCCGGGGAGCTATGCCAATTTTCAGTTTGCAGCATGATTGTTGGCTGGTTAGCTTGCATTAGGCATCTTGTCGTTGCATGAATAGTGTTAGATCTGCATTTTAGGGTTAGTTTGGGATTGATTTTGCTTCATTTGAGTGGATTTGCTTGTTTGAAATCTAATCTGATTGTAAAACAGGGAAAGTTATTCAAATTACCAATCTTAAGATCCATTTGGATCTGAGATATCAGAGAAAATAACAAAAATTGGTCAAATCTGCCAGATTTTGGTCAAAAAGAGGCAAAAATCATCATCAGAGCTGATAACCTTTTACCCTCTTTTAGGAAACCTTCGCCGAGTTGCAGACACCTTCGAGTCTGATCACAGAACCTTTAGTTTGAAGAGCGAAGATTAATTCCCAGCATATTTCCAGAAACATCAGAAAAACTGTCAAAAAACACCAAAAAATCAACAAAACTCTAAAAATACAAAAAAAGAACCTTCGCCCGATTCACTGTGCATAGGTGTGATTCAGATCTATCTACTGCCAGGTTGGCAAAGGATAATACCAAAAATAGAAGGGTTTTCAGAAGATCAGTTGTCATATTGCCATATTTTTGTCAAAAAAATCACTTTTTTGCAAAATTGCCAATAACCTCTTGATCCTTCACCAAAACTTTTGCTGAGTTTCCAGAATATTCTATTTATAATAAAATACTATTTTTGAGTTCAACGAAGATTCTTCTTGTCCAAATCATAGAAAATCTTGATTTTTACCCTCGTCAAACTTCAAAAACTGTATTTTCTTGTGTCAGAAACCTTCGTCAGGTTTTTTTTATCTGGTGCATCTGAGAGTTCAGCGAAGGTTATTATCCAAGAAATTGTCAGAAAAGTTGATCAGAGAGTTTTTTCCCCCCCCAAAATAGCACTGTTGAACCTTCATCACACATCACCTACAACAAGAAAGTCTTGATCGACATTCAAGAAAGACACAGTCACAGGTCTCAAGCCCAAAACTGAGTTATGCGAAGTTTGTCAGAAAGACAAGCAAATCGAAATCCATTCACACATAAGGGAAGAAGAGCCAAGGAAGTTCTTGAGCTCGTCCACTCTGATGTATGTGGACCGATGAAAATGAATTTGCTCTCAGGATTGCGTTACTTCCTGACGTTCATAGATGACTACAAACGGATGACTACGATCTACTACCTAAAGAAAAATCTGAAGTATTTGATTCCTTCAAGAAGTTCATGGCATTTTTAGAGAGACACACCTCAAAGAAGACAGATCATCAGATTCAACAATGGAGGTGAGTACAAGAGCAAAGAATTTTCAAAATTCTGTCAAGAACAGGGAATCGAACATAAGCTCACACTTGCGTACACACCAGAATACAATGGTGTCATAGAAAGAATAAATAGGACGCTAGTCAAAGGAGCCGGATGTATGATGGCACATGCTCAATTACCAAGTCAATTCTGGGCTGAGGCAATGGCTGCAGCTGTACACCTGCGGAACAGAACAACAACGATAGTTTTGGAAGACAAGACACCATACGAAATGTGGACAAATAGAAAGTCTGATCTATCATACGTGCGTGTGTTTGGATGTGCAGCATACAAGCACATTCCAAAAGAAAAAAGAAGTAAACTCGATGACAAATCAGAGAAACGATCATGGTCGAATACTCGAATGGAACACAAGTGTACAGACTCTACAATCCAACCACAAAAAAAGTTGTTTTGAGTAGAGTTGTGAAGTTCGATGAGTCCACATTCCTCCCTGGACTAAAAGACGAAAGAGGCCATGAGATCTTCACACTGTTGCCAATTCAAGAGGGAGATCGAGGACAAACGTCAAATCAGAATGTTTAATTCGTAGACTCCAGAGCAACAGGAAGCAGAAACTCAACCCCACAAACAAGAAAGGTTCGAGCAGAGACGAAACGAACCTAGAAGATCAACAAGACAAAGAAGACCTCCAAATTGTTATGCTGACAATATCCAGTGGAGCTAAGACACTCAATTCGAGTATTGCAGCTTCACTGAAGAGCCTACAACATATCAAGAAGCTGTCCAGAGTTCAGAGGGAGAATTCTGGAAGAAGGCAATGTCAGAGGAGATCGAGTCAATGAGGAAAAATGAGGCATGGACACTAGAGCCACTTGCCTGAAAACAGAAAAATAGTCGACTGCAAGTGGGTACATAAAAGGAAAATGAAATTAGATGGCACCGTTGGTCGTTACAAGGCAAGGCTTGTCACAAAGGGCTACACATAGAGATATGGTGTTGATTATCTCAACACATATTCGCCGATGGTCAAGATGACAAGCATACGACTACTCCTTGCATACGCCACACAACATAATCTAGAAATTCACCAGATTGATGTGAAGACAACTTTTCTCCACGGAGATCTAGAAGAGGAAATCTTCATGAAGCAGTCTGAAGGATTTGAAGACCCCGACAATCGACAATATGTCTGTTGGTTGCAGAGATGCATCTATGGTCTAAAACAAGCATCACAAGCTTGGTATAAGAAGCTCGATAGTCTTCTGAAGTCTCTAGACTTCAATCCTACACAACTGGACTGTAATGTCTACATAAAAAGAGTAGAAAAATATTTTGTGATACTGACCATCTTTGTGGATGATTCCCTTATAATAGGTAACTCCTTGATACTAATCGAGGACATGAAGAGTCAAATTTCTGAAAATTATGAAATCACAGATCTAGGAGAAACAGCAAAATGCCTCGGACTGGAGATCAGAAGAGATCGAACAAAGGGCGAAATGCACTTGAGTCAGTCAGAATATGTCAGAAAGGTGCTCAAACAGTATAACATGATGGACTGCAAGGAAAAAGCCACACCAATGATAGCTGGAGCCAGGCTGACGAAGCAGGATTGCCCAAAAACGGAAGAGGAAGAACAGAAGATGGCAGGTATACCCTACCAAAACTTAATCGATAGTCTGATGTACCTTACAATCTGTACCAGACCCGATCTAGTTTTCTCTGTTTATGCTTTAAGCCAATTTTCCTCCAATCATGGCATGGCACATTGGCAAATGGCAAAATGAATCCTACAATATCTGAAGGGTACCCAAAATATGGGATTAGCCTACAGAGCTGAAAACGAAGGAAAAGGATTCGAGCTATACCACTACAGTGATGCAAGCTGAGCAAGCTGCAAAGATGACAACAAGTCCATAACTGGATAATGTACCATAGCGTGCGGAGCTGCAATCGGCTGGATATGCAAAAAGCAAACATTGGTAGCTCAATCCTCTTGCGAAGCTGAATACGTCGTAGATTCAAAGGTGGTGAATGAGGTAGTGTGGTTACAAATGATGCTAGAAGCAATTGGAATACTGCAAGGAGGACCATGCACGATGATGATGGACTCTTAGAGTGCCATTTATCTATCCCAGGATCTTGTCTTCCATTCAAAGACAAAACACATACCTCTGAAGTACCATCACATTCGAGATTTAATCTCAAAAGGAGAGCTCCAGGTCCAGTACACAAAATCTAAAGACATGATTGCATATCTACTCACGAAGCCGCTTGACAAGCCACTCTTCACCAAGCAAAGAAGTGCAATTGGATTAAACATGCAAAGCTGCAAGGTTCAAGAGGGAGTGTCATAAATGGTGAACTCTTGAAATTTTGCCGCAACTTGAAAGTCAACGGACCTTGACTCGAAGGTCGAACGATTTGCAAAAATCAATGAGCCTCCAAGAAGAACGAAGGACGAACGATTCGCAAATCGTTCACAAAAATCAAACAAGCTTGTAGGACTGCAAAACTGCAAAGCGTTGCAGAACCGTAAGTGACCATGGTGGATAAAGCACGAGAGTGGTTTTTTAACCTTGATTGTGATGATAGACAAGATTGGTCAGAGCTGAAAGAGTCTTTTATTAAATGCTTCCAACCTTTTAGACTCATGGAAAGCCCATTCGTATGACTTAGTAATATAAAAATAAAAAAAGATGAACACGTACGTGACTATATTGAGCACTTCAAGCATCTCAGAAGTCAAGTCTAGGTGTTAGCCAACTGATAAGATGTTGATCATATGGTTTTTACTTGGCCTTCCAAGACGTATACGAAACGAGCTTAAACCTAGCGAAGAGTATCATACTCTTAAATCCACTATGTCTGATGCCATTCAAGAAGAAGATGAAGGGTCCAATGATGAGGATCATAAAGCGAAAAGAGCTCACTGTGTTTTTAATGACAATCATCCAAGTGAGCTAAGAGATTTAGACCAATTCTGTCACATGTAGAAACATGTTAGCACGAGAGAAGATTTAATCAAAAAAAGAGTTATAATATGGTCAGCACAAGGTGAGAAATTAGGTATGGGTTTGCTTTTGTTAGTTTATCCCTATGAGCCTATCAACTTCAAGGAGCTTGGTGATGGAAACTTAGGAGTAATTGTAGAATTTGTTATTGGGCGTGGCAGCTTTTCATCTAGCATTGGCATCTCATATCTTGCAAATGTAAATTTGATTAGTCAGCCAACGAAACAACTCACCTTTAAAGATGGCACTCCATTGAAAATCATAGAAAGGAATGCTCATGTTGATGACAATGATTGCATTTAGTGCGAAGATCAAGAGGAAAACAACAATGGCGAAGGTGGAAATCACAGGGAAGATATCTTAACTCAACATGTGGCTAGTAAAAGGAAGTATAGAATGATAATAAGGAAGCCTCAAGGCAACTTTCATGTTTGCCACTCCAATAAATGTACAGAAGAGGCTATTCAACATGTGGCAACCATTGATTGATGTGAGAAAAACTGTTGTCAGATGGCAGATCGAGAGAGAATTATGCAACTCAGAGTAGAACATTGGGGACAAAGTCATAGTCAACGCATGACACATGTCTATGATGACTTGACTATGGCTTGGTGTGATCAAGAAAAAGGAAAGCATCTATAATTAACTTTTGATGGAAAAGATATTTGTTGCATTGCTTGGTACACTATACGTGGCATTCCAAAGACCACTTTTTATAGATACAAACAACAACACATAGAAGGGACAACAAAAGCAATGCATCGGAAATAAAGGATTCATTAGAAAAGCATGGGACCATGTCGAAATGGGAAAGGCAATCATATAAGACTTTATTGATAGCAATGCGAAAAGGATGCCACATAAAAACCACACATCATTTTTTGATGGAGCACGAGAGCCACAACTTGTTCTCTCGACAATACTACTTTGAATGAATTGCAATATAAGAAAATGTCAAAGTCTACATTTCATAGACTATGGCATAAAACATTCAAAACTGTGAGTCTTTCAAAGACAAGCACATTTCGAAGTGTGATATTTGCACATCTATTAAATTGCAGCTAGAATGTACTAGAAATCGAGAGGAGCATGCAAAATATCTCATGAAAAGAAGAATGCACATGCTTCAACAAATGAGTTGTAGAATGTCTATTATGGTTGGAGATTGTATTCAGAATTACATCCAAATAAGTATTTGTGCATTATTCATGATAAGATGGATCAACAGAAAATATCCATACCACGATTGCAGCCTATACCAAAATCATTGGGCCATGCGATGCAATTATCAATATCATTGACATGAATGATAACACATGGACATTTCTTTGCATGTATTCTTAGCTACAAAATACAAAAGGAGATGCAAGGTTGCTCTCCATTGTATAAAAATGAATGTAGCTAAAGAACTTTTTAAAGACGTAGGTGCTTGCACCCCGGCTCAAGAAGCATGGGAAACTCTTCCAAAGATATATGAATCCAAGAATACTTCAAGGTTGCTATCCTTGAAGAATCAAATCCTTCAATGTTTTCAAGGCAACCAAGATTTCTTCCTTTGTAATGAAACAAGCATCACCACCAAACTTTACCATGTATCCTTTCTCTATCATTTGACCAACACTTAAAAAATTCTTTGAAAGTGAAGGAATGTAAAGAACACCAATAAGTCGGCTTTTCTATTAGTAGAGAGACAAATAGAAATTGAACCAATACCTTCAATCACACACTCACCACCATTGGCCATGTGAATTGCTTTCTTCTCCATCATAAGTGATCAAAGAAGTAAAGAACTCCTTGTGACTAGTCATGTGTGAAATAGCTCCACTATCAATCCACCATGAATCTTTGTCACCTTCACTTGATATTGGACTTGAAGAACACATCAAAAGAGAATCACCACCACCTAGATCCTTATCATTACTAGTAAAGTTGATTTGCTTGCTACCTTCATCTCTTTGCTTCTTCAAACATTCATTCGCAAAATGCCCTTTGATTTCACAATAAAAGCATTTTAACTTAGACTTGTCTTTCTTTTTGCCAAAAGAAGAAGTCTCACCTTGATCTTGCCCTTTAGACCACTTGCCTTTGCCTTTGCCCTTGAACTTGCCTTTGATGAACATAGCATCCTCTTCATAATGAGATGTCGATGTAGATCCACCTCCTCTTGATTGAAGCCTATACTCCTCATTCACCAAGATCTTTGCAAATCCACAATACTTGGCAAAGTCTTTTGAATAGCAAAACTTTGAACAAGATTAGCATGATCATCCAACAAGCCATTAAGTATAACTTGAACAAGTTCTACCTCCTTAATGCTTTCATCAATACATGCTAACTCATCATTGAATGCTTTAACCCTAAAAACAAAAGCATGAGTGCTCTCTTCCTTCTTTTGCAAACTTTGAAAGATTTGTCTCCTAAGAGTAAGCACTCTTGATGTAGACTTGGATTCATAAAGCTTCTTCAGAGCTTCCCAAGCCTTCAAAGATGATGTGCACTTACCAACTTCGTTGAGAAGTTCATTGGTAACATTCATCTTGATCATGTATAGAGATTTCTTTGCTCTCTTGTCATATCTCACTTGATCTTGAGATGCTTTAGGTCTCTCCTCCACACCTACAACAATATCCATCAACTCATTCATCTCCAATAAGGACTCCATCCTCACCTTCCAAGTAGAATAGTTGATTGAGGTAAGCCTATCATTGCTCTGCTTGTGTACATGGAGCTATGCAAGTGGATGGATGTTATCTTGATGTAAAGTCAAGTATTGGATCTGGAAAACAAAGTTTGTTCAATGACTTTGATGGTCAAGTTGAAGATCAAGAAGTTGACCTCAAAGCACTTCAACTAGTCAAAAGGGAAGGTGACAATTTGAAGCTAGTCAAGAGCATCAAAGGAGAGGTAATTGGCAAAGATGTTATGGATATATTTTTGCAGCATATTGAAGACTCAAGTAAGGTCAAAGGAGCATCAAGGAAGTTTACTTTATTTGCTCTATCTCATGTTTGAGCATTTTCATGTGGATGTGTGCAAATTGTCAAGATATGGTAAAACTAGCTACATTGGTGAGCATTGTTTTGATGTTGGATTTGTACTAGCATTCTTGGCTGATTTTGCTGATGGAAATAAAGCTATTGGAGGTTTATAATTTCACTCATTCATGGTCAAGTCATGAAGTGATGATGGCATCTTATGGCAAGATGGAGATGGAGGCTCGTTCATGGAGTATCATGGTGGATACATGGCAACAAAGGACAAAGGAGGAGGAGACATGCAAGCAAATGTTTATCACTCATATTTATTGTTTGTTTGCTGTGTTTTTCTAGAGAGTTCAGAGTTGGAAGCATGGTGGAATCATTTCATTTACATTCTATTTGATTCTTCATGTTCTAGTTACATCTTGATATGTAAAATTGATGTAAGAAATAGTGAAGCATCCCAAGTGGACACTATTCTCTATATCAATTATGGTTGTTTCTATTTTGAGCATTACATGATTATTGAAAGGAGATCTATTCTTAGGAAGAAGATCATTCTTATGATGGATCAAAGTTCTATTGTCAAAAACTATGCTAGGAGCAAGCATATTGAGATACAATATCATTTTGTGAGGGAGTGAGTCATTGCAAAGGAGGTGGAGCTTCAACATGTGTCTTCAAGGGAATGTGTAGCTGATATCTTCACCAAAGAATTGGGAGAAGACTTGTTCATGAAGCATAGGACTTCACTTGGAGTATTATCAAAGTCTATGCTAAAACTACTTGAAGAGGGAGTGTGAAAGATTCAACTAGTTTCATCACATTTTGCAATGTTTCCATATTTGGCATATTGAGGCCAAAACTTGTTTTAGACTTAAAGGCTGACTTTTCAAAGTTCATTAGTCTAAATTTCATTTGAGTAAATACTTTTTGAAAGTGTGGAAAAGTTGGAATTTGAGTTTGAGTAGATTCAATTTGAATAGTTGGGTACATTGAATCTAGACCCAAAATTAGTAGGGTTAGCATTTTGGAGGGAAAGCCAAGTGGCCAAATAGGGTTTGGACCTGTTATAAAAGTATGTAACTCGTGGAGAGAGCAATCTTCTCTCTTCTCTATCTCATTTCATGTTTATACATGGTTCTCTTGGATTCTACTATCCATTGGTGCACTATCTTGGTGATTGCTTGCAATTCTATGTGTAGAATCATGGCCATCAAGGCCCTATCTTATTTTGCCAGGGGCATAAATATCCAAAAAATACATATAGAATCATTTTTGTCAAAAGAGATGTTGATCTTAAAGTGTTCAATTACGTGCCAGAAAACGTTCCTATGAGATCATCTGCTCTAGCAATTCTATCAGGATATATAGATCTGAGCAAAAGGCAATCCACTCAATTTTTGGATCCGTATGATAGAAAAAAGTTCCTTCATGACCACACAACAAAAATTGTCCTTAGAGACAATGAAAAAAAATGATTGTACTCTTTTCCATTTAATGTATGTGAAAACTGAGAATATTTGATCACATGCCTTTGATCTTTATTGAATGCCATCAATCTAATTTTGGCTTATAAATTTACATGCTTTTTTGAATCTTTGATATTCAGTTGATCTTGTTGTGTATCGAACTTGAGCTCGTCTATAAAACCATTGGAATAGCTGAATGATGTAATTATTTTTTGAGGATGTTCCACCATGTTGTGTATTTCGATGAAATGCTGCTCTTGCCTACCAATGTGATTTCTCCATTCCTTGTGAGGACCATATACTCAAACTGCCATAGTTTTTTGCAAAAAATGATGCATGATGCCTTAGTATGTGCTGCAATATCAAAGATTTATGCATTGGTTATAAAAATATACATTGGTTAGAATCTATCAAGCAAGTTATACTAAAATTATAAAATTGTAAGTCATTGTTCAAATGTATCTTACCATGTAGTGGGTGATGTGATGTGAGCCCCAAGCCACCCGAACTGCATCTACAAACTCTATTGCTATTTTCTCCAATAGGAGTGCATCTGCATAGGAAATTGTGTCTTTTCTAAGCACTTCAACCATATTATCGAGCTTTTTCCAGACTTCAACCTTGTTTACCCTTGTTGTTCCTTTATCTTCAAAGTCTTGTGTTGCAAAAATGACATCTTTCCAAACCGAGTATTGGATCTTAGACGACTCTTTAGAATGATTTGATAAAATCGACGAGCTTGGACTCCTCCTATGCTAGGTTTACTGGGTACGTTTCCTGTTTTTCCCGAAAGCTTTTCATCTTTTTGTATTTTAACATGTCCTTTATGAAGGCCCGCTTTTGACAACACTTTCTCTAATCGAGTGATTGCTTGTTTTGATGCTGACTCTGGCTTAATATTCCATGCAAACAAGATATGAAGATATATTAATTTCTCTATGATCCTCACCTCTCCATGAAGTGTGCAAATATGCACATTTTGTAAAGGAATTGGTAGTACTGGTTTCCAGTTGGGATCTTCAATATCTCTTGAAACTCTTGTGTTCCTTGAAATGTCATTTGATGATTTCATACAATATAGACATGGATGTTTCAAATTTGCTCCATGAGATACATTGAACATACATTTCAATGACTTCAAGTCTCCAGCTAAATGCCATTCCACAAAAAATTCACCTCTTTCAGGAACACTAAGTACTTTGCCATTCATATGATCCTTTATGATATCTGCATAACTTGTTCTGCTAAAAATATAGGAAAGAACATCGTGATCCTCCTTGATAACTTGTTCAACATATGGAATCACAAGTTTTTATATATTCAAAACAATTACCAAAAGAAATTGCACATGAATAACAACCATTTTTTACCTGAAAACATGCTAGCCACCATATGTTGTTTTCTGATTACACACTAAAGTTGAGATCCCTTGAGTTTGTTGCATTGCTCAATGCTCCATTCATGAGAGTAATACTTACTCTTTCCAACTGTTGTCCTTTTATAACTTTCGATTCATCTAGCTTGACCACCAGAATAAGTTTGCTCATACTAACACTTGTAATATTATAGAATTTCACTATAAATCTCAATAAATGATTCAAATCCACAAATAAATTGTTGATAGAATCATATGACAAATTGCCAGACTTTGAATTGATGTGAAAAAGGGATTCCAATGACGTTTCGCATACCCTTATTCAATACATCGCTCTCCAATCTTATCTGAAAAGGGCGAGGAATGGAAAATTTTCTTACATGCAATTGTCCAAAAGCCTCTTTAATAATTTTAAATATATTGGCATATGCCTCCTTGCTAATACCTGAGAAATCACATGCTCCTTGAATTAACGTTCGGTTGATTACCTTACCGACCTCATTCATCAAAGCCTCAATGACGTTGGACTTGATTTGAGAATATTGATTATTGTCTAATAAAGACTTTGTGGACTTGGTTGTCAATACCGAACTCAGTGATTTTTCGATCAGGTCATTGTCTCTCAGATGCTCATTTGCAACCAATGCTGATCTGCAAATGATTATGAAAATCAAGAAACCCAAATAGGACACATAATAAATGTCATGCTACTTCACAAAACAAAAATAAAACTGATTCAAATCAAATCTTTACTTGAATGCTTGAATCCTTTTTCTCCGTTGGCCTCCATTTAGCGAAAGCTCATCAATGTCCTTCAAAATTCTTTTTCGCTTGTTTCTTTTTAATTTCTTATCTAGTATGCGAGTTTCTTCTTTTAACTGGTCATTTGATATACGTAATGTCTGAACAACTTGTCGGAATTGATCATTACTTGCATTCAAATTTAACATAATATTATGTAAACGTGCATTATTTTCTTTTGTTTGTAATAATGCGGTCTCTTTTTCTCTATAGTCAGCAAGAAAACCATTTAACATACATTCTAAACTCTATATTTTCTAAACCGAGTTTGCAACACCATAAGTCGTCAATCTTTCACAATAAGCCAGTAAAAGAAAATAGACACTCTTCTTCATCCATGGCGTACCTGAGATTCTATGTTTATTCTCTCGCTAGTTAAAACGAGGGACACAATCTCATTTTCAAATTTGAAAAAGTTAGTTAATGAGCGTCATAGCTTCTTGAAGTCACAATTGCATGCATCATAATCATGTCATGTTAACTACACATTACTAGTAAGGTTAAGCTAAACTGGACCTGAAAGTCCATCGGATTTCTAAAATCTGGCGTTTTTTTTGGTCCTACGTGGCATTTCTTAGACGACCCTTTTGATGTTTGTAACTCCTCTAATGATTGCAGATTGCACTGCAAGCCAAGAGCATTGTAACTGAATGGGCCAAAGCAAAACCAAAAATAGCACCAGAAAAGCCCTTATACTGTGCGGGCTACAATGGAACGAGCAACGTCCTCCATATTGGAGCAGCGTGGAAAAGTGAAGAACACAACATCTCCCTTCCAATCCACCACAAGAGGTTCGAGGACAAAGCAACAATGTTAGATGGAGAATCAGGTGTAAATTTGATGTCCATTATCTTGTATAAAAAAATGGGGTTTACAAGGATTGAAACCAGCAAAATTTTTGCCATGAATTTAGCAAATCAATCCTGTGTAAAACCAAAGGGGGTAGTTGACAACATCCCAGTAAAAATAGTGGGAATGCATTTTGTAATCACTTTTGTTGAGATGGACATACTAGAGTCCCCTTTGGCCTACCACGTTTTACTAGGAAGACCTTGGTTGAGGACCGCGCAAGTGGTTCAAATTGGAACCGGGAAACTCACCTTTGAAAACAGAGAACAAGCTGTAAAGGTCGATCCAACCACATGGGCAGTGAAATCAATTATACCAAAAATTGATGACAAATCGTCCATCACTGATCACACAATTGATCGCCCAGGGCAAGCCAAGGGAGGTCATTATGACTCTGAAACGGATATTGTGAGATGGACGGACGCATTGGCAATTGTTGACTGTATGACTGTGGGCATGCTTGTCAATCGGATTTAGACCCAGAACCCAGCACTTCTTCACCCAAGTGCTACACCATGGACACATCAATCACTTTTGGGGTGAATATGATCAATGTAACATGGCTGTCAGCGGAAGCTATTGAGAACCCTGTGGACGATGATTTAGTCCCTTGGCAACATGCTTTTACCTAAAACAAGGAGACTGAGCTGACTGATGAGTAGGTCCTGCAACATATGGATCCAGATCGCTATGGAATGAAGAAAGTGACTAGCTCAGCCACCACAGAGATCGACCATGGCTAAAGTCTCCAAAATAGATCCACCCTGTTAGATTTTAATACTTAGCTTTAACAAATCGTTCAAGTGATGTGCATCTTGAAAACAGTCGAAGTCCGACTACCTTCTTGTCGGACCTTCGCATTTTTTGCACCTTCGAAAAAATGCGATACAGTAACCAAAATGCCTTGAAATCCATTTCAGGCCTACCTTCGGGTTTTTCGCATTTCTCTGCCTTCGTCTTTTTGGACACCTTTGGGATTTGCATTCATTCTCTATTCCAAGACACCTTTGGGTTTTTCGGATTTTTGCAACAATGGTAAACTAACGGCGCCAACTTATTATCAACCCTAAAAAACAATTGGACGATTAAATATCCCAAGGGCGGTTACCTACTTTGTACATATACAAAGACCGACATAAATAGCATTCAATGCCTGTAAGATATTTTAAAAAGACACTTGTATATATATATATTACTAGTTGAATCAAGCTAAGTAAGATTTTATTATCAGAGTTTTCTATAGCCAGTGTATTCACACTCAACATTCAAGTTGAAGTGATCACTTCAAGCCATTATACTCATTGTTGATATTAATCATAGTGCAATTTTTGCCTCACTACTATATTGTTCATTTGTGCAATCTGTATGAATCATTCATCTTGAGTATTGCTACTGCTAACTGTTGCGTTTGCGTTCGTACATGTCTACTCTCAAGCTTTTGCTACCTGTCCTCTTAATTTACGACATGGTATCATAGCAGGCCTTTCAGTAATCTAGATTTCTACTACGGATTATCAATCTTGTTTTTACCAAGACGTCTTTTCTAGCAAATGCGCAACCAACAATATTTCGACAATCGTTGTTTCTATCAACAATCTCATTCAACCAGAATGGATCCATCATCTAGTTCATCTCTCATTGACAAACTCGATGGAGATAACTACCATATTTGGAAATTGAAGATGAAGGTTATACTACTAGCCAGAAAACTGTGGGACATAGTTGATGGCACAGAGCTCAAACCATAAGGCATCACCAAGTGGAGACTGAGAGATGGCAAAGCATCTGCCATGATCATCCTCAACATCAAGGATACTTAGATCAGCCACATACGTGTTGCTCAGACTGCTAAGGATGCATGGGACATCCTAGCAACCCTCTATGATATCAGAGATGTAACTTCCAAGTTACACTTGAGGAAGAAATTCTTCACCCTGAGAATGTCTGACGTAGAGAGTGTTTCGAATCACCTCAACACTTTCAAAAATATTATGGAGCAAATGACTACAACTGGCTTAGTCATAGAAGATTCTGATGCTCTCATGACTCTATTAATGAGTCTATCTGAAGCCTACAAAAATTGGGTCATGGCAATTTTGACCCAAGAGCACATCACTCTGTCAAGAGTAATTTTGCTGCTCCTACAAGAGGAGATCAGAAGATCTGCATCCTCTTCAAGCTCAGAATCGGATCCTCAAGCTCTATATTTGAAAAATCAAAAGTTTAGATCCAAGAGATCTACAAAGTTAGGTTATACTAACAAGAAGAGCAACATGAAAACTGGACCAAAATCTAGTTCAGGATCGAATTCAACTTCTTTATCGTTCCAACTAGTGCAGAAACTATTTCGCAAATATTGTAAGAGGACTTGCCACAAAATCAAGGACTGTCAAACTTTGAAGTATAACAACGAAAAGAAGAAGCAGTTCCAACAACAAGCACATAGTGCAACGACCAGTTCGTATTGACATGCTTGGTAGTCAATCATTGCTAATGCATCTGTCCATCTCATGACATCCGTCCCATCCTTGGCTTGCCTTGGGCAATCTATCGTGTGATCTGTCGTGGATGATCCGTCATCAGCCTTGGGTGCAAGTGGTTTCACCACCCATGTGGTTGGATCGACCTTACAAAACAAGTTATCTAGATCAGACACACAAAGTGGATTGAAACACTTTGGCTAGTTTGAATCCTACTTTTGGCACGTGTGAAATGCTTCAAAAGAGAACACAATTGACTCTCAGAAGGCTCAAAAGGTGTTCATTACTTCAAAATCAGTCTTGATCTTCAGTTTCTTGTGTAGGATGCTCAAAACAATGGACTCAGAACAAAGCAAAATTGAATAAAATCAAAATGCTGTCAGTCGGATTTTGGACCTATCCCTATCCTCTTTAAGAGCTTATAACTCTTGCTAGACACATCAGATTGATTTGATTTCAATTTCTATGGAAAGTACAAATCATAAGCTTTCCATTAAGCTATAACACTACTATCTTTGGATCTATTAACAAGGAGAAAAAAAGGACTGCAAATCTCTAATTTTCACACATGCGGAATTCCAGAATTCCGTACTACCACTTTTCAGGTCTGAAAATTCAGCTCCAATCTGATTTGATCCAAATACACTTCAGAGAAAGGTGAGAAAAAGTGCAAAACTACTTTTTTGCTTGATTAAGCTCTCAGTTTCTTGTACAATCAGAGATATCAGCATGCAAAGCTTAATTTGGCTCTGATACCATGACAAAATTTCTAGAATTCACACATGTGAGGAATGTCCACAAGTATGATTGATCTTGATTAAGCTTTGTGATTAGCACAATAACCTGATTCTAGATTGTTTAGCGAGATCTAGTTCAGAAGAAATGGCTTAACCACAATCTGGCATGCTAAGCATCAGAATATGACAACAATGAATCAAATAATGAACAAAAGTACAAGATTTCAGTGTATTAGCATTAGCTTCAACACGAGTTAGAGAGAGAAAGCTAGAGAGATAACAAACAAAATAGTTTAGATCCAAAATGGCATGAGGTAGCTACAAAACATTGGTTCTTCATCATTGATTGTGAGGAGGGCTACACATATTTATGGAGTTTGAGGTAGCTCGAGGTAGAACCACATCTATCCATTCCAAAATGACAACTAAAGTGACATCTAGAGTCTATGTGACATTTGTCACTTGCCATGCATGAAATTCTACCAGCTTTTTACAAGTGTACTAGTTCTAACTAACAAAGTACAGATCATCATGCATGTGTCCATTACACTTTGTGCATGCCTTGCATGTCACTATGGATCACTTACAGTTAATGCATGTGAATTGCCGCGAGTTTCTACAAACATGACTTTGCCAATTCTATGTCTACAAACTATATGCAAGTTGTATTCTTCAAACTAGACATTACATAACCATGTAGCTCGAGTTCTATAAAGGCCAAACTTGGCATTTTGCATTTATGAGCTACATACTTGCATGGTACAACATTTGTAGCAAGCCAAGAAATCAAAACGATTTGTTTTTCCAATTTTAACAGGATGCACATACTATGTCAACATTACTCTTGATGATAGGACCAAGGAGGATCCATCTTCAAGAAGAGGTATTTTTTTCGGATATAGTGAGGTGAGCAAAGCCTAAAAGGTTTACATTCCTTCTACTAAAAAAGTGATTGCTGGTAGAGATGTCATTTTTTGATGAGGGGAACATTCCAAAGGTGTCTTCAAGCATGATTGATGGTAGAGTGGATGGATCTAACATTCTTGATGTTGATGAGAAGAATCTTACTTTGGATGGTGGTGATGATGGACCTTCATAAGGTCAAAAGCCAAGGAGAACATCAAGAGAAAGACAAGTACCTTCAAGGCTCACATATGATCAAAAGGGTAAGTAAGTAGTTTCTAGAAATTGTGTTGCTTTCCTAACCTCTTTGGATAAGCCTACAAGTGTAGATCAAGCAATGGATCTTGAGTATCAAAGCCTTATGAAGAGTGAAACATCTTTTGGATCAAATATATAGCCCTATATTGAGTTTTGACCTACAAAAGATCAATTCTACACATGCAAAAATGCTGATTTTTGAGTAGAAATCAATCTAGCATGCTCTAGCATTGGTAACTCCTCCAAAGCCTTGCTAAAGATGGCTGATCCTTTCATAACACATGCCAAATAGCATAGGATACTCTTTGTAAGTGTCATTCCTAACCTATCATAGGAGTGGCACCTCTGGAATGAGTCCAAATAGTGCTTTGATAGGCTAGAGAGATTCTAGGACCTAAAAATAGCATGTTTTTTTTATTGTTTTGGGATCTTGAGATCTTGACCCCTAATTAGGGTGGATCAAGTGGATATTTAGATTAGATGTTAGGGTTAGGTTATGATGAATGCATAGAAGCCCTAATATGCTCAGATTTAAGCTCTACATGTATAAATATGTGATGGGATTTCCATCCAATTATGAGCAAATTCGAGATTTTCCTTCTTGACTAGTTTGAGTCTATGATTTGATTGATGAATGCTATTGGCATATGATTCTTTTGTGATGATTGAATGATTTTGGAGTTGTAGGTATAGTACAAAGGCAGTAGCAGGCCGTGTGAGAGATTTCAACTAGTTTAGTCTAGTTTAGTCATATTTTGGTAAATTGTCAATAAGAGGCCAAAACTCATTTTAGACTTAGAGATAAAGTTATATTAGTTTAGAATACATTCAATAAACACTTTTTAAAAGTGTGGGAAAGTTGGTAGTCGAGTTTGAGAGAGATTCAAATTTGAATTTTGGGTACATTGAATCTAGACCCAAAAATAATAGGGTTTACATTTTGGAGGGAAAACCAAATGGCCAAATAGGGTTTGGACACTCTATAAAAGGATGTAAGTCATGGAGAGACAAATATTCTCTCTTATATCTCTCATTTCATCATTATACATGGTTCTCTTTGGGTTCTACTACTCATTGGTGCACTATCTTGGTGTTATCTTGCAATCTTGTGTGTAGAATGCTCATTTATTGCTATTTTCGGTTCCACACGTGTGAAATACAGTAGGATACTGTAATTTTACAGACAACAAACATATTTTATATTCCGGTTCATATTTGATCAATATTGCATCTCATTTTGTATGTAGATGCTAATTTTTCTACATTGGCAGGATTGTTGGTTTGCTCCTTTTTGTAACCAAAGATCAAGGACATGGATTGGATCTTGAATGATATGAAATCCTTCAGATGGTATCAGAGCTATTGTGTTTCAGGTTATGAAAGGATCAGCCATCTTTAGCAACGATTTGGAGGAGTTACCAATGCTAGAGCATGCTAGATTGATTTCTACTCAAAAATCAGCATTTTTGCATGTGTAGAATTGACCTTTTGTAGGTCAAAACTCAATATAGGGTTATATACTTGATCAATTCCAATTTCAAACTTGGTTTATTGGAATCAGATGACTTTTGGTGTATTAGGAAGGTCTCACTGGAGTCTACAAGAAGATATATCAAGTTTCTAGAAATTGCATGTAGAATTTGAGATATTCAATTTTTTGTGATTTTGTCAAAACCCTAATTTTGATTGGATCTCTAGTTTGTGAGGTTACTGAACTTCATTTGAGTGTGTTTCAATCTTAGGAAGTGGCAAGAATTATTAGATTGAGGATAGATCATAGGTTGATCAAGATTTCAATATTCTATGTTGATTTTCTAGTTACGAGTGCTAGAAGAGATTTGAGAGGTTCCATATCTTTGTGATTTCTTCTTGAGTTCATTTGTTGACATTCAAGAGAGTGCTTTGTGCATTGGAACAGGTTGAAAGAAGAAGATTAGGTCACTTCAACATGGCTACAAGTGGAGGCTTTATGTTGGAGAGCAATGATAGGCTTACCTCAATCAACTATTCTACTTGAAAGTTGAGGATGGAGTCCTTATTGGAGATGAATGAGTTGATGGAGATTGTTGCAGGTGTGGAGGAGAGGCCTCAAACACCTCAAGATCAAATGAGGTATGACAAGAGAGCAAAGAAAGCTCTACACATTATTAAGATGAATGTTACCAATGAACTTCTTAAGGAGATTGGTAAGTGCACATCATCTTTGGAGGCTTGGGAAGCTTTGAAGAAGCTTTATGAATCCAAGTCTACATCAAGAGTTCTTACTCTTAGGAGGTAAATCTTTCAAAGCTTGCAAAAGAAGGAAGAGATTACTCATGCTTTTGTTTTGAGGGTTAAAGCATTCAATGATGAGTTAGCATGTATTAATGAAAGCATTAAGGAGGTAGAACTTGTTCAAGTTATACTTAATGGCTTGTTGGATGATCATGCTAATCTTGCTCAAAGTTTTGCTATTCAAAAGACTTTTCCAAATATTGTGGATTTGCAAGAGATCTTGGTGAATGAGGAGTATAGGCTTCAATCAAGAGGAGGTGGATCTACCGTTCGACATCTTATTTTGGAAAGGAGGCTATATTCATCAAAGGCAAGTTCAAGGGCAAAGGAAAAGGCAAGTGGTCTAAAGGGCAAGATCAAGGTGAGACTTCTTCTTTTGGCAAAAAGAAAGATAAGTCTAAGTCGAAATGCTTTTATTATGGAATCAAAGGGCATTTTGCAAATGAATGTTTGAAGAAGCAAAGAGATGAAGGTAGCAAGCAAATCAACTTTACTACTAATGATGAGGATCTAGGTGGTTGTGATTCTCTTTTGATGTGTTCTTCAAGTCTAATATCAAGTGAAGGTGACAAAGATTCATGGTGGATTGATAGTGGAGCTAGTTCACACATGACTAGTCACAAGAAGTTCTTTACTTCTTTGGTCACTTATGATGGAGCCAAGAAAGCAATTCACATGGCCAATGGTGGTGAGTGTGTGATTGAAGGTATTGGTTCAATTCCTATTTGTCTCTCTACTAATAGGAAAGCAAAACTTGATGGTGTTCTTTACATTCCTTCACTTTCAAAGAATTTGCTAAGTGTTGGTCAAATGATAGAGAAAGGATACATGGTAAAGTTTGGTGGTGATGCTTGTTTCATTACAAAGGAAGAAATCTTGGTTGTTAGGGGCAATAGACAAGGTAGACTTTTCAAGCTTGATGCTTTTGTTATGGCTAACAAAAAGGATGGAATGAAAAAGGAGATTCGTCTCAACTTTCCAAGGTTACCTTTTAGCATCAATAAGATTGGTGGATCTTATGCAAAGTCTAAAAAGCTTCCTTATGCTAGATCTAGGTCAAGATCTAATATGCTTCTTGGAGATGTTCATCTTTGTGCTAACTTGGCTGGTCTTGAGGGTAATGATGGTGTTTCAATGGTTCTTCATGGCAAGTGCAAGCATGCAAAAGGTAAGGAAAGAGCTAACTTCATCAATGGAGGTGAAGGTTCTTCCTTGGAAAAGATTGTTGTTAATGATTTCTTTGATCATATGGAAAAGGATGTTGCCAGGTGCATGCATGAAGGAGGTGGTTCTTCTACATTCTTTTGTTATGATTCCAAGAAAGTCATTTTTCCAGCAAGTGGAGTCACATGTCTTCATAAAGAGAGTAGATCAAATGGTTCTATCAAGAGACTTGGTGAGGAAGATAGTCACAAGTCAAGAAGAAAAAAAGTATATGAAGAGTTCAAAGTAGGATGTACTTTGAATGATGTCATTGTGAATGATAGTGAGGAAGAATCATTATCATATGAGTTATTACCTAAAACATTGAGTATTTGAAAAAAGAGAGTACTTCAATCATCCTTATGTTGAAGGTACTAATCATTTTTTTCATGGCTTCTAATGTTTTTGAGGTTTCTACTTCTTATGATGCAATCATTAAGAGAGAGTCTTTTGAAGGAAAGAGCAATGGAAGATTGGTTCTTGGGAATTTGCAAGGCATGGATCTCACATCTCTTCATCAATTCAAAGAATTCTATGATTGTGAATTGATCACTCATGATCGAGATGGCAAAAGGTTGGTTGGAGAAGACTACATGGAGCAAATCGAGAGGCAATTTCTTCAAGGCAAGGGAGATCTCATTGGTGAGCTTATTGAGGTTTGTTATGGACTCAAGAGAGCTGGATTTATTAGGTTTGATACTCATCTTCACCTACTCTACTTCATGTTGGATGGAAAGTTTGGAATCTATCTTTTGATTTATGATGGTGACATTGGTGACATTGTTTTCACTAACCTTTAGGAGTTAAGCAAAATGATAATTAGGTAGGCTGCAGTAAATTGATTCATATTCTCTCTCTAACAAAAAACCAGACACGCAGTAATGGGGGCCTTATATTATGCAAAATAATATAGAGCCAAAACGGCCTTAAAATGAGGTGAAAGTCAATTACGAAGGAAATCAACGTGCTTGCATACTCATGAACTTCTCGGTATTATAACTAGCAAGTGCAGTGCTATGCTTTATACGCACTGAGTGATACGCAGATGAAAATTCTGGATCGGTGATCATTTTTTGATAGAAAATTTATAGTTTATTTTCATAAAGAAGACTTAAGAATCAAAGAAAAGCTATGAATTTAGTTATGGAGGAAGGCTCCGTCTGCCATGATCAGAGGCAAGAGATGGGATTTTAGCTAGCTGGATCATGTAATTACTTCAGCTTTAAGGTAACTACCAATTTCGATCAGCAAATTGCAAGCTGCACGATGACAAATAGCGTTGCAAGTGGCTTGGATCGATGATCTGTGATGAGTGCAGGAATTAGTTGGAGCCTGAGAAAATGGCCTTCAGTCTCTCGACTGTTTTCTGGTCCAAGATTAGAAATGCTTTCTGTAGCACTTCGTCCTTGATGTTTGAGCCGAACAAGGAATCCGCAATGGCCTGGAAGCCAGGATTCTGGCCGTTCAATGCAACCACGGCTTGAGCTGGACGTTCATCTCCTACATTCAGCTGAAAGTGAATTAGTCCTCTTGGAAAGATCATGACCTCGCCTTTGCTGATGACCTTGGCAAATAGCTTGTTGTCAGCGGTGACAAAACCGGCGTACAAACTTCCTTTTACAACATAAATGATCTCGGACGCACGGGGGTGGGTGTGAGGCCGGATCACTCCTCCCGTTGCAAAATCAAGCCTGCCAAAGGAAAGCCCCAGGGAGTTTAAGCCCGCAAACGAGACTGCGTTCGCAAAAATAGCGCTGGCTCCAAAACTATTGTTGGTCTGGGGAGGAGCTGTCAAACCATCAAATACGAAATCATCTGTTGTGACAGTGGCTGGTTTTTTGCAAGGGTAGCCGTTCAGGTATAAATCCTTGGTAAAGTCAGCAACACAGAAGTCCTGTAAAGGATCCGCATCAGCAGCATCGACATTAACAGGCGCGAATTGTAACTGGAGCAAGGCCTGGATCAATACCAGCAGCCCCGCGAGAATATTGTTAAAGCAATCAGAGGGTTTCATTCTGTCTGGAAGAAATAATTTTTGTTGCCAATTTCCAAACGGATGGAAAGAGAGCCGATACGAAGTAAGGTAGACTACGCAATAGCTTGATCGACTAAATTGATTGGGTGTGAGTGTGTCGCCGAACTAATCAGAGGCTATAGCCAAACGATGGCTGTGTGAGAGTGAGAGTGAGAGTGAGAGTGAGGGATAGATATATAGTGGTAGAGAGATGGATGTTAGATTCATAACATCCACACAAAATTGAGCCTTTGCTGCAACGTTGTTCCGTGATAAAACCGTGATAAATTTAGTGGTCTTGAGAGGAAACTCCTTCGCCCATCAATCGGTACTTCCGTGACAAAAGCAAATTCACTTGTTGGGAGAATGAATGAATGATTTTTTTGCCCAGCAGCTTGTTGCTTTTTTTTCAAACTCGTGGACATGCTTCAAGACACGTTTTAAATCATCAATGTTGCATGTAACCTTCCTCTACCAATTCGTGGGGAGGCTCCAAATTTTGTGCAACCTATACATGACATGGCTTCAACTCAAAATGGTCAGATGGAAGTCCTCGGATTTTCACTCCGAGAAGATCCATGAGGGAGAGATCCGAGCCCAAGAGGCTCACTTATGATGACAAAGGAAAACAAGTGGATCTTGATCCCACTTATGCTTATTTTGTTTCTCATGAGGAGCCCAAAGATGTTCAAGAAGCCCTCAATACCAAGGAGTGGTATGAGGCCATGAAGATTGAATATGATTCCTTGATCACCAACCACACATAAGAGCTAGTGGATCCACCACCTTACATGCATATCATTGGATGCAAGTGGGTGTTCAAGATCAAGTACAATCATGATGGCTCCATCAAAAAGTACAAGGCAAGATTGTGTGCTAAAGGTTTTGCACAAATATATGGCCTTGACTATGAAGAAACCTTTGCTCCTGTAGCAAAGATGGTGACAATAAGAATCATAATCTCTTGCCTTATTTTTTAAGTGGAAACTGTTTCAACTTGATGTCTCCAATGCTTTTTTGAATGGCTATCTTGAGGAGGAGATATACATGGAACAGCCTCAAGGATTTATCAAGGATAAATCTAAGGTGTGTTTGCTATTTAGAAGTCTTTATGGCTTAAAGCAAGCACCTAGATCATGGTATTCAAGACTCAACAACTTTCTACTTTCATTAGGATTTGTGCTTAGTGACTATGATCCTTCTATGTACTTAAAATTTGATGGTAGTAATATTGTCATTCTCCTAATCTATGTAGATGACATTATTCTTAGTGGAAGTTGTTTGATGCTAGTTCAAGAAACCAAAGATGCATTAGGAAATGAATTTAAAATGCAAGATCTAGGAGAGATCCATTACATTTTGGGCCTTGAGATTGATTTTCACGAAGAGTATGCTTTTATTTGTCAATCTAGATATGTCTTTTCTATGTTGAGAAAATTCAATATGCAAAACTGTAAAGGCATAGATACTCCCATGGAGCAACATGTAAAAGATCCTATTAAAGGTGATGAAAGATCCTTCGAGGACATCACACTTTATAGGAGTCTTATAGGCTCTTTACTTTGGCTTACTATCACTAGACCCGATTTGAGCTATTGTGTGCACAAATTGAGTCAATTTATGCAAGATCCCAAGATCCAACATTGGAAGATGGCCAAGAGAGTTCTAAGATATGTATCTTCTACTCAAGATTATGGTTTATTGTACAAGAATTAAGATCTAACCATTGTTGGCTATTCAGATTCCGATTTTGCAAGTGATAAAATGGATCAAAAGTCCATTAATGCATATACTATCTTTCTTGGAGGCAATCTTGTGTCTTGGCTTTCAAAGAAGCAGGATACCATATCTCTATCATCTTTGAGGCCGAGTACCATTAGAGGAGTTTTGATTTCCAAAAAGACTCTTTAAGAATTCGTGCAAGATGCCTTTTTTATTATTAAAATATTATAACACTAATACTTTTGACTTACCATAACTTTTTAATCGTAGCTTAGAAGTATGTCATGTAACATATCATTGGAAAGTCCTTGTCGAGCGCCTTCCAATGCACCAAACTTCGCTAAATTCAAACTTACCACTAAAAAGTTATGCCATCTTTAGTATGGAATCAAAATATGGACTCAAAAAGTTATGTTACGTAGATTTCAAATTTGAGTGTTTTGATTGGTCCATGTGTAAGAAACATTTGAGAAAAAATATAAAAAGAATCTTTACAAAGGGTCTTTTTTGGATTTAGAACTCCTCTAATGAAAGTTGTCACTACAACAACTAAAGAGGTGCTTTGGATCAAGAGGTTAATCATGGAGCTAAATTGCATCAAAGAGGATGATCTTCCTTCGATCAAGTGTGACAACATATCGGCACAAGCTCTTGCAAACAATCCTATTTTTCATGCAAGAAGCAAGATATAGAAGTGGCACACCATTTTGTAAGGGAAAAGCTCATTGGAGGTGAAATCAACTTAGAATATGTCGACACATCTTCGTGTATTACTGATCTTCTCACAAAGCCACTTTGCAAAAGTGCCTTCTCAAAGCATAGGTCTAATCTTGGTCTTATCTCAAGATCAATGCTTGATCCACATTAGATACATTTTTAGGAGGAGTGTCAAAATATTGAAAAATCTATCTAATGTTGTGAGTATGGGTCCTAAAAATGCCAAAGATGAATTGAGCTCTTTTGGCTTAGTAAAGACCCATCTTAGAATAAAATATTCAAGGTAGTAGAATTAGAAACTCGAGCTACCATAGGAATTGCCATTTGTACTTTACATGCCACATTTAATGCATAAAAAGACTATGTGGCACAATTAGACATAGTGAGGTGGCTTGGATAAGTCTAGATAGCTTGAGAGGTGGATCCACAACTCCAATTCAACTCAAAGTAGGAGGAGAGTCCATGGAACTATATATAAGTGATGTACTCTCATTGAGAAATGATGAAATTTGTGTGTAATGCAAATTTGGAAACAGGCTCTTTGTGCCCTCTCTCTCTCCACGAGTTTTGTGCCTTCTATTTTCTCTCTTTAGTTGAGTAGACGCATTTATGATGCTTTGTCTTATGTTTTGTTGACAGATTTTGCTTGTAACACAATAATATTGCTTGTATGATCAGCTTTTCTATTGACAACCAATGCTAGTCTGATCTTTATGGTGTTATTGTGCTTAGGAGATCAAAAATACATGTGTAGGGCATCCCACACGTGTGAATTCAGCAGCAGTCACATGAGTCTGATGACCATGGCCATGACGGGGACGATTCAACTGGATCTAATAATTAGTTTCATTCTAATATATATTTATAATTTGAACATTTATGTATCAATATGTATAATTGTTTAAGTGAAGTCCTCTACATGGCTCTTCAATTGCATGGATAGAATGGAGCCATTTGACAGGGATATAACGATATCCATGGGAAAACCTTGGCCATTGCTCCCAAGGTGTGAAGGTCCCTAAAGTCTCTTGTAGCCTCTTAGCGGCCTCCCGTTGTTGTTTGACATTATCTGCATTTTTGAGGAATCCTTTCTTCACAATCTTCAAGTCTTCCTTGTGCCTTGATTCATATGTATATTCTAAATCTAATGTAAATATGGCTTCAAGATACACTTTAACTTCACTACATTCATGTGGTCTGACTTTCACTCTCATCACATTTCTCAGATAACTAAATCATATTCATTGGATGCAAGTATCACAGCCACAATCCCATGCATCGTAGTCACATAAGTCCGATTGCGACATCAATGGCCAAGAGTAGGACGACTCAGCTGGATGTAATTATAATTAGGTATATTTCAATAATCCAATTTGTAACATATCTCTGTACTTGGAACATTTATGTATAAATTAAGTTTCTTTCATCAATTTTTAAGTGCTCAAGATGTAACTCAAATAAATTTTGCAAATTTTATTATTAAGCTTACCAACTTCATAAGAAGTGTGATCGCCAGTTGGCTGGTGATTAGCTGGCATCCATCCGGTCCTTGTCATTGATTGCTGATAAGCAGTGAAATTGGCCGTAAACGTTCTGTCTACATAAATGAACCAAAACTGTAGCTCTGCAGAAATGAACTAGAACAGCCACAAGCGACACTATCGGATTTTTTGCGAAAAAGGAGAAAAAGAAAAAGGTTCCCTTAAATCTCATCTAGGGTTGTCCCACACTTTGCCAGTGTCATTTCCTTAACACTTGAGGCTCTTTGGAAAAAGTGAGAAATGCGACATTGTGATTTTACACGAGATTTTTGTCAGGTGAAAAATGTGAAAAAGGAGAAACAACATTTTTCAACGGGTTTCCTGATAGGCGAAAAAGAGACATTGTCATAAACTCTGTGTAATTCTATAGACTGTGTAAAAATACTTGTAATTCTGTAGACTATGTAAACACACAGGAAACTCTGCAGAGTTGGATAAACAATGGATGAAGATTAAAATCAATTAGTCGATTGGTAAGAAGGAGAACAATCCAACACTTCCGGGATGCAAATCCAATTCCATATGTCTCAATGACAGTGTCTAGGTTCTCTCAAGGTCATTAGTCACAAATTGGCCTTGACATAGAACTAATTCTTGATGTGACCAACAATCTCAAATACCGAAGGGCCGATCTACCATGTTAGTACTGTTTCATGTTATTAGCTAAATATGGCCATAACAGTTAGGCATAGGCAAATAGACATCCATCTCAAGTCCTTTGAGGTGTTGACACATGTCGTACATTGTAGGAGTGCAAAATTGCACATAAGTCAAAATCCTCATCCTATTGGTATTGACAGGTGCAAATTATGGATCCAATCACATCTAGATGTCACCATTTACTTTATGGAGTAGGAACTTGAGCTACCACTATATGGATATGGACTCTCATTGTACTTTGAATACTTTTGAAAGATGAAATTGTTTTGAGTCAAATTCTCTTGTTGCATTTTCTCTCTATTCGGGGGCTCTTGGTTTTTTCTCTCTCTACCCAAGAGTAGGATGTTTGTATGTCTCTAAAATCTTGAGTAACACTTAGTTTTTCATGGATGTGCATAAAATGATGTTGAAAGCTCATATTATTAATATTAGGTACAGAATGTTATGTCTCATCAGACGCCTTAATATATTCACAGACATCATATGTGTTTCGATTAATGACACATTTGCCTTTGGCATGTATGATTTTTCAGCCTTTGGAATCTAAGAAACTCCTCTTCAATCGGAAGCTCACCTTCATTTTCACGCATTCGCTCAACAACCATCTTCAAGCAATCTTTCCCTAAAAGAAATTGATTCTTATTTAAATCATCCACAACAAGGAGAACCTCATCAGTTTTATATCAATTAAATCAGAAAACTCATGAAGCTCCTTTCTCAGAATGCAAAGAGCCTTACCCTTTGTAAATAAAAAAGATTTGATATGTCCGATAAAGTCAAGAAAGATTCATTGTTTATATTGTAAGTAGGCAAAGTAATTAAAGATTTATAATTTGGAGGAGTGCTAGCAGTTAAAAGTCCTATAAACAGAGCCCTATTTCAAACAAGATCAAAATCTATACAATCGTTGTCACTGACTTTCATACCAATAAAGAAAGATTCTATATCTACAAGCTTGGATTTCTCAGATTCAATATCATTGGAAGAACAGCCTCAAAAGTAGAAGAGGAAGTAGTATTCGAATCGTTTGCAATATTTAACAAAAGATTAAAAAACAAAAACAAATTAAAACTCCAAAAATATACACATTTTTATTGTGTAGATGATAGGGGTCTACAAATTTAAAATCGTCATGCAACTTGGTGAATATTCTGTCAAAGCTTTATATTTTTTCCTATCAATATTCACCGAGTTTTGATAATGAATCATGTCCATATTCTAAGATCTATACAACAGGAAACTGATCAGAGACTTGAATCTAAGATAAATCTTAAGTTTATATACTAGGTCCCTTTGTGACAGAAGGAAGAACAAAAACAAGAGCAAAAATTGACTTGAAATAGTTAGTGATTTTGAGTTCTTGAAAAAAAAAACAATAGACTAGAATCGAAATCAGACATTGCTCTAAAAATAGTTAAGAAGGTTTAGAAAAAAAAAAAATTCACATATCGATTTCAAGTGCAAGACTAGGAGGCACAAACAATATGTAAGAAGATTCACTCATAATCGATATTAGTAGGTCGAATATCAATTTTGAGCACAATAGGAGAAAAAAAAAAAAACAAAAGGACGTCGGGCGCTCGAAAGTGATATTGGGGTGATATTAGTTTGGAGCGCAATGTGATTACCTAACAAGACATAGAACTCAACATGCGCTCAAAAGCGATACCAAATGCAAAAATTTGAATTTTTTTTTTGTGAAAATCTGGGCCAAGGAACATCTATTTATAAAAAAAATTTGCGTGCGTGGAATTTATCCGATAGACACATGGCATCCAATCATTGGCTATCAATTATTGTCCCTACAGAGCATCATTGGATCCGACATTCACACATGTGGAATGACACTTATCCAAATTTGATTCATCCACACATTAGTGAATACTCTTTTTGACACATGTCCACTCAATGATTGACACGTGGTAAACCCCACATGAGGACATTAATTGGATAATTATTAGTCACACAGATGGACACGTGGACATGTCAGATCATGCCATGTGGCATCGCGCCAACTCTCCACAGGTGAAATTTTTTCTATAACAATTGGACGCCGAGAGCTCTTTTTTTTTTTTGCAAAATGTTTTTTTTTCGATCCGATATCACTTTCAAGTGCGTTCCCTTCACACATCAGCTCTACTATCCTAATGATCCAGCTAGCAATTTGTGTCCAGATTTTAAGTCTGTAACTCATCTTCTCAAATATGTATGTGAAGGAAATAGTGGATTACTTGGATATTGTCAAAGGTTGCGTGATATTGAAATGCATAGCATATCTTGTCTTAATCAACAATTACAGTTTGCTAATCAACAATTGCTTCAATATTATGTGCAACACACTAGTGCTGAAAACAATGCACTCAAGAATGCTATGTCAAAGTTGAATGCTACTGTCACTACTCTTCGGGGATCAAATTAAGAAATGTTAGAATCCATGGAAAAGTTGCGATCTGAGAGTTTAAAATCTACTATTGATATAAAAATTATCAATAAGACAATGATGAAGAGGAAAAGAAAGAGAGTAGTGATGAAGAATATTGATGGCTTATCTACACATAGCGGCAATCAGAAAAAAAGAATTTGAGCATTCAAGTATGTTGTCATATAAACTGTTTATTTGATTTGTATATGTCATTTAAGTTTGATTTGCACTTGATAACATGGATTATTTATTTATTAAACATAATTTGAGTTCCATATGTTTGTTGCAGATCATGTTTGGTGGCAAATAACTATTTAACAGACCGTTTATGCATTGGATCATCTTTAACTCATGTCTTACCAAGAAAGTCAGCAAAGAAAATGATAAAAAAATGCTCGGTTTAAAAAAATGAAAAATGAAATTGTAGAGACTGTTTTGATTAAGGTTCACTCATACTTGGATGCGAATGTGTTACAAGGTGCATGTGATGTATCTGGAATCAGCAGGAAATGCTTATTCCACTTTTTTTAGAATAGTTAATGAAGCTTTTTCCCAAGTGATGGTGAAGAAAATATATCTTCCGCGTCCATATCGGATAAGATTAACTAAAAAATTTTATAATGATGGAATGTTCAAAGTAGTTGGCCAACCACTTCATATAACTGAATTATACAAATCATAATATGGTGAGCTCAATTACAACGATTGCAATAATATTTTCCTTGATATTGAAAATGTTCTAAAATACATTATTCGATTCTATAAACTAGACGAACATCAAGTAAATGGAAAGATCATTATTGTAATAAAATTGGATGAATCTGAAATCATCAAGAGTCAGAAGTTGGAATGAGTGAGTCTCACTTCGATGAACAATATTTTAGATACAAATGATCAAACATTTAGTGTTCAATCGAAAAATCACATATGGTGGTTGGTGGCGTTCCAGGTATACATTTCAATTTTCATTTAAAATATCTTTATTAACAATTCATACCTTGCTAGTTTTTATTGACATGTCATGCATTACTTATTTCTCTATAGGTCTTGAAAGAGGACCATAAAATACTTTCATGGATATTTTCAAGAACAAATTATGGCGAGATTATAAGGAGACATTTGGAGGGTGAGAAATTTACAGTCGAAAACCATGGAAGTTTTCAAATTCAATGGCACCGTGCAGGGGATTTGAAAACATTAAAATGTATGTATAATGTCTCTCATGGGGCAACATCAAAGCATCCATGTCTTTATTGCATGAAGGATTGCTACAATATGAATTTGGGACGATCAACGAACACTGGCCCAACACGAGAAGCTGAAGATCCAAATATGAAAAGTGTTTAGCCAATTCCATTAAAATATGTTCACATATGCACATTGCATGCTGAGGTTCGTATTATTGAAAAACTTATTTACCTACATATTCTACTAGCATGGAATCATAAACCGGAGTATGTGGCTAAAGCAGCTATTAGGAGGTTGGAAATAGTTTTTTCAAATGCAGGACTACATAAAGAGAATGTCACGATTGAAAAAAGTGACAGACTCTCCGATAAAAAACATTAGAGAAAATATGGGCCCAAATAGGGCCCTATAAGAAATGCCATGTAGGAGAGAGAAAAATAACTATAAAGTAATTATAATATCATTTTCTAACTTCTTTACGCATCTGTCCACACTACTTTCCATGTAAATGAATGCACCTTAGTTTAGTCACATCAAACTTCACTGGTGTTTAACCACAGTTAGAATATAATTTATCAAAATGCTGAAATTTTCCCTCCCAATAGTTGGGAACACTAAAAAATTTGAATTAGGAGTGACAATTCTGAAAAAAACCTACGCCATCTCTATCTCCAGCAGAGTCGTTAGCGCCATCTCCAGCTTTGTTATTGTCATTGTGTTGTTTGTTACTATACTATTGTACTGATGACAAAGCTTTATCATCTTCATGTGGATCTGTCACCATAATATGCTCCGCTCAGGACGAGAAATTCAAAGCAACCCAAATTGTCAACTTCTGATATGGTCTGATACAGGGAGAAAAAACTAAAACATGTAGATTTATGGTCATCAGGAACATTGTGTCCTATTGATCTATGTTCATTGCAACATCCAGATTTCATTTGGTGAGTCAGTTAATAATCTATATGTGTCATGGTAAAAATGGCCTTTTGGGTTACTGTGAGAATTTGATGCTCTACGGAAATGCACATTCAATGCAAAGAATACATTATTTGGAAGAAGAATCAAGAAAATTATCAAAGGAGTGCGAAGAAAAATCTACAAAGATGAAAACTTGTTTGCAATGCAGATCAGCATTGGTTGTTGAAGACCATTTGGCCGATGAGATTTCAATTGGAAGCTCACTAGGCTCTATCTTGACTTCTAAATCTATGAAATCAATGTTAAATAATAACAAAGTGAAAAAGATTAAGGCTTCAGTTACTGATAGCATTATGGATGAAGTTGGAAAAATATTAGACACTACATTGCTTCAGGGGGCATGTGACTTTTCTAGCATCAGTAGGGAAGCATATGCAACAATGTTTAAGATGATAAATGAGGCATTTGCATAGGTAAATATTAAAAAGTTTCCAATCCCATGACCATTTCATCTTTAAAAAAAAAAAAAAGGTTAAACCATGGTATGCAAACAATAGTTGGTAATCCATCTCATATCAATGAAGTGTATTGCTCGAAAGGAGAAAGTCTAGCATATAACAATTCCAACAATTTATTTATTGACATTAATCAGTTAATAACATTCATCATAAATTTTTACAGTATTACAAATGAAAATGTCAATAACAAGTTGATAGTTGTTCTCAAGTTAGATGAGTCTGAAATTATAAAAGGACAAAAAATGGAAAGAGTTAGTCTCACAATCATGAATGGAGCACTCTCAAATTCAGAAGACTCAGAAGGCCTCAATTTCAGTGTTCAATTAGAAAATAATATCTGGTGGTTGGCAGCATTTCATGTATAGCAGTTTCTTTTATAATAAATAGAAATAATCATTTGAATATGAATTTCATATCTAAAGTCTTCTCTGTGTTGATATTATGAGGCTAATCACGTTTTTGTATTCTCTTATAGGTGCTGAAAGAAGACCATAACATTTTCTCATGGATATTAATTAGAACATCATATCCTGCCACCATAAAAAATCATATGGAGGGAGTTCCACTCAATATTCTTGGAATTGGCACTTTCAACATTGAATGGCATTTAGCAGGAGATCTGAAGACATTAAAATGTATCTTCAATGTATCTCATGGCGCTAACTCTAAACACCCTTGTTTGTACTACATGAAAACAGCAAAAGACATGACAAGGAGTTCAGGAATATCAAGAGATCGAGAAGATCCTAATTGAGTGTACTACCGATTCCTCTACGAAGTGTTCATGTCTGTACATTGCATGCGGAGGTGCGCATTATAAAAAAAATAATATATCTGCACATCTTGTTTGCATGGAATTCCGAACCAGAGGCCTCTACAAAGGAAGCTATTTCCAGATTAGAGGATGTGTTGTCCAAAGCAGGCTTACATAAAGGCCACATTAAAATAAAAAAAGATGACAAGTTATCAAATAAAATAGGAAATATTCCATGCAAGCCGAACATTGGAGGATCTAAAGCTCAAAGATTTTTATCAGATTATTCTGGCAAACAATCTAAGGTTCAATACACGGTTTGGAAAGAAATTATTGCAGCAACTCAAGATTTCAAAGAAGAAGGTTCTACTCATATACACAAAGTAGAAGTTTGGAAAAAGTTAGACAACATGGTGAAATACTTGAGAAAAGATAAATTTTCAAATATTGATGGTCAAATGATACAAAAAACAACCAATGAATTTGTGGATGCAGTTCAGAGTGCATGGGGTGTTGATCATATAACACATTATATGGTAAGATTTTGATTTTACACTACGATAGACAAATATGTGCAATTAAATTAGATACTTTTGGTACTGATTTAGATTATGTTTTTATGACATGCAACACATATTACGACATCATTCGACGTTCTTTGCAAGAAATAGTGGAAGTCTTAGCATATGGTCATCGCAAGGAATGGAAAAATCTCATTGGCCAGCAAGAGCGGCATTTTATAAAAGTACACAACATGGCGGGACTAGCACAAAAAATAGCTATATACTACAACTTTTTCAATGGTTTTATAGAAGAATTCAAATTCGTCATAATACAAAATTGACGGATTATAAAAAATTTCAAAAAGCATGCAAATTTATACAAGCCAGTAGGCTATAGACACACAATAAAATTTTGTATATTAAATAAAAATATTTACAAAGTACAATTCAGCAGTATCTAATCTGCTTCCGATATTTTTTCCAATGAAAGTTACAACTTAGAATCATGCAACAATTTTCTTCTTTTGTATGGATCCAATAGCTCATAGTTTTCATGCTTACTCAGATTAACGTTAAGTAGCATACATTGCAAAATGAGATGATCTGAGCATAGAATTCACTGGTCCATATCCTAAAATTTTAACCGCAATAGTTTTCTTTACAAAAATTATTTTATGTACCTTATTAAAATTATGTCCTCCAAGAAAATGAGACAGTGCCTTGATTGTCATAATCATAGTTTCACCATGTTGATGAAATTTTAAATGGGCAACACTTATCTCACTATTCTTGAAGGACTTTAGATAGTGCCCGAGTGCATGATCTCTTGAAAATTCTCCCGCAGAAGATTTTTTCCCTCCTTGACGAATTGCGAAATCATCAAGGAAAATTGTTTCCTGAAATGATAAAAAACAAAGTAAGCTCCAGTATATAGTCTGACATAACAAATCTACTAGTACTTGATAAGAGACAAAAACTTACGCATTCGGGTTTGTCTTCTCTAATTACTGTCTCTCCATCAATATTATGTCCACCTTTTGATGTCAATATTGTTGGTGAATAGACAGTTGGTTGTGGAAAACCAAGTTGACTTTGGATTCTAAGAAACTCCTCCTCAGAAGGTAGATCATCTTCTTTGTTGCACATTTCTTCCACAACCATTTTCAAGCAATCTTTCCCTGAATAAAACTTATCATTATGTACATCGTCAACACCATGGAGAAGAACATCAACATCAAAATCAATTATATCCAAAAATTCATCAAGCTCTTTGCTCAAAATGCAGAGAGTCTCAGCTTCAGTGAAGTAAAAAAGATCCGATATATCCTATATTGTCAAAAAGAAATTATTATCTATATTATAAGTAGACAAAGTGATCAAAGATTTCTCAGAAGGAGAAAGAGTAGTGGGTGTTCTAAGGCCTATAAAAGTAGCCCTATTTTGAGTAGGATCAAAATCAGAACAATCATCTAAATTAACACTCGTGTCAATGAAAAAGATATCTATATCTACAATCTTTGACTCTTCAGACTTTGTACCACTAGAGAGGGCACAGAGTCCGAATCGTCAGAAATATTTAACAAAAGGAAAAAAAACAAAAGCAGACTGAAAATCAACAAATCTACATTTTTTATTATGAATTGGGCACTCATCTACAGACTTGAAATAATTATGTAACTTGGTAAACATTCTGCCAAACTTAGCTTTGTAGATATACTTGTCGAGTGCCACCAGGTCCTGATAATGAATCATGTCTTTATTCTGACATTTGAATAACGGAGTACTGAGTAGAGACTTAAATCTGAGATATATCTTAGAAAATGCCTCCACACCAGGGCCCTCAGTTATAGAAGGTAGAATAAAAAGAAAAGGAGAAAAAAGAAATTTGAAATAGTCCAACCTACCAAATTTATTAAAAAAGAAAAGCAAACTGGATTCAAAATTAGACATTTTAAACAAAAATAATAGAACTGAAGTTCCAAATATCGCTCTCAGGCGCAAACTGCAAGTCAGACAAGCACGTCAAGGCAACGTACGCTTGAGAGAGATATTGGAAGCTGGAGTATCGGATCCGCAAGAACAACGAGCAGGAAAGAAAAGGGATACGAAACGCGCTTGAATGCAATATCGGAGAATGCAGTATTGGACCCAGGCGCATAATAGTCAACAAGACGTAATGAGAGCAAGCGGCACGCTTGAAATCAATATCCGGCAAAGCAATCGTAAATTTGCGTGAAAATACGAGCCGAAAAAGACCTATTTATAGAAAAAAATTTGCACGTGTGGAGGAGGGACGAAGGAACACGTGTCGACATGTGATTGGCCAAAATAAATGCGCCGTACCTTGAATGATTGATCTGACATCTGTCACGTGCAAGAATGACACGCATCGATAAGGGATTCACGCACGTGTCTCAGCCCATGTGTCCCCATAATTGGATCATCATTATCAGTACGGACATTCCACGTGGTCTAGTCATCTGACGACACATGTCTCAACCTCTTTTCACACATGCAAAAATTTGCGAAAATTCATAAAAAAAGGAATGCAAACTAGATTCAAAATTAGACATTTTAAACAAAAATAACAGAACTTAAGTTCCAATTATCGCTCTCAGGCGCAAACCCCAGGTCCAACAAGCACGTCAAATCAATGTGCGTTCGAGAGATATATTTGAAGTTGGAGTATCGGATCCGAGCGCAAGAACAACGAGCAGAAAAGAAAAGGGTTGCGAGACGCGCTCGAATGCGATATCGGATGATGCAGTATCGGATCCAGGTGCATAATAGCCAACGAGATGTAATGAGAGCAAGCAGCGTGCTTGAATCGATATCTGGCAAAGCAATCGTGAATTTGCATGAAAATCCGAGTCCAAAAAGACATATTTATAAAAAAAAAATTGCACGTGTGGAGGAGTGGCGAAGGAACATGTGTCGACTTGTGATTGGCCAAATTAAATGTGCCATATTTAGTATGATTGATCTGACAGCTGTCACATGCGAGGATGACTTTTCGCGTCGAGTAGAGATTTACGCACGTGTCTCAGCCACGTAGCCTCATAATTGGGTCATCATTGTTAGTACGGACATTGCACGTAGTCTAATCATCTGACGACACGTATCTCTGCCGTCTTTTTACACGTGCAAAAATTTCGTATATATAAGTCCTCAGAATTTTCATTTTTTTCCGCAAAATTTTCGCTTTTAACTCCTGATGTCGCTCTCAAGCGCACTCTTTCATCTTTCAAACTTCCGTCATCTCACAGTGTGCTCGAGTCCGATACCGCCTGTTGTGCAATATCGCTTTCGAATGCACATCTCTTTTCTGCAAATAATCTCTGTAGATCTTGCGCTCGAAACCAATATTCAGTGCTTGTATCGATTTCAAGCGTCCTTTCATCGCAAATTTTTTTGTTTTGATCCACTTTTGTTTTGTTCAAACTTCTTTTTGTTAATTTTCTTCTTCCGAGAATGATGGCCAGGACCAAATTCACCGCCCGTGCCATCACCACTTTGCAGCCAGCTCATTCTTGTGTTCCCTCTGGTACTGGTCGTAGGCGTGGCAAGAAACAAGTCTGGTTGAGGGAGATCAGAAAACTCCAGAGATCAACTAAATTGTTGATCCCTAGGGCTCCTTTCGGTCGATCTGTATGGAATGTCACTCTGTCACTTGGGCTGGATGTTTGTTTTGCCATGACAGCCATGTAGGGTGCTGCAGAAGATTTTCTATCCCAGTTTTTTGAGGATACTTGTCTTTTGACAGTGCATGGTAAGCGTGTCACCATCATGCCAAAGGATTTCGTCATTCTCAAAAGACTTTGGGACATATATTCTGGTCTGCATGTTGATAATGCTAGCACCTCCAGAGACCTGCCTATGGATAGAACCAATGTGCCTACTACCTCTAGGAGGAAGAGAAAGCAAGCTGGATCTCGAAGGCCAAATGCTTCCCTTCCTCCTAGATGTATCCTGGCCAAGAGACTCTGTGTCTTCTTGAGCTCAGAGTCAGATGCTGGAGAATCTGACTCAGATCGAGAATCTTCACCCAGTCCTCCTCCTGTTATTTGTCCAACTCCTCAGCAAGTTTCATCACCAAAAGTGTTGATTACCCAAGAGGAGCTAGACAGAATAACAGAGAAATCTGTAAATATTCTTTTCACTTCTGTTTCTTCTCTTGTATATAATGTTTTTGTGAGAATTCCATACAATCCAGCCCATGTTTTTTTTTATTATAACCATTGTAATCAATACGAGGCCTAGCTAGCTAGCAAAATTGATCTTCTTGGCAACTTTTTTTATTTTTTTCTTCCAGATACACATAGAAGCTTTAGATTAGGTCCCAAATTTTGTGCCGAGCTAAAAGATAAGACCTCAAAAATTTCAGATGCAATAGTAGAGGCTAGAGTTTCTTTTTTGCAGAATAGTATTAGTTTCAATTCCCCTGGTACAGTTTCTGTAGTTAGTCCATTTTTCATGGGAGCGGTAAAGCCGAAAGAAGCCAAATTTGAGAGGCTGTCTATTTTATCGAGTGCAGTCCTATGGCAAAATTTTATTTGATTCCATATGAAAATAAGTAAGGATTACTCTTTTGTTTTTGTTGCTTTAATCTGGATTGTTGCATGCCTCATTGCTTTAATAAAAATGGAATTTTTTCATAAATATGAATTTAATGTTATTTGTATCTTGGTTGTTGCAGTCGGCATTGGAGCCTAAACATTCTTTTTGGAAAGAAAAATAAGGAGGGAGTATCAAATTTTCTATGTGTAAAATTAAACTCAGCTGCAAATATACATAGATAATTTGATTCTCTACTTCATGATGTCGTTCGGGAACTACCGACAATGGCAACTTCAATTGGAGATATTACCATTAAATCTCTCAAGGTATATTCAATTTATCTCTGATATGCATGTATTCCTTTTTTAATTCAAATGTATCGTCATAGCATAAATAAAATTTCTATCATAATATTACTAATTTTTGTTCTATGTATGCAGTGTGTACAGTAAAATGACGCTTTTAGTTGTGCATGGTTTGTCCTATACAATACGAAGCTATTTTTTGAATGGTATGATTTACAAACGAATGTAGATATTGAAAAGGTAATATTCTATTCATTTGTACTTCATTTCATTTTGATTCATATTTTATTACTATCATTGTTTGTAATTTGCTGATTCTCGTGTTTTTGTGATGACAGTTCACTCTTGAGTCGTATACTCCTGATGATGTATATAGATTTTGGCAAGAGTTGATCAGAACCTTTGTCCAGTACGGTGTAAGCGTTGCACCTGCAATCGAGGGCCCTCAAAAGAAAGCTGCTCTGTCTTAACAGCGTTTCAGATTGTTCAGGATGTAGATCTTATTTTATATGATCAAAAAGGAATAAAAGTCCTTCCTAATAAATAGGAAGACAATTTTGTAGCAAATATTCCTCTTGCCTTAAAAGGCATTGAGGCCCTTCCCGAAACAGAGGAGGGCGAGATTATAGAAGGAGTTGTTGCTTTATCAGTTCCTAATACTGATATAGAAAATATAGAAAAATTGATTGAATAGAGATCTATTTATAAATAGAGAGACATAAAAAAAAAAGATACAATCATTTTACTTGCAAACAACCTGTTTATGGGTTTTTTTTTATTAATATCACAATAAATTCTTACAATCAGCTTGTGTCCATAGTCTAATAATGGAATGCAATTTTTCTATAATGATAAAAAAGACATTGGCATGTATTTGCTGATAGTGAATCTCAATGTTCTTCTATAAGTTGGATTGTTTCGCCAATATCTCTGCATTTGATCTCGAACTCATGTCTTTTACGTACCTGCATGAAACTAATACAAAGTGAGTTAGAATTAGTACAAAGTTTGTATTAGAAAATTTTGATTGAAACTATTCATAATACTTACGAGTTTACCATTGAAAATGAATCTGAAGTCTAAAAGTACATCATCTTGTAGGTTCAATAGTTCCCGCTGGATGTAGTTTAGACTCCAATCTTCTTCTACCTCAACACATGTCAAAACGGCATCATTGTATATAATCTCAATATTTTTTCGTTTTGAATGTCCATTGGCTTCCAAGTCTTGATAGAGTGGCACCCATTTACCTTTATTCTTTTGCCATATTTAATAATGGAAGCATAAGCTCAACATTTGTTTTTCAATTTGATAACGGAAGCACATGGAAGACATTTTAATTTTGCATTCTATTTCTCCATTTGATCTTTTGTCCCAGCCTTCATCCATAAGTTAACGCAGAAACTTTTCTTAGAAGATAATGGTGAAACTTTTGAACCACATATACCATTGCCAAGGCTTCACGTTTGGTAGTGGTATCATTGACTTCAGCAGGTATCAATTGTCAACTAAGAAAACGGATTGGGTAGTCCTTTTTGAATTCTCTTGGTTGGGTGAGCACTACTAAAATGGCATACTTGGATGCATCGGTATGCACATGAAATTCTTTAGAATAATCAGGAGCCCGGAGGATGGGTGCATTGGTAAGGGCTTCTTTGAGTTGATTAAAGATGACACGTTGTTCATCCATCCATTTGGGAACTACAGCTACTTTGTAGATTAAGCGTGCTTTGTTAGCGAAATAAAAAATAAAGCACCGATAGTAGTTGGCATGGCCAAGGAAAGAGTAAACTTCACGTATCGTATGCGGTTCCGGTAGATTTTGAATGATAAGGATCTTTTCAGGGTTAGTGGCAATGTCATTTTGTGAGATAATATTGTGTTGGATAATATGGCCTAACACAATACTGTGAGAAATTGGCAAAAATCTAGCTTGGTATTTTTTATGATAGAAGTTTGTAAGTGAATCTCACATGTGTGGAGGATGTTCCCACGTGTGGACAATTGTAAAGTAAATTAAAATGTTTGATATAGGGGTCTCATAGAATTTCATAGTCAAGCATTTAGGTGTAGGATGTTGATAGGGTCAAATTTGGCATAGATGGCAAATTATCCATTTCCACTTGTAATGCCAATATTGAGCCAAACTTGTGCCAATTAGAGTGTAGACAAGTGTCATTCTTTTGTTTGATGAAGCTTAAGAGGTCCAATAGGATTTAGAGGTGGAACCTTGTGAGGTCCAATAGAAAACTGAGGTGTGCTTGAATATAGTCCAATAGAATTTAGAGGTGCATGGATCAATGGTCCAATAGGATTAAGAGGTGGCAAAGTGTGATCCAATCATAGTTAAGCATAGTGGTAGCTCATGAATCTATTAGTATCATTTTACTCCTCCTTTTGGATCTAATTGATTTTGAGATTGAGTGGATTTTGAGTGTCATTGAATTTCTAGCTTTCTCTCTCTACCCGAGAGCTCATGATGGTTTTTCTCTCTCTACCCGAGGAGAGCAGCTTGTTTTTACTTAGATTATTTTTTGAATACTTCCCACATGTGTGAGGGAGAGTTGGAAGTGATTGAATGCATGTAGTAGTGTGTTTTTGCCATAGAATCAAAGATAGATCTTGAATCTCAATCTAGTCTTGATCTTGGTGCATCTACACACCTTAGGAGATCACAAGTACATGTAGTGGACAATCCACACATGTGAAATTCAACATGGTATCAGAGCCTACCTAAGGTTACCATGCATTTTGATCCATTTGAGTGAAAATTATTCATCAATCTTGAGCTAGAAATTGTCAAGGCCCATTTTCCTAGCTATCTTGTTCAATTTTGGATCAAAAGAGATCAAAAGGACATTGATTGGGTCTGACCTAGTACTGTACGGAATCAGGTGCTCAGACACGTGTGAGGAACATCCAATTTCAGTTTGGGAGTTCTCTTTCATGTTTGATCCAAAAATCTTGCTAGATAGCTTGTTTTGAAGCTATTTTTGTCCAGTTTTTGATGCAATCAGTTTCATTCCATTTGGTTGAGCCAATCAAAAGTTATAAGCTTTTGAAGAGGGTTAGGTAGGGCACCTAGACCTGGGTGGACACATTTGGTTTGGTCAAAAGGTTGCTTGTTTGATCCAAAATCACAGTTGAATGCTTACCAATCTCATCTATATGTGATCTAGGCACTGTTTTGAGATCTTAGCCATTTTGTTTCATGCAATATCATTGTATTTGAGTCAAATTTGGTTTTTTAGTGTATTTCACACGTGCTAAGAGTGTTTGATTCTAACTTTGCCCATACTCCATCATTTGATGTGAAGTAGATCTAGTTTTGGAGAGATTGAGATAGCTAGTGAGAATCATCTCACAGTTTGTTGCAAGATCTTGCATAGGAGATGGTAGCACACCATTATTGGATCCTATAGTGAGAGAGAAGCAACATTTTTTGTTTATCACTTTTATTTATATCCACTTTACATGACTTCAATGAGTTCATACTTGTTGCAACCAAGTGAGAGATTGTCTACTTCCAATTATTCAATATGGAAGTTGAGGATGGAGTCCATCTTGATACTCCAAGATGTGATGGACATTGTACTTGGGATTGAGGAGGAGCCTCAAGTCCTTCAAGAAGTACAAAAATACAAGAAGAGAGCTAGGATGGCTCTCCACTACATTAAGATGAATGTCTCTAATGAGATGTTGAGGGAGATTGGTGATTGTTCTACATCCAAGGAAGCTTGGGATTGTCTCAAGTCCATCTATGAGGCTAAGAACACCTCTAGGCTCCTCACTCTTAGAAATCAAATATTCCAAAGTAGTCAAAAGAGTGATGAGAGTGCATCTAATTATGTTTTGAGAGTCAAGGATATTCATAGGGAGCTTCCATGTATTGGTGACTTAATCAATCAAAGTGAGCTAGTCCAAGTCATTCTCAATGGCTTGAGAGATGAATATGCCTTAGGAGATCACAAGTACATGTAGTGGACAATCCACATGTGTGAAATTCAACAAATACCATGGGCTACCCATATCTGGCATTTTTCATTATTAAGAGAGATGTCGAAGCGTTGACATTGGATTAAAAAAATTTCGAGCACAGACAGATGGCGTATCTCTTCGGAATGTGCTCCTAAATTGTCCAAATAAACCTCTAAGGTATCGCCCATCTGCTGAGAAAAAGCCGCTTGCATAACACATTGGAAGGTGCTAGGAGCATTGCAAATACCAAAGAGCATGACTTTCTAGGAGAAGGTTTCCCATTCTGTGGCAAAAGCAGTTTTATGTTAATCTTCTTCAGCGATTTGGATCATATTGTATCCGCTAAAGCCATCTAAGAAGGAGTAAGCCTCATCTCTTGCTGGATTTTCTAAGATGGATTTTCTGAAAGGTAATAAAAAATGATCACGTTTAGTGATGGCGTTAAGTTTCTTAAAGTCGACACAGATTCGGAGTTTTTCATTTTTCTTGAAAACAATGACAATTGGGGAGACCCACTCAGTATGCTTGATTTCATAGATAAATCCTACATCTAAGAGGCGTTGTAATTCTTCTTTGATCTTGGCCTTATAGATGGGATTGCATCTATATGGACAACTAGCAGTGGGCCTTTCACCCGGTTTAAGCGAGATACGATGCACAACTACTTGAGGTGAGATGTCTTTCATGTCTTTATAGGTCCAAGCAAAGACATGTCGATATTTTCGCAGGAGCTTTTCAAGCCGTTTGCGTTGTTCGCGATTGAGATGAGCTCCTACATGGACAAGGTATTCGTTAGTTTCATTTGGCTCACTCAGAGAAAGGGTTATGGTTTGTGCAGGGCCTTCGTATGGTGAATTACCAGTTGGCTCACGTTGAGCTTGGGGTATTGAATTGTGACAACATCGATCGTATAGTACTTAAAGTATGCGGGAACATCATGGGATGGAGATATTGCCTTTCTCTTGTCAGGATGGTGATTGGGAATGTTCGAGGGCTGGTGTAGGAACATAGGCAATCTCAGGAACTTCCCTAACAATGGTGAGGTCACCCAGCGGTTGAATTTGAAGTGGTTTTCTCATTTTCTCTTTCATAGTATGACCATGTGGTTGAGGCTTTGGTGGTGGAGAGGTGTGTGGATGAGGGACGGTTGGTATGTCATGGAGGATCTCGTCATCAATTTGAAAGATGGTCTTCTCCTCACAAAGATCCCATGGATAGTGTGGGCATTTGGGACGGTAGAATTTTGTCTCAAGTTTTTCAATTGCAACCTTGGCAACTGATTCCACCTTGGAAGCATGTTCGGATCTGTCCTAAGTGGGAGTGCCTCCATATAATTGAGGATCTGAATATCAGAAATGTCCAACTCTTCTGGGCAATTCTAAATTCGTAAGACATTCTCGTCAACGATGAGTAAATCATCTGATTCATTAGTAGGTAGCCATGCAACATTTATCAGCAATGCAAAAGCATATACAAAGCTAAAAATTGTTGATGCAGAGGTAAAAATTTATCAATATTGGTTCGACGTGCCCTTGTACTTATTGTTTGGTTTTTTTTCATAGCGTGCGCGCTGATCCGATATTCAAAAAATATTTTTTTGATATCGGTTCAACGAGCCCTTGTTTCCATTGTAGATTTAATTATAACATCCTGCGCATTGATCCGATATCTCATAATGTTAAAATTTCGATTCTGCAGTCCTCCCAGTAGGTTGATTCTGTCAGCTATGGTTGGTATACCGTATGCAATGCCAAACAATTTTTTAATTGGCTTGCACTCCAAATATAGAAATGTAGCAAATATGACTAAACTAGTTGAATCTTTTACATAGGTTGCCTCCTATTGATGCACAATGAGGAAGTACTTGTACACAAAATACGAACTTGTGAAATGATTCTACAAAGTTGTGATTTTCAAAAATGTAGATTTGAACACACCAAGAATCTAGAAATATCTACAAAAGATCTAACTCACAAATCCGAAGAATCAATCTTCACCCAAATCTAGTCAATGTGAAAAATGGATCTCATCTAGATCACATAAATTTGAGATGTAATATTTTCTTCAAACACATGAAAATTAGACCCAATCATCCCTTTTGGACTCACTCTTGACCCAAAGACTCTAACTTCTAGATTGGATTGAATGTGAATTGGTTTCAGACAACGTCCTAGATTTTCACCAATTTTAACTAGTTTGAACAATTTGAATAAATTGACATTTAGAGATTCACCAAGATCTCAACCAAGATTGTACACTCAAGTATGGACTCCTCCCTATTCTAGACACCCAATAGAATCACAACTTGACTCTCACACTCTCACAAAGAAAGCTTCACTAGAACCAATTTGAGCTTCACACAATCATATGCCAATTCTACACTTCAAATTTTCTTGTACAAAAAGTACACATGTGTGAAAGGCTTTATGAACTCAAAACAACTATATTTGGACAAGTTTCAAAACATTAGCAATATCTCCGATGATCTATATGACAAACTCTAGAATCACACCACACAAAAATCTAGTCATTGGAAAATTATGCCTTGCTTCGATCACCAAGATGAAAGCACAATGTAGCTCTCGGGTAGAGAGAGAGAGAGAGAGAGAGAGAGAGAGAGAGAGAGAGAGAGAGAGAGAGAGAGAGAGAGAGAGAGAGAGAGAGAGAGAGAGAGAGAGAGAGAGATAGAGAGAGAGAGAGAGAGAGAGAGAGAGAGAGAGAGAGAGAGAGAGAGAGAGAGAGAGAGAGAGAGAGAGAGAGAGAGAGAGAGAGAGAGAGAGAGAGAGAGAGAGAGAGAGAGAGAGAGAGAGAGAGAGTATATGAAAAATTCTATGTGTAGTATCAAGATCTCTCCAAAAAACTCAATATAGAATGAGCTCTCTCTCACTCTCTCATAGTAGCTCGAGATCCAAGAGAGTAGAAAATGGTGAAACATGATTGGACCTCTAAGACATCACCTCTTACTATGATTAGACCACCTATATGCCACCTCTTACAATGATTGAACCATTTTGGTGCACCTTACTTCATTGTTGGTCCATATTAGCAAATGAGATCAAGAGGTGCTATGTCACTAATCCTCTAGCACCAAGCCAAGTGTAAGCAACCAGCTACACTATAATGATCTAATAAAAGTCTAAAATTGGCCTAATCACTTAATTACAAGACTGAGGCCTATTGACTATTCAAACTCATCATAAATGAACTAAAGTGACTATGTCTACCCTCCACACGTGGGAACATGCTCCACACATGTGAGATTTCACTATGTACATGAAATTGCAAAATAATCAAGCCAGATTTTGTCAAATCTTCATAGTATCAGAGCTAGATCCATGCATGCTTGAAAGTAGATCATCATGAAACAAGATTTTGTGTGAAAAATGTATCTTTGGGAGTGTTCTTGGATCTCAATTGTAATCTAGCTTCAAATTGGCCAATCATATCTAGAATTGAGTGACTTCTTGGATCAATGGCAAGCATTTAATGTTTGTAAAGTGCAAGCCACATGTGATTTGCTTCCACTTTGGAATTTTGTAGCAATCTCAATTTTGATCCATTGAGTCCAAGTAGACATTTGATGGAAGCGTAGATTTAGAAGACCAAGGCACCAAGGGTTGCTGATGCATATTTGTGATGTTTCGATCTAATATCTGAGGGTAGGTAGGTGTTTCCACCTGGTATTATTTAGATCATTATGGTTCAATGCCCTTGATCTCAGAAGTTTTGCCAAAAATTGATATTTTAGTCAAGTGACAAGGAAATCTAGGACATTGTTTGCAATCAAATATTTTCAAATCCATTCCAACTCTTTGGAGTCCAATATGAGTGATTGGATCTGATTTTGGTGTGATTTGATTTGAATCTATGTATTCTCTCTCTATTCGAGAGAAAGCCACTTTTATACTTAGTTTTTTTCATCACAAGTTGCCTCTCAATGTGTTTGATGAATGGTGAATGATTCATGCATGTTTTACTGCCCTTGCCTTAAAATTTTGAGGCTAGTTTGCTTGTATCATGTTGACGATAGATCTATGTGCAATCACACACACCTTAGGAGATCATTCACATTGTTTGGGCTATCCTCACACATATGAAAAGTACACACGGTATCATAGCCTCCCTAAGGTTTGATTGCATGCATCAAGAGTGATGAAAATTTTGGGTTGAAAACATGACTAGCTATCAAGGAGATTTTTGGGTCAAATTGGATAAAAGACACAATAAATTGATCCATGTTGTGTATTGTACGGACTGTACTTAGACACATGTGGTATCACTAAAACTTGAATGGTTGGTGCTTCTCCAAGGTAGATTCAAACAGTGTCTTGGAAAGCTAGTTTCAACTCAATTAAATGTGTCTTGGAGAAGTTATAGCCATTTGAATAGAGGTGGGTAGGGAACCCCAAAACCTAGTTGGAAAAACATCAAGTTTGACTCACATATAGCTTGTTGAAAAAAAAAAAAACTCATGTTTGTGCTTGCCAATCTTGTCTAGCCACATAGTTTCATGAAAATCAAGTGTATTTGAGTCTTTTGTGGAGGTCTTTGAGTGCTTCACATGTGCTTGGAAGAAGTTGGCTCCAAATTTTGTTGTGCTTCATCTTTGGATAGAGGCTAGATCTAGATTGAGAGAGATTGACATAGCTAGTGAGATCAGTCTCACATTTTGGTTGCAAGATCTCAAGTTGGAGTTGTTGGACACCATTATTGGATCCTTCCTTGAGAGAGAAGCAACACCTTTTTTTTTGTATTTGTATCCATTACAATTCAATTTTTCAAGGGAAGATGGCTTCCATGGGTTCCATACTATTGGAGCAAGGTGAGAGATTGACCACTTCTGTTGTAAAGCTACCTTTACAAGCTTTACTTCCGGCGCCACTGGCGCCAGCATTGTCCCCGGCGCCAGCAATGCCCCTGCTGCTCCCGGCGCCACTGTGACCAGAATCCAGTCGACGCCAAGTTCCTATGGCTGAAAATCTTTGATCGGTTCTAGCGAAGTCCAGAGAGCTCAGATCGATGTGCAATCACCTCACCACGATCTAGGCATGATTAAAGGAAGCCTGGGGATCAATAAAATCTAGAGAGAGAAAATGACTTTCTAGAGAGAAAATCCTAGAGAGAGAAAAACGTGCTTTACAGCCTGGGTAGAGTGCTTGCTATGGGGGGGGGTGCCAAATCCCACCAATACTATAGGGGGAGTGCGGGTTGCGACTCAGGGCGAGCTCCAACCAAGTCTCAGCCTCCCTTGCTGGAATGTTGTCCTAGCACTCGCCTTGGCATGCCAGCTCCCCGGAGACTAGCGTCGGTCACACACTTGAAATGTAACCTTCTCAGGTTTATCAATAAAGTGGGATTTTTCTCAAACTGAATCTGATTACCTTCTGGGGTTTCAGTGTTCGGTAAAAAGCGCCAGTTGTAAGGCTGCTTCAAAATTTTTAAGTTGGCACATAGCTGAGGGTCGTTATCCCGGGACGCCAGCGGTATGCTGTCGGGACCATTCGGTTCGTTGGCGCCCAGCGGTATGTTGTTCGGGACCATTTGGTCCAGGAACTGGTTGTCTCCATATCTATCGCAAACTTGTGGTTCTGAGTGTTTCCTTGCATGAACGTGAATGGGTTAGCTCTTGGGGAACGGGCTCTAACTTGTCGGCTGAGTTGGATGGCAGCTTGGGTGGAAGTACCTGTTTTGGTTGTCCAGTCTGGCGTGGCGCCAGGTTGGCTTCCAGCGCTCGTGACGAAGCTTTCAGTTGGTTATAGTCTGGATGTAAGTCAGGACCGCTTGCATGGAATGGATGTTACTCGTTTGTAACGAAGCTTCGAGTTGGTTAAGTTTGATGTATGTCGGGCGGCTTGCTTGAAGGGAAGTCACCCACATCGGGACCCCCGATCTGGCATGGCGACCAAGTTGGATCTCAATGTTGGTTTTCGGAACCTCAAATTGGTTAAGTCTGATCGTTGTTGGCGAGTTGGCCTGGCTTGTATGTCAAGTGGGTTTGGATGGCAAGAGTTGAAGGCTGGGAAGCTAATCATGGTTCCGGCTCCGTTTGGGATGCTTGCGTTACATGTGTTATCAGAGGCCGACTGGCCGGTCAGCTATGCGGATCTCACGGAAATGGCCATTGTTTGGGGTTCATCAAGACAATTGTTGTGCAAGGTGCTGCCCACAGTGTAAGCACGGGTGCGTCCACGGTCTGGGTGGTCGACAGAACGGGGGACTTGATGAGTCAAGGTGCTGCCCTTGAGGTGTAAGCACGGTCAGTTCTCACGGTTCGGGCCTGGCACTGTCTGCACGTAGGACAGATGAGGTAGTGTGCTGCCATTAGGTTGGTGTAAGCACGGCCTGTGCCTTGTGGGGTGCGGGGCGACATATTCGAATTGTACGGGTTAACCATTGATATAGAGATGCTGCTCAAATTTGGGTGCAAAGCATGGGTGGTTAGCTACCGGTGCGGAATAGCTACCGATCGTTTGCTATAAGGGCTATCGACCAAAAAGTGGTGGGACGTGACTGAGGCAATGTGCTGCTTAATGGTGAAAGCACGGATAGTTGGAGGGTGTCCTATGTGGGCTGATTCTGTGATCGATTTGTATGGGCGTGGCCAGGCAAAGGTCCGTTGCAGGACCATCTCAAAGGGGACCTTGTCTTTGTTACCTGTTAGTAAACCTGTCTGAGTGTCGTGCTTGCATGTATTCGTGGTGAGTCTTAGTACTTGTGCTTTGCCTAGTTTGCATGATTGCTTGTGATACAAGGAGCTGATGGCTTGAGAGGAACCTTTCTTTTGAAGGCTGATACCATCAAACAAAGAGGACTAC